>CM070770.1:320760016-321065016 GCA_036346955.1 Dipus sagitta
AGGACTTCAACAAGGGGCAACATGACTTCATACTTCAGCTTACTACTCACTCTGAACTTTGTCACTCACTTGTAGAACAGAGCTAGCTGTATGTACTGGCATGCTGGGCACATAAAGTGCCTGGTACACTGTAGCTATTATTACTATGGATTTGGCTGATTATACTATATTTTAGCAATTAGATGCTAACAATTAGCAAGCCCCACTTTACACCATGTAGGACATCACTTTCTAGTGAAGAATTCTCAGAGTGATAGACTTAAAGTTTTGCAGTGGTACCGTGCACAATGGCCTTTATTAAACTGAGATACTTTGACCATATAAATAAAGGGACAATTCTGCTTCGGGTCACGTCACCAGTTACAAGAGTTGATGTTTCCCAGTGGCTTCAACATTCAATACCTTATATTCCCTTGAGGAGTCAGAGAGAGGTAGAATTTTTTTCCTCTTTTTTATTTTGTTTAGTTAATTAGTTTTTATTTGCCTTATTTTGAGACAAGGTCTCATTATGAAGTCTAGGCTGGCCTAGAACTTTCAGTCCTCCTGTCTCCCTCTCTGGAGTGTTGGGATTACAAATGTGCCATATGATACCCAGCTACATTTTCCCTTTTTTTTTTTTTTTTACAAATTAGAATGATACAAAATATACATAAATGTTTTTTCCTTGCCTAAAATATTACACATATGACTACAGTCTTGCTTGGACAATATTCTCAGTTTTCCTCCCTTCCTTTACCTTCTTTGCACCCAAATGTGCTAACAGATTTGTATACCTTGTATTTCATGTTTTCCTTTCTTTTATTTATTTTTTTGTTTTCCGAGGTAGGGTTTCACTCTAGGCCAGGCTACCTAGAATTCACTATGTAGTCTCAGGGTGGCCTGGAACTCACAACGAACCTCCTACCTGTGCCTCCCAAGTGCTGGGATTAAAGGTGTGCACCACCACTCCTGGTTATATTTCTCTTTTAATATACATGTTCCATGTGCTCACCAAAAAGGTTTAGGTTGTGTGTCTGTGTATGTGTTTTAAGAAAATGGGCTCCTACTATGAATATTATTTGTATTTAACTTAAAACTTAATATGCCTTAGAAATCCAGCCACATTTCCTCACACATTGGTTAATTCCATTCTACTAAGCACGTCAAGAACAAACATTCCTTAGTAGGAAGATATCAGGATATGTTGTCAGTCCCTGGTTGATGGGCACCTAGTTTATTTCCAAATTTTCAATACTGTAAATAACATTGTAACAAATGTCCTCACACCTGCTTTATTACTCTCATCATTACCTTATTTGCATGTGTGTTTTCAAAAGGAGTAGAATTAGCAGATTAAAAGGTAAGGTCACTTAAAATTGTAATAGCTGCTGCTCAGTCATTCTTCAAAATTGTCCTACTAACTTTATGCTCTTGTGTAGTATAAGAATGTTTGAATCTTGCCATTGTGCACATTTAAAAGGAAATATAGCTTGAGAAGGAGGTTTAGAATCAAGCCATGGGTGTTCCTTTGGGATGTGCTGCCGTTTTGCTTACTTTTAGTGCATCGATGACAAGAAGTCAAACTGGCTGACTAGAGCAGGATTGAGGATACTGTAAATAAATCCTTCCCAAGCAACAGGCTGTCTGGACCCGCAGCATCCGTCAGCTTCTCAGTTAGGTTTTGTGGATGCTACAGGTGAAGAGGATGAAAAATATATGACCCAGGTATTTTGGGATGTTGTGAAAGGATTTAGAATCATCATGAAAACAAATTTCTAGGCTTGGCTGGGAGAGGTTTTCTAAATTAGCTTATTAATTGAGGTACAAATACCCTCCCTGAATGTGGGCAGCACCATTCCATAGGCTGGGGTTCCGTGTGAATGAAAAGGAGAAAGCGAGCTGAGTGCCAGCCCTCACCTCTCTCTTACTCCTGAGATTCAGTGTTTCTTGCTTCCTCAAAATCACCTGCTGCCTGCCTTCCCACCATGACGGCCTGCCCCTCGAATTGTAACCGGAAATAAACCTTTCCTCCCCTAGGCTGCTTCTTGTCAATATTTTGTCATAGTAAAGAAGCTTAAGTATTACAGATGTTGACCTCGAATTTCATGGCATGTTGGGTCTATCCTGGAGACTAAAGCTTCGGGTCTCTGAGATGCCTTTGAAGCAAATGTGGAGAGAAGCCTGTTATCTTGACTTTGATCATTGATGTGTGGTTAAACAAAATAAAAATAGGAGCAAGAAACAAACATCTGAGTCATGGCCTACCTTTGTTTGGATGGAAGCTGCTTAGGTGAATCTGCCAGGAGCACGTGTTCTGACCCCTTGTTTCTTGGCTTATCCTGAAGGAAGACTAGGGATTGCAGAGTGCAGACAGTCTTGTTTTTATAGCAATACATATTAAGGCTAATGGATTTGCAATGGGAGAATTGGGGTTCTGGGGTGCTTCCTGGAACCAAGTGCTGAGTTCATATCTGCAAAGTAACCAAAGAATTGGCAATTCCAGATTCAAGAGAATGCTTTTTAAAATACCACATTTTCTTCAGATTTTACAAAGGAATGAGGAAAAGGCGAAGGCTGGGAGGTAAGGGGGGATAAAGTGGGGAGAAGAGAAGTATACCACGTAGAGCCCAAAAGCCCAGGCACACCACGTGTAGCTCAGGAGTCCATATGATCAGATAAGGATCTTAGAAAAAAAAACGTGAGAGGGAATTTTAAAAATAACATGTGCTTTCTAGAAGGATCAAAAGTGAAGATAGTAATAAAAGAAAAAGAAACGTGTTTCGGGCTGGAGAGATGGCTTAGCGGTTAAGCGCTTGCCTGTGAAGCCTAAGGACCCCAGTTCAAGGCTCCATTCCCCAGGACCCACGTTAGCCAGATGCACAAGGGGGTGCATGCGTCTGGAGTTCGTTTGCAGGGGCTGGAGACCCTGGCGCACCCATTCTCTCTCTCTCCCTCTTTCTCTCTCTGTCTGTTGCTCTCAAATAAATAAAAATAAACAACAAAAATTAAACAAACAAAAAAAAGAAATGTGTTTCTTCCCACCCCAGCATGGCATCTGGGGTGGGAAAAAGCTCTTCCTGTCTGAAGATAGGAAAAACACTGCCAGCTCCAGAGAGAGGAGAAAATGGTCCCCCCTCTTCATGGATCCAGGGGGACATAGGACTTATGTCATCCCACATGGGCACACGTACACTAGGTGTCCCAGCCAGTTAGCTTGGGTTTAGCGGAGAAGTCCACCCATACTGGGGCAGGGTGCACATATGAGAGAGAACCAACTGGGTGGGATGGATAAACACTAAATGCCAGGGTTGGCACAGGTGGCACAAGCTGAGATAGGTGTGGCTTCCCCAGGCCCCTCCCTTTAGGGGCCACCCTGATCCTGCCTAATTAATCTAACTGCCTATTACAACTGCCTAACTACCCCATACAAATCAAAGTTCATTTAAAAAATATTTTCCCATTATTATTTTTTTTAAAGCAGGATCCCTCTCTGAACCTAGTGTTCACTGATTTGGCTAGACTAGCTAGCCAGCAAGCCTTACGGACTACCTCCAATCTCCACCTCCCCAGAGCTGGGATTACAGCTGCTTTGAAGTCGATGCTGAGTTATTAAGCTCTGGTCCCCAAGCTTGCATGGCAAGCACTTTACTCACTAGGTCATCTCCCCAGATCCTGTTATGCTTTAAAAGGCATTTTCATAATACTTAGTGTGGGTTGAGTTTCTCCCCACTTCCTCCTCTTCTTCCCATCTCCCTGCTGCCATCCCAGCATTCCCCCTCTCACTTTCATAACATGGTACATGTGTGTTCTGTCACCTTCCCCACCCCTCTCTCTTAAGTCTCTTTTATTCTTCTTGTCATGAGACCCTTTCTAGTTCCCTGGCATCTACACACTCACTCCTACACATATTCTCAAAACTATGCAGCTTCTCATTTCTGTTCATTACTGATTAAGCAACCACTGTGTTCCAGAAACCGTGAACCACTCACACGAGTTTTCATAGAGCTTATGGTCAAATAGTGTGAGTATGCCGTGTGTGAATGTGTGTGTGACTGTGTGTGTATGAGTGAGTGTGTTTGTGTGTGAGAGTATGTGTGTGTGAATGTGTGTGTGTGTATGTATATGAGAGTATGTGTGTGAATGTATGTATGTGTGTGTGAGTATGTGTGAATGTGGTTGTGTAAGTGTATGTGTGAGAGTGTTTGTGTGTGAGAGCATGTGTGTGTGGATGTATGTGTGTGAGTGTGGGTGTCAAGACAATGCAGCACGATGTTGCAGGTACTGTGGAGAAGAGAGGTACTTCCCCTAGGGTGACAGAAGTCACTGCCCTTGTCCCTGTGAGCCTGGATCATTTCAGCAAGTGTTTAGGACGGTGGACTGGAGCGGAGCTGTGTCAGTGTCTGCCCCAGCAGACATTGATCAAGAGAGGCAGCAGCAGAGGTAGCAGAGACCCAACCCTCCTGTCATCAAACGCAGTGACATCAGCTCACTTGGAGTCTGGACAGAAGGCTCCTAAGAGGGTATGGAGGGCGCTGTCATGGCTCATTTAGTGCTAAGAGGCCTAAATGTTTGTACACGTTCAATTCATCTTCTGGCTAGGGCAATATTCAGAGAAGCCACAGAGTTGCCGTTTGAGGGAAGTGTGTTGTACAGTCACATCCTTGTTAGAGAGGTAGGCTCTGTTGAAAGAGAACCTGTGGGTTCCCTTGCCAAGACCAAAGTGACGCTAGATTGCAGAGGGAGGGAGGCCAGAGGAGAACTCTAGCCCAAGGAGGCCCTGTTCACTGGGACTAAGTGGTGGTGGTGGGAGGAGCCACTGTATCCGACAGAGGCATCCTGCCTGCATTCAGGCTCTGCATCCTTGGAGCCCACCGATGGTGGATCGGAAATGAATTGCAAAGGGCTGGGGAGGTGCTCAGCAGTTACAGGTGATTCCTTGAGAATGAATTGAACATGCACAAACATTAAATGTATAAAAAAAATCAACGTGTACAAACATTTTTTGTCATTATTCTCTAATATAGTACATAGAGTATAGTATAGTATACAATATGATGTGACAAATATTTGTCTAGCATTTACGTTGTATTGGGTGTCACAAATAATTTATGTATGACTCGAATTATAAGGGAGGGGCTACGGATGCAAGTCAGTGGTAGGGAATAGCTCAGTGTCTGCAATGCTCTGGGTTCATTTATGACACCACTCACACACACACAAACGCATACAGGAGGATGAATGTAGGTTGTGGGTAATTACTATGACATTTCATAAAAACGAATTGTGTGTCTGTAAGTTTTGGTATCAGTGAGGAGGTTGTAAACTGAATCTCTCATTGATACTGAGGGATGATTGTATATATTGATGGAGTGCAGTGTGGTACTTTGATATATGTTCACAATGTATCCATTCTTTTTTTTTTATGAAGTAGGGCTAACCTGGGACACACACTCGTCTCAGGCTGGCCTTAAAATCACAGCAATCCTCCTACCTCTGCCTCCCAAGTGCTGGGATCAAAGGTGTGCACCACCGCAGCTACTGTTTTGCCCATGTTTTGCTTCCCACCCTGCTCTCAGGGGTGCAGTGCTGCACACAGACCCCCCACTTCCCTTTCCCCCTGTGTGTAGGGTTCTTTTGCTTGCCCTCCTCATGCAGAACCACTGGCTCCGTGAACCCAGGGGGAAAGTTTTGTGCACCTGGCCTCAGGCTTGGATGCACCAATCCTTCCATGACCGGGTTGGGGGAAAATGCCCAGGACTCTGCTGTGGCACCCAGGAGTCTGACATTTTGTATGCTCACCCACCTGCCTTGCCCAGTGACTGCCTTTCCCCATGTGCCCACCCAGCCCCTAGAAAGTCTTACGAGCAATTTCATCCTTAGCCAGTGGTAACTGGAAGGGCCTGGTTTCAAGGCCATCATGCCTCAGCCTCAGACCCGCTGCTCCATCCTGACACGGAGTGATCCGATGACTCTGCGTGAACTCAGGCTGTCTATTTGCACAGTGGAGTTAAGAGCCATCATCGTCATATAGATTGTTGACCATCCGATCTGTGCTTGGCGATGGCACAAGTGAACTCACTTAACCTTCACAACAGCCATACAAAAAGAAGCTGTTATTTAAGCGTTTTATGGATACAGAAACTGGAGGTCAGAAGTGGTGTAGTAATTCCAGTGCTGTGGTCATAAGAGTTTGATGAGGTCTTGAATATGTAAGGGGTTTATGAATTGTGAATAACCTATAGGTATACTCTGCAGGGGCAAATTATCAAAGGGTTGCCTAGTCTCCCATTTACTGACCACAGGATCTGCTTCCTAGTCCTTTCCTCCTTCCCGCATGTGGGTTGGGTAAGACCAGCACAGGCCATCAGGGGACAGAGCACTGTGGCTTTCACAGGGAATTTTGCCTGGCTCGACATCAATGCCTCTCTCCCCTGCATCACGTGTCTTCCTGAAGCTGTAGGAGGTTAGGAGGTGCTAACAAATATGCCACCAGGAGATCGGGAATCCACGACAAAACCACGGAGGACCTGAAGTGATCTGTGTAGAGCTGAAGGACTCCAGATTCCAGGAAGTGGGTGCTTCTGAGAGGTCCTCAGCCAGTCCCTGCCACGTGCCTCCAGCCCAGTGATGCTGCCTCCTTGGTTGACATCTGTCTCCGGCTCACACCTGGGTCCTGAGCTTGAGAGTCATTCCCTTGGTAGTGCTCTTCTTGGCTCCAAATGATATGCCCCTCCCCTTTGCCTCTGATACTTCTGAGATGGAAACAGATGTCCAGGGGCTGCAAGCATCATGTAAGTGTGAGGACAGGAGTTTGGACTCCCAGCACCCACATAAGTGCTAGGTGGACATTGTGGCTGTCTGTAATCCCAGCACTAAGGAGGCCTAAACAATGGTTCTCTCGGCAAGCTGGATAGCTAGTCTAGCTGAATTGGTGAGCTCTGGGCTCAAGCGAAAGATCCTGCCTCACTAAAATAAAAAGTAGAGCCATGGCAAAAAAGTACCCAAAGTCAATCTCTCTCTCTCTCTCTCTCTCTCTCTCTCTCTCACACACACACACGTACACGCAAACACCCACACATAGTTTCTTTTTCAGTTTTATTTCATCATATTTAAAGAGCAATTGCTTTGGTAACTTGGATGCTACTGTCTACGTCTGTTTGCACCATTTAGTTTCCTGCCAAAATTTGTACACTGACATGGTTTTAATGGGTAAAACTAAAGTCATCAGCTCCTCTTGCACAAGGTGGTTCAGTGACGCTCATTTGCCACTGAGCCTCCTCTGTGCCTCTGTCATACGAGCCTCGAAGAGAGCTCTTTTTCAGTCTACAGGGAAAACTGTTTTCTAAAAAAAATTTATAGAAGGCTGGGGTTTAAGGAAAATCCAATGGACCCAAGAGTTCTGACTTGATTTTCTTCTTGAGCCTGCTTGTTTATCTTGGAGAGTTGTTCAGAACCAACTTCAGAATTCTGAATGCATAAAATTATATTACCAAGATGATAAGAGGCTGGAGGAAGCTTCTGCCAGGATGCTCACAGGAATGCGCAAAGAAATTTACTGTCCTCCCCTGGTGTGTGCCATATTCCTAAGGTTTCATGTTATATGGCGACACCTTGGGGATCCATAAAGTGCCCACAAGTGCTGGAAGTCCCCCGTGGTTTGTTTTGGTGTCTACAGTGAAATAGAATCTAATGCAAAGCCCAGGCACCTTGACAAAGTATTTCTTTAAACACAAATCTTTAAACAGTTGCTAGATTGCCAAGTTCCAGTGCTTCTCAAGTGTTGGGAATGAAGACATGTGCCACTATGCCCGGTTAGCCTTTTATTTGACAGAGAAAGGGGGGGGGGGAAGAGCACCAGGGCTTTCAGCCACTGCAAACAAACTCCAGATGTGTGTACCCCTTGTGCATCTGGCTAATGTGGGTCCTGGGGATTCGAACCTGGGTCCTTTGGCTTTGCAGGCAAATCCCTTAACTGCTAAGCCATCCCTCCAGCCCCCAGATAGCCTTTTGATTTTGAGACAGGGTCTCATACTATAGCTATGATGGCCTGGAGCTCACAATGTAGCTCAGGCTGCTCTCACGTTTGTGACAATCCTACTGCTTCAGCCTTCCAAGTGCTGGGCTTATAGAATGAACCTTTATGCCATCTTTTCCCCCGCATGCTAAATGTTCTTTTGTAAAATTATTTTCAATTTCACAGTATTCCCTATATCTTACATGTATTCCATAAGTTACTTGCTGAATTTGCTATTTTTAAAATTTTTATTTATTTATTTGCAAGGAGAGAAAGAGGAGCGAAGGATGGAGGGAGGGAGGGAGGGTGGGAGGGATGAGAGAGAGAGAGAGAGGGAGAATGGGCATGCCAGAGCAGCTAGCCACTGAAAACAAACTCCAGATACATGCCTCACTGTGCATCTGGCTTTACATGGGTACTGGGGAATTGAACCCGGGTTGTTAGGCTTTGCAGGCAAGTGCCTTAACCACTGAAATATCTCTCCTGCCCTCTGGATTTATTATTTTTTGACCATTACCACTTCTTCCTCTTCTATTTCTCCTCCTCCTGCTTTGTTTTTCAGACAAGACCTCTTGTAGTGCAGCTGGCCTTGAACTTGCTCTTCAGCTGTGGAAAAACTTGAGCTCTTGATCCTCTTGGCTCTACCTCCCTAGACAGTACAGGTATGTGACAGACTCTACATCTGGTTTGCCATTCCACTTCTCTTCTCTATTATTAATTGCTAAGTTATTTTACATACAGTTTTATACATATCTCTTTGTTTAGAAAAATTTCCCCCTCTCACTTCCCTCCCCATTCTTCTCTTAACTCCCTCCTTCTCTTTTCTTCCCTTCCCTTCCCTTCCCTTCCCTTTTCTTCCCTTCCCTTCCCTTCCCTTCCCTTCCCTTCCCTTCCCTTCCCTTCCCTTCCCTTCCCTTCCCTTCCCCTCCCTTCCCCTCCCTTCCCCTCCCTTCCCCTCCCTTCCCCTCCCTTCCCCTCCCTTCCCCTCCCCTCCCCTCCCCTCCCCTCCCCTCTCCTCTCCTCTCTTCTCTTCTCTTCTCCCTCTCCTTCCTTCCTTCCTTCCTTCCTTCCTTCCTTCCTTCCTTCCTTCCTTCCTTCCTTCACTGTGGATTAAAACCAGAGTCTTGGACATATTAGGCCTGTGCTCAACCACTGACCACACCCTTAGCTCTAACACATGAATCTTGGAGTGAAAGTTTTCTAGACCAAACATGATAAGAACCTGCAGCTCTACAAGCAGTGTCCTCTCCTCTCTGGCTTTTCATAAGCTCCACCCACTGGGGAACTTAAGATAGGCACAGGATAGAAAAGGATTATTGCGGAACAGGGAGTAAAGACTTCCTGAATCCTGTGGTGTGAGTTCTGGTCCCTCGGTAGGTAATCGTGGTGGTCAGCTGTCTTTCTCTCTGGTGCCATTCTTCCATCTGTCAAGTACAGAGGTTGGATCTGATGTCCTCTATGTTCCTTTTAAGTTCTTATGTTTGCTTTTCCCAGGGGCAGTGGAAATAGTGAAAGAATCTTTTAGATCTGGAAGCCAAATACCACTGCTTATGTGCTGTAGTCTGTCTTTCAGAAGACCCTTGCTCTACAGATCAAGAAGAATCACAACTTTTGGGGTCCATAAATCATAGCCTTTACCCAGGTCCTCAGCTACCAAGCGAGTATCTCAGCAGTTGCCAAATTTCCAAGAATGAATCATAGAAAAACCACCTTCTTTTTGTGTCCCTGAAGCTGAGACAGTAAGTTTTTACTTCACAGATTTAATTTCTAAGTTTTCTTATTTTCCCTTGTACGTAGCTATCTCATATAAACAGATGATGGATAAAAGGCAAACATGAATGGTAGAAAGTAATAAAAAACCATAAACTGGAAAATATAAAAGTGGGATTTCACAAATGAATCCAGGTAGCCAGAGGGATGGGCCGGCGAGTGACCTCAGGAAGGTAGCAAGCTGTAAGGGGCTCCAGGCATCCTGGAGATAGCCTTGGGTCTTGGTTCTTCTCTGGGCTGGCCTCTTTGGCTCTGATTCAGATGCTAAGATTGTCTTCTGCAGAGCCAGGTTCAGGTTGCAAATGTGGTAATTGAATCAATTGCTCCTGCTTGATTGGGCCAGCAGACCAGTGATGAATAGTCCTTTCCTCCTGGTTCAGCTGAGTTATGCTAAAATGTATCTCTAAACACTTAAAATAAAGCAGAATGCACAAGAAACCAGTGGGAGTTGGTGGGAAGGCAGCCATCTGCATGGTCCATTTATTTCAAATCACACCCAGGAAATCCAGTTTATCTAAACAAACAGCCCAGGCCAGAAGGGAGGCTGACACACACACACACACACACACACACACACACACACACACACACACACACAGAGAGAGAGAGAGAGAGAGAGAGAGAAAAAGAGAAAGAGAGAGAGAGAGAGATTGATTGGGGACTAACCATAGAATGTTAAGTATTGCATAGCTGGATAAAGCAGGGACAGGAGATCCAATGACTGTTTAAATTATGATAGAATGTAAACTCGTCGGTGACATCCAATCTGGCCATATTTTCCGCAATTATTTCACCCCAGCAGGGTTTGTTTTCCCATCAGTACTGGATCACAGAGCTGTCAGCTGGTGTTTTTGAAGGGTAATTTGTTGCCCTAATGATGATACTGAAATCTGTTTATGGTTGTTTATCTGCGGGCCATCTTTCTCCAGAGGCAGCTTTCCTCTCTGGGGATTCTATTTAGGCAGCTTTCTCCAATTCCCCAGACAAAGCAACTGTCAGGGCTTTCCAAAGGGCAAGTATCCTGCCTATGTTAATTTTATGACCTATGACTGCATCATCGTTGTTGGGCCAACTATGTGAAAAATCGTGCCTTGTGCACTCAAGATGCTACTTAAGTTATGGCCTACCCTGCATGTGAGCGTCTATTATTTCCAGTGTTAGTTACCGATAACCCAGTAATTATACATACCAACTATGTGAATGGTAGAATTATAATTATGTATATATATCTGGTATTTTACCATATGACAGCCATTGTACCCAGTGACAATCCCAAGATGTAGGTACTATTAGCAACTCCCATTTCATGGGCGGGAAAGTCAAGGCACAGAAAATTTAAATAACTTGTCCAAAGCCATACAGCTGGTAATCTTTTTGTCACTTTCTGAAGTTAGGAGGATGAGTGACATGGTGTGGGACGGTGCATGACAGTGTTTGGCTGAAGTCTCTTTTAGGGCAGAGGGGAATGGATATATGTCTCCGGAGCTAAAATCTGAGCCCTAGAAAGTTTGGCAATTTCTTTAAATTATGTGGGTTTTAAGAATTAGATGTACAAAGTATGCATTCTACTCTAGAATAGAGTTTGCCTTATTCCTAATCAATACCAGCTTTTTGGAGGCAGTGCCCCAGGATGTGCCTGCTTATCAGAGGGTCTCTGGTTTCCCTGACACACTACTCTGGCTTCTGCTGGAATGTGTCCCCCTGTTTGGCAGTTCCAGATACGGGGAGATGACTGGTCTGTGAGTCAGCAAGCAACAAGGTCTGGTTGCAGAATCACTGCTGGGAGCTCGGGGACCTCCAACATGTCACCTGCACCATAGGGCTTGGGATTTATGGTATGCGAAGTGAAGCATTGGGGTAGATGGGCTGTTGTTGGGCTGACTCTGGGGACAACTCAGGCCTCCAGAGGGATGGGAACAGAGCTGAGGGTGAAGGCAGCTGGTCACCTCAGTCGCGTGCTTTATATTTCAGAGTCTTGTGTAATGTTTAGACACCTGAGTTCCAGTCATTTCAAGTGGATATGTAAGAAAGTTTGAGTAAAGCTACTAGCTGAGGGAACCGTTTGCTAAAGCCAGTCCAGCCTGAGTCTAAGTAGCAGAGCAAGGGGACTCCTCTCCTGAGGACGTTGTGCTCACCTCTGCTCCAGGTTGGCTTACTTGGGACATGGCTTCAGTCACAGATGACCATGTAGTCATTTTATCAATGTCAACCTTTAGGCAGTTGCTGTGAAGCTTTTGTTACAGGAAATTGAAAGGTATCTATGTGTCCTTGTTGGCTTGGGAGTAGGGTTTAGTTAGAACCATCAAGGTAGGTAGCTGCTATTTTGAGTTTTGTCCTCAGGTCATTTCAAAATGTCATGTAGATCAATTTGGTACATCTATCTATCTATCTATCTATCTATCTATCTATCTATCTATCTATCTATCTATCACCTATCTCCCTTTCCATCTTTCCTTCTTTACTTTCTCATTGTTAAACAAAATATCCAACCAGAAGCAGCTTTAAGAAGGAAAGCATTCATGTTTGGCTTGCAGTTTCAAGGGGAGGACCATTATGGAGGAGAAATCATGGCGGGGATAAAAAACTGGTATCACATCCTCACATCAGCAGTAATGAAATACAGAGAGATGAATTCTGTTGCTCATTATCTTTCTCTTTTTTTATACAGTTCAGGAACCAAGACAATGGGATGGTGCTGCCCACCGTAATTTTGTACAATTCTTTCTGCATGTGCATGGATTTGGTGTGTGTACATCTTTATGTGTGTGGGCACATGCACAAGTGTGGACGTCAGATGTCAACATTGGGTGCATTGCTCATTTACTCTCTGCCTTATATTTGGAGACAGGGTCTTTCACTGAATCTAGACCCACCATTTTGCTAGATCAGATTAGCCAGCAAGCTCTAAGGCTTCTCCTGTCTCTGCCTACTGAACATGTGCTCATCATTTACATGGTTCTTGGGATCCAAACTCAGGTTCTCATGCTTATGCAGCAAGCACTTTACTTACCGAACCATCTCTCCAGTCCCTGTACCTGTCTTCCTTTTGGCACATGTTTAATGGAATTACCGACTTATGTTGGCATGTATTTATTCAGAGCTAGCATATACTGTGAACACATTCCCAAAGTGGCCTTACTGAGTTCTGTCACTATGAGGGGAGTACAGTCTATCTGCTTCCCATTTTTGCCATCATTTGGAAGAATTAGTTTTTTTTTTTTTCGATTTAGTCACTTTGATATATCTATGGGTATTTAATTTTTCTGTTATCTTTTCAAATTATATATTTAAGACCATAATTTCATCTTTATTTTGGTATAAATGAACATACTTGATCTTTATGTATGAATGGCCTTTCATCAAGTGATCTTATTGAATTTGCTAATTAATTCTAATGACTTATTTGCACACATACTAGGCTGTAAAAGATGCACAATATATTTATTGTTTTCTACTTTTATAGTAATTCTTATCTTTCCTTATTATACTATCTGGAAATTCCTGATGCTAAGGGAAACTAAACAACCATTAAATATGATGTTTTCTGTAAAATTTTAAGGATAGCACTTATCACAAGGGAGTTCTTGGCTTTTTTCTGATTCAAAAAAGTTGTTTATTAAAGTGATGGATGGACACTGAGTAGTGCCACATGTTTTTTTGTATCTGTGGAGAAAACTATATATTGCCCCTTTATTCCATCCTATGGTAAATTATCATTTTTTAAACATTAAAACATCTTCATTACTTATAATGACATTATGATTATGATTTTATAAAAATTATTTGAGAGATGTATGCTGAAATACTTGTGGGTTGAATATTTATGAAACTTTATACAAAATATTCTAGAAGTGCTGGGGGAGAATTTGAAGGTATAACAAACAAAATAAGATTCCCTTCTCTTCTTTAGTATATGCTTGAACATTTCCATAATAGAAGACCAGCTTTGGAAGGTAAATCCAGATGTGAAGATGGTCACATCACTCAAGTTTCAAATCATCTCTAAAAAACTTCAAATGGGATGGCTAGTATTTAATAAAAAATTGACAGATGGAGTAGAGCGAGATCAAGAGCAAGAGTTTGAGAGGGAATGAATATCATTTAGGAGAAATGACTGAGTAATTTGGATTTGTATTCCATACATTTAAAAATTGTGACACACACACATGTACAGAATACATGTTAAAATTTCATTATTCAAAGATAGTATACAAAGAAAGAGGCAAATGAAAATTTAAGAACCAAAACTCTAATATTTGAAATTAAGAAATAAACTTATTTTTTTTCTTTGAGGTAGGGTTTCACTGTAGTCCAGGCTGACCTGGAATTCACTATGTAGTTTCAGGGTGGCCTCAAACTCGTGGTGATTCTGCCTCCTGAGTGTTGGGAAATTAAGAAATAAAATATTTTAACAGTAGGTTAAATATGGGTGAAGACATGATAAAAGAGATAGAAGATAAGTAGAAAAACATATATACTTATATATGGATGAAGGAATGGAACATATAGAAAAATGTAACAAAGATATCATGATTTTTGGAAAGAGCCAATGCAATTTAATTCTCAGAAGGAGAAAAGAATGTGAATGAGGAAGAATAAATGCTTGAAGAGAGAACAGTTCACTACACTGACAAAAGCCATTGAGTCATAAATTTAGGAAACAAAATCACTAGGCTCTATAACCACAAAGAAACCCACTCTGTGGTGCACCACAGTAAACCGTAGGGAAGCCAAGGGCAAGAAAAATATGAGAGCAGCCAAGAAGGTCTTGCAATGAACATTCAAAAGAAGAGCAGCAAGACATACACCTGACTTTCCACCTGAAGTAGCGGAAGTTAGGAGACAAAGGTACAGGGTGCTCCCTTTGGAAAGAAAATAACTGTCAATTTAGATTTTGGTAGCTAAAGAAAATATTACTTAAATGAGGAAAAGATAAAAATTTGGCAGACAGTCTGGAGAGGTTGGCTTAGTGGTTAAGGTACTTGCCTAAGAAGCCTAAGGACCCAGGTTCAAGTCCCCAGTGCTCACATAAGCCAGATGTACAAGGTGGTGCATATGTCTGGATTTTGTTTGCCATGGCTGGAGGCACTGGTGTGCTCATTCTTTTCTCTCTTTCTTTTGTCTTCCCCCACCCTCTCAAATAAGTAAAATAGTTAAAAAAATTTGTAGACAAAAGTAAAATGATTTATCATCTAAAATCAGAGTTCTGGACTGTTTCTAGACAAGAGCAAAATGATCCCAGGTTTAAAAAAAATACCATAAAAGAATACAAACCAATAGAGTGAGTAAACACTTGGATAAATATAAACCAGTATTGATTTCATAAAACAAGAATGATATAGTTTAAAGACAAAAACAATAAAATTCACAACAATGAAGCCCCAAAAGAGATAGATTTTTTTTTTTTTTTATTTTGAGGTAGGTTCTCACTCTAGCCCAGGCTGACCTGGAATTGACTATGTAATCTCAGGGTGGCCATGCATGAACTCTTGGCAATCCTTCTACCTCTGCCTCAGAGATAGTGTTTTTTTGTTTTTTTTTTTTCAGTACTAGAGATAGAACCCAGGGTCTTGTGGATGCTACCTAAGTGCTCAACTACTGAGCTATCTCAATGGTTCTTGATTTTTGTGGCAGACTCCCTATGTAGTCCAGGCTGGCCTTGAATTATCTCTTTAGAGTTGGGATTACATGCATACAGCACTATTTCCAGCTGCTGAGATGTTTCTAAACCCATGCTTCATTTTTTTTTAAAGTAAAGTTATCATTTATAATACACTTTACAGAACCAGAGGTGGACATTTCTTTTTTTAAATATTTATTTGTGTGTGTGTGTGTGTGACAGAGAGAGAGAGAGAGAGAGAGAGAGAGAGAGAGAGAGAGAGAGAATGATAATGGGCACACGAGGGCCTCTAGCTACTGCAAACGAACTCCAGATGCATTCACCACTTCGTGCATCTAACTTATGTGGGTACTGGGAAATTGAACCTGGGTTCTTGGGCTTTTCAGGCAAACACCTTAATCACTAAGCAATCTCTTCACTCCAGAGGTAGACATTTCTAATGCATAAGGAAACTTTTCAAACAGTGAACAATGTATAAATAATAACTACTAGGTAAGAAGCTAAAACGCTAGAAGTTTTCTTGCTATTGTTCCTGGTTTTGAGTGCAATGAAGCTTTCCTAGATGTACTTAACTTAGGAGTTAGAGTGGTTGACACTCAGCCATTACTAAAACTCCCCAAGCCAGTGGCTCCTGAGTTCTTGTCCTGAGACACCTGAAGAATGGTGAGTGCAGACACAGTACGTAGAAGGGCAGGTCAAGCCAGGGCTTACTAGAATGTAAGGCAAGGCAGAGCACCTGAGCTGGGAGCGGTCAGAGCCAATAGCCCATTAGTGATTTGGGTCAGGGGTTTTCATACCCCTGAGGATATAAATTAGCATTAAGTTGAGGTAGACTGGTTACTTTGAGTGTTTGGGGGGGCGGCTCCTGATAGGTGGGTGAGTTAGACAGAGGATTGGTTACTTTGTATAGGCTCCCTGACATCCTGAGAAGTCAGTGTAGATCAAGGTTTTTGACCTTTTGAATGTCAGGATTTTTTAAAATTTTAGTTCCCAGACTGATTTCTAGGCCCATTTTATAACATGCTCATTGGTTCTGTCAGGACATGGATATACCTGGGTTTTCTTTTTGGACCTGTAGCTGTGACTAGTTGTCTACAAAATGGGGCTACCTTCCTCCTAATGGTCATCACTACTTCTAAGAGAAGAAAACAAAGTGTGAGAGAACACGTAGTGAGTGACAGAAGTAGTAGAAAGGTAGTTTCAAGTAAAAATTCACTGATAGTTACACTAAATGTAAGAAGAGGAAAACATCATTATTAAAAGATTAGAAAAAGCCGGGCGTGGTGGCGCACGCCTTTAATCCCAGCACTCGGGAGGCAGAGGTAGGAGGATCGCCGTGAGTTCGAGGTCACCCTGAGACTCCATAGTGAATTCCAGGTCAGCCTGGGCTAGAGTGAAACCCTACCTCGATAAACCAAAAAAAAAAAAAATAAATAAAAAAATAAAAAAATAAAAAAATAAATAAATAAATTAAAATAAAATAAAATAAAAAAATAAAAGATTAGAACAACAGACCAGATTTTTATAAAGCAGAATTATTTATCCAGTGCCTATAGGAAATAGATCTTAAAATTAAGGCTACTGAAATTTGAAAATTTAATGAAGGAAAACCAAACAACATGCAATTTTATCTAAACTGAATAGTTATGCAGATACTGAAGAAGAATAGTAGAAGTGCACAGAGAACCAGGGGTTGGGTAGGAGACACAGGTAGGAGGCTCGCTGTGAGTTCGAGGCCACCTTGAGACTATATAGTGAATTCCAGGTCAGCCTGAGCTAGAGAGAAACACTATCTCAAAAACAGCAAAACAAACAACAAAACAAAACAACAACAAAAGGAGAGCACACAGAAAGTATTACAGAAACAAAAGAAGGTATCTGGTGGTAAACACCAGCGAATCATGAATAGAGGCTAATATTATAGCTCTTTGTGATATATCATGTAACCTCAACATACAGAAAACAAAAAAATTAGCTAAATTGAAAGGAAGAGTAAACACGTCTACAAATTTTGTACACCTGTAACTCCCTGGATTTAACTCTTGAGAGTGTCAGGGATCAAATAAGCTTTTATACACAAAATTGTAGTCTTTTAAGCAAATAAAGCCCCTTTTCTCTTGAATAATTTATTTGAATAAGAAATTAGAAAATATCACTGTTTTGTGACCTGTCCAAGAATAGCAGCTATTGCCATCTTCATTGGAGGTGGCTGAGACTGAATAAGAGACACTCTCTCCAGAGTGGGCCTGTTGACTTCTCCCAGAAGGAGAAGGTCAGGGGAAGATAATCACACCCCTCACCTCCCCAAGATCTTAGATAAACCCCATGCTAGTTGCATGCAATAATGCACTAGCTCTTGTGGCCTTATGGAGTGATAGTGTATAGATGGTAGGGGGAGAGAAAGAGAGCGAGCGAGAGAGACTGAGAGAGAGATAGGGTGTGGCCTTAGAGAATAGAGTGTATAGAGAGTGGAATATCAGGGCTGGCTAGGGTGCCACCTATCCAGCCACGAGGAGGAGGAGGTTGTTATCCATGTTGAGATGAAACCTTTCAATGAAGCTGTTTTGGGGTCTCCACACTCCCGTAAGTAACCCCTTGCCCATGTTCTGTCAGAAACAACTCATTCATTTGCCAAGATAAATTTTGGCAAAATGACCTTAGTTTGTCAGCGGTGCCCTGCCTGGGGAAGCAGGTGCTTATTAGCACCTCCCCAGAGAAGAGTTCATGCAGCTGTCACTCAATTTTGCTTTGATGTGAATATCCACGTCATTTCCCCGAAAGCCATATACCTGTATATACTGAAAGAACTTTTTTTCCCTTTTTCCTTACTTTTGCCACAGGTGCAGGGGACTGACTTACTTCTACTCCTGCATTCAGAGTACATTCTCATCATTTGCACAAGGCTGATTTCTTGTTTAAATTCATCTAATTTCCCTCTCCTTTCAGTCTCTACTCCCACGTCTAGCTTCAAAAGTCCAGCCTTCTTGTCTTCTTCCCTCTAGTACCAAGGGAACTGCAATTTTTAGACTCTCTTGACAGTGAGATTCCTTCATAGTTTGCTAATCAGAAGCACTCATAAAACATTCAGAAGGCAGAATAGACGCAGATGTCATGAGTTCCTCCCCTCCTGTGGCAGGCAGACGTGAGGGTTTGGACAGATGAGATTTTGCGGCATTTTACGGCAGCAGTTATACCTGTCAACAGTGATTTCCTGCTGTCTCTGACCTGGTTAACAGAATCCTCCTGATTTTCTGAAATGCACAAACATCCCTTCTTGACCTTGGTGACTTCACCCAATCCATCAATTTTTTAAGCACCGAATTCCATGTATCAGATCCTTTCTTGCTTAAAATACATAGTGTGTGAGTATTTTCCTGATTGGATCCTGACTGAAAAAATGGCTATCAGTAATGGTTGCAGGAAATAAGGTTTTATGGGTGGAAATCTGGTCACAGATGAAAGTAGTGATGAAGTGATGGCCATTGATGTGGGTGTTAATAATCTGTATATGCAGTAGCAACAGCATTACGTGTATTACCTGCTGCCTACAACAAATTCTCTATTGAAGACAAGGCTTTGTGCCATGAATTGTCTGATATAGATTTCTTTTTTCTTTTTTTTTTTGTTTTTTTAAGGTAGCATCTTACTCTAGCCCAGGCTGACCTGGAATTCACTACGTAGTCTCAGGCTGGCCTCCAACTCATAGCAATCCTCCTTCCTCTGTATCCTGAGTGCTGGGATTAAAGGCGTGCGCCACTACGGCCGGCTGTTATAGCAAATTTTAATTGTGGGAATACTGACAATTTGGGACTAGGGGTAGAACATTGATTTATAATGGTTGCAGAGAGTTTAAACTATTTGTTTATAGAATCAGAGAACTAGCCAACTTCTATGACTGAGCTGAAAGAATCTCTTAGCTAGGAGATACTGTTGTGGGTAGTGTCCACCATCGCTCATTTCCTTTCCATTGCCTGTCCCTATCCCAGTGTATGAATACACTCCAGCTTGTTTATTCATTCCTCGGGGTAAAAACTCAGATGGGATCAGATCTGCTGGGCTTAGAGTTCAATTGCAGGTTGACTTCACAGCGTGCTGGGTCATGAGTGAAAGCACTCTACCCACTGAGATATCTTCCCAAGCCTGATTTTTTTCTTGACCAGTAAACAAAACAAAACAAAACAAAAAACAAACAAACAAAAAAACGAAGATTGCATCAGGTGGAAAGCTATTGGATTTACCTACATTTTACTTTTAAGTCTTTTAAAAAATAGAGCCAGGCATGGTGGCGCACGCCTTTAATCCCAGCACTCGGGAGGCAGAGGTAGGAGGATCACTGTGAGTTCGAGGCCACCCTGAGACTACAGAGTGAATTCCAGGTGAGCCTAAGCTAGAATGAGATCCTACCTCAAAAAACAAAACAAAAAAAATTTAGAAACATTTTATTTATTTATTTGCAAGGAGAGAGAGAGAGAGAGAGAGAGAGAGAGAATGAATATGAGACACCAGGGCCTCCAACCACCGTAAAAGAATTCCAGATGCATGTGCCACTCTGTGCCTTTAATCTGAGCACTAGAGACAGAGGTAGGAGGATCACTATGAGTTTGAGGCCAGCCTGGGATTACAGAGTGAGTTCTAGGTCAGCCTGGGCTAGAGGGAGACCCTACCTAGAAAATCCAAAAATCAATTTATTTATTTATTTATTTATTTATGAGAGAGAGAGAGAGAGAGAGAGAGAGAGCGAGCGAGCACACTAGGGCCTTCTGCCATTGCAATCAAACTCCAGATACATGTGCTACTTTGTGCATCTGGATTTATAGGGGTACTGGCTATCAGGCTTTGCAATGAAGTACCTTTAAACACTTAGTCACCTCTCCAGCCCTAAAAATTCTTTTAACAAATTAAATCTTGAAAAACATTAAATCACTTATTTCTGACCATTAATGTCGCTGATGTAAAGCCCTGTGTCATCCAATTGTTCCCCCCCACCCAGTTAAAAATGTTATTTTTTTTCAGTGTGCATTGGAGATGTTTTCCTTTGCCTTTAGTGTTCTGGAATTTACTTATAATGCATTTGTCAAGAATTTTTATGAGTTTATTGTATTTGGTATTTCTTTAATCTGTAGTTTATATCTCTTGCTAAATTCAGAAAGGTTTTGGTAGTCATTATTTTTTGTGTACATTTTTAATCCCTGTCTTCTTTTCCTTCTTCTGGAACTATGGGGTCATGAAATTTTGATCTTGCTATAGTCCCACAGCTTTCTGAAATGCTAATAAATTTATTTTCATCCCTGCTCCAATTGAGTAATTTCTTTTGTTTCACTTATTGATTCTTTCCTTGGTTTCTTCCTTTTGTTGTCAAGCTCATTTGTGACAATTTATTTCAATTATTGTATTTTTCATTTAAAAAATTTGCATTTGGTTCTTCCCTGTATCTCGTTTCCTTGATGAAATGCTTTGTGTTTTCATTTCAAGAATGTTCATGATTATTCGCTGAAGCATTTTTTTATAGTAGTTTTTTCTGATACTTTGTTGGGTAATTCTAACAGTTCTTAACTCAGTGTTGGCGTCTATTGACTGACTTTGTTCATTCAGTATGAGAACTTATGGGTTCTTGTTTGATGAATGAATTTTAGTGGAAACAGACATTTTTGGTACTAGGAGACTCTGGATCTCATTTAAGCATTCTTTTTTTTTGACAATATTAATATGAGATTTATTCATAAAAGACAAAGTCCCCCAAATAATCCAAATATTCATTAACAGAGGAATGAATAAACAGACTGGAGTATATTCACACAATGGGGTACTGACAGGCAATGAAAAGGCAATGATCCATTTATGTACACTGCACACAACTTTCTACCTCTGCTGCTTTGCTTTTACTTTCTGCCAGTGCTGCAGGAAAAGAGGTAGACACACCTTGTTACTGACATATGGAGAGCAGAACCCAGATCCCCACTCAGCCTCCACTGCCATGGAGGGGCCAGCTTCTTGTCACTTCTGCGTGGTAATGGGAAGTCTAGAAACCCTTATGGGTTTTAGTTACCCTATTGGTGGTTGTAGTTATAGGAGTGTCTCACTACCAGCCAGTGGGAGCAAAAGTTCCCTCTCCCTACTTGGTATTCTCTGACTATCCTGATGGTGGTATTGGGGAAGTTCATTAAACCTTTTAGGCATGGGCATCTAGGCTCCTTTACTTGGGCTTTGCCAGCACAGGAGGTGGTGGGCCCATTTTTTCCTGTGGTATTTGATGGGCATGGAATAGTTATTGTCTAATATTTCCTGCCTTGTTGGGCATCTCCTTTCATGGTTCTTTGGCTGGAGAGAAAAGCCATTTGTTGGAGCCATTTTTTTTGGTCGGCATCTTTTGGTGTTTCTAACCTGCTGACTTCAGCTCTGAGTCCAAGATCCATCAGGCAGAAAGCAAACCCAGGAATATACCACCATGTTGATGACCAGTTCCAGGGGTTATAACGCAGTCTAACTCTTGTTCTCCACGTTTCTGAATCATATGCATTTTTTATATGCAGTGTTCTGGGGAAATGTGCTTCTCATCCATCTTTCCAACAGTTCCTCTCCATTTTGATTACGAAAGAAACACTAGAGACATTACCTTCAACTGGTGTAGGTCTCTCTGCCATAACAGCCTTCCAGGGATCTTGATTTAATTCCATATCTCATTATATACCACACCGCTACTTATATTGGTAACATCCTTGGAATTGGATGTTACCAATATAAGTGGTGTTTGGCATGTATGTGTGTATTAGTTACTTATCTTGTTGCTGTGACCACACACCTGGCAAAAAGCAGCTCAAGGGATGAAGGGTTTATTTCAGCTCACAGCACAGCGTGACAGGGAAGCATGGCTGCTGGTCACGTTGCAGGCACAGTCAGGAATGCTGCTGCTCACTGCACTCTGCTTTTTATATAAGTTAAGATCCCAGTCTATGGAACGGCGCCACCCACATTTTGAGTGAAACCTCCCACCTCACTTGACTCAATCCAGACACTCCCTCATAGACATGCCCAGAAGTCTCTTTCCCGTGTTATTCTAAATCCCATCCGGTTGACATGATTAATCATTATGTAGCAAAGGGTAAAAGAGAAGCCAGTGATTATTCTGGAGCTTGAGGCCTGGTGAAGTTTCTGAATCCACCGATTTGGAGTATAGGAAGAAAAATTCTCTGGAATAAAAAAAAAGGAAGTAACCCTCCACATCTTACATCCCTTATTTCGGTGCAAAAACGCCTCCATATATTTGGGTGGTCTTTTTAGACTTTAGAGATAACACAGGTTGCACTTGAATGTTCTCCTGCAACTCACTGAGTGGATCATAATGTAGCCTGTTATAGGTGGATTGAGAGACAAAAGGGCTTGCAGCTGGTTCAGGTTGAAGTGAAGTTATCCCTGCAGGTAGGTTTTATGATTGAGCAGCTCCAGTGGTGGTTGAAATGCAGTAAACAGTGATGCTTGTGCGGTCTCTGGAAAGGTACAATGAGAGAAATTACAATGAGAAAAGTGTCAGTGAAGATTCCTAGGATTTAGGAGCAGTGCCTCAGGCCTTTCAACATATGCTGTTTTATTTATTTATTTTCTAACAAGCAGGTCTTTTTCTGCTACTTGCTATCAAGATCTTAGTGTATAAGGTGACAATGTAAATGGCCATGCAACCTGAGCTATTCCACATGAACCAGGAATTGTCTGACCCTTCAGTCATAAAGTTTGGAACATGCAATAATATTATTGTCAAAATGATTGGGAAGGACTGAGAAATTCTGTAACAATAAGTATGTTCCATGAGATGACTCAGACCACCATAGTGGTTCTCCTGCTGTGTTGCTCACTCCGTCTGGACAGATTTCTGTGGAAATATCATAGTAATATACATGGAAAGGTCTTTATTTGTTTGTTGTATGTATTCATTGCACATGGAACTGTGTTACATAGGGGCACTGTCTTCCAAGTAGATATTGTATGTTGGGAATGTTTTCCTCATACCCCAATCCTACCCTGTACTCCCCCTTCCTATTTTCTCTCTCTTGGTTTCCCTGAAGGTTTGTTTCTAATTTCATATCATATATACATACATGATCTTATGTATCTGTATAAAATATAGGAACTACATATGGGAGAAAACATATATTTGCCTTTATGTGACTGGCTTAACTCATTTAATAGATTTATCTTCAGTTGCATCTATTTTCCTGCAAGCCACATAATTTTGTTTTCCTATTCCATTGTGTGTAAGTATATATGTATCTATTATTATCTCTTTATTATCTATCTATCTATCTATCTATCTATCTATCTATCTATCTATCTATCATTACTATTAGTTGAGAAAGAAAAACTGAGCTTGTCTTCCATCTGGTTCTGCATGCTAGGCTGCCACCCCAGGAAGTAGCTTACCGGAGTGTTATAATCCCACTCAGTGTTGGAAGTACTAGAAGTAATGGTAAACAGGTGGGACTAATCTCAGAAATCATAACTCCATATGGTGGCTTACTTTGGCTGGGTGGAAGGATGTCTAGAGGTATGAATCCATGCCACTCATGGACAATGTTCTTATTTCCAGAGACTTGGTAGGATACGTGACAGAGAAACATGGAGAAGGCATATGAGAGTGAATGTCCAAGTGAGACTACAATAAGACGATGTTTGTGTCACATATGGAAATTCCCTGAAAGCTACCTACTATAAAAATGGTTCAAGAGGTCAAGTTTACCTTTTTTTTTTTTTAAAAAAAATATCATTTTGCCTCTTTTTCCAGGTACTTCAGATTTTGCTCAATGCATTCATGAATATAGTCACCATAACGGTAGTAACAGTTTGTGCAGGGGCTCAACAACACAGACTTACCCTCACCATTAATGTATCCCGTGTCACCGCTGGGTCAGTCTCTAAGTGCTAATGTCCAAAGCTGAGCCTAAGCCTGTTAAGACAGACACCTGTTGGAGCGCTGATTATATTGGGCCACTTCCATCAAGCTGAGCGCCGCACTTTGTCTTCACTAAGGACACGGATTTGCCTTTCCTTCCAATAGTGCTCTCGCCAGCCTCAGCGTCTGTGGGCTTAGCAAATGCCTTACTTGCCACATGGCATTCCACACAATTTGTTTCTGACTAAGGAACTAATTTTACAATGAGAAAACATGGTAATGCCTTCACGTCTACAAGAGTCACTGGTCTTATTTTGTACTTGTCTTGTAGAAGCATCTGTATAGAATGGCCTGATGGCTTAGGGAAGACTCAGTGGCACTCACAGGAAAAGCAAAGCATCTGTGAGTGAAGAGATCCCTTACAAAGTGCGTGATGTGATTCAAGCAAGTGGCGAGTCTGTGATGCAGGCTCTTCCATCATTGAAACCCCTTGTGTGGGAGTGAAAAGGGACAGAGTGACTGCTTATTGCAACCTTGTTCCCAGCAGCCTTTGCCCTGCACGAGGACTGGAGAATGCTTGCTTCACATGCCTGTTGCTTCAGAGATCTTTGTTTCTCACTGAAGAGTTTGTTTTAATGAACATTATAATACACAAACATTCTTCATTTTGTTCTCATGTCACTCCACCCCAAGGTAAAGAAAGGCAGCCATTACCAACTTGTTCCTCTAACAGGACTGCTGCTTTAAAATATCCTACAGAAAATGTATGTGGAATCTAGAGAACTCTTTGAGGAACCTGTAGTACTCCCGTGCTAGTAAAAACATTTAGCAGAGGATGTTAGCACTTCCAACAGGCAGGACTACTAAGAATGCAGATCCCTCACAAATAAAGTCATGGGTCACTGCATGAGGTCAAGAATGATAGCTAGCTAGAATGGTAGCCAAGGACAAAGGAAGTGGACTAATAGTGAATGAGTTATAACTTCCAGTGACCTTGGTTTCAGATGTAGAATGACAGCTGTAGAAACAATTTCTATGTCCCTATGCACACGTGCTCATGTCCCCATTCATCTATGTTACGAAGCACAGAATTTCCATTCCTGCTTCTCCTATTATCTATGAGCTACATCTGTTGGATTTACGTTAACCCAGTTTTCATTATGATAATGAAATATCTGCAGAAAGTAACTTACAGAAAGAAACGATAATTTGAGTCATGGTTTCAGAAGTTCTAGTCCTTGATTGCTTCAGATCTCTAGTCAGAGCAGCACAGCCTGGTGTGAGAGCATGACAGGACAAGCCACTTACATCACAGGTCAGGAAACAAAGAACAAGAGAACCATACACCCCCTCCAAAGCGTACCCCCAAATGACCTAAAAACCTGCTAAAAACCTTACCTCATAAAGGAAATACCACCTCCCTATAGAGCTACCATGCACATCAAGGCTTTAAGGCAAGGACATTTTGGGGACATTCAATATTCAAACTATAGCAGTGACCCAGTGGACTGTCTTTAGATTGATGGCGTGTGATTTAGGGGGATTGTGATTGCATGAGGTGATGGTTTTGCTGTAAGGTTGATACATTTGGGAACATTTTCTGTGGCAAGTGTGACTTCTTTTTGTATGGAGGACAATTGAGTTGTGTTAGGCAGAAAGCATGTGCTGTTATTTTTTTTTTTTTTTGTTGTTTGGAATTAAACATGAAAGGATGTGGATGGGTCTTGAGTAGTGTAAAGAATGTCTGCTGGCATTCAACACCATTCCTTCTCTCTTTCAGGCACTCCCCCAAAGTCACTAAGCCAGAGGCCAGGAATGACGTGCTGCAGATTCCCTTATCAGAAGGAGTCAAGTTTACATTTCCATTAGAAGATTTACTAGATCTTTCAATGGTGTGTGGTACCACCTTCATCTTGTGGCAAGCACACACACACACACACACACACACACACACACACTAGTTTCTGAGTTCTTTGCTTTACGGATCTACTTGTTTATTTCTGATGTAGTAGCTTCTGTTTTTATTTATTTATTTATTTATTTTTTTAATACTTTTTAAAAAATTTTTTTGTTTATTTATTTATTTGAGAGCAACAGAGAGAAGGAGGCAGAGAGAGACAGAGAGAGAGAATGGGCGCGCTAGAGTTTCCAGCCTCTGTAAACGAACTCCAGATGCGTGCGCCCCCTTGTGCATCTGGCTAAGGTGGGTCCTGGGGAATTGAGCCTCGAACCGGGGTCCTTAGGCTTCACAGGCAAGCGCTTAACCGCTAAGCCATCTCTCCAGCCCCCTTCTGTTTTAATTAATAAGACTTTACAATACTTTGCTATGAGCTAGAGTTCAGTATGACTGGCACATCATTTTGCTTCTAAGGGAAAATATTTTCCAAAGCTTACCATTTATATCTTCTTTGTGAATTATGTATTTGTACACTCTAATCATTTCTTACTTTAAAATTTTTTTAGTTTATTTATTTATTTATTTATTTGAGAGTGACAGACACAGAAAGAAAGGCAGACAGAGAGAGAGAGAGAGAGAATGGGTGCTCCAGGGCCTCCAGCCACTGCAAGTGAACTTCAGATGTGTGCGCCCCCTTGTGCATCTGGCTAAGGTGGGTCCTGGGGAACGGAGCCTCAAACCAGGGTCCTTAGGCTTCACAGGCAAGCGCTTAACTGCTAAGCATCTCTCCAGCCCATCATTTCTTATTTTATTGAGAACTTTATTATATGAATACAAGACTCATGTTCTTTCTCCCCCACCCCCATTCCACCCAGGACCCTCCCCAGTAGGGTTATTGGTAGCCCCTGTGGGGTTATTTCTGTTTTGACTTCTTGTAATTTTCTTCTGTAGAATTGGATTTCATATCTTACACAAAATCTATAGCCTTTGTCTAGTAGATATGTTTGTGTATGTGTGTGTAGTATGCATGTGTGTTTATGTGTGTTTGTATGTGTGAGGGCACATGCACATGTGTATCTGTGTATGAGGAGGCCAGAGGTTAACACGGATATCTTTCTTAATCACTCTTCATCTTATTTTTGGAAACAGTGTCTTTCACCAGAGCTCAGTAATTAGACTAGACAAGCTAGCCATCAAGCCTCAGGCATCCCCTTGTTGCTGCCTCCCTAGTGCTGGGATTACAGGCATATCCTGCCACTCCTGACTTTTATGTGAAAGGTTTTTATGTGTAAGGTTCCCATGCTCGCACATCAAGCACTTTACTTACTAAACCATCTCCCCAGTCCCTTTGACTACAATAGCAATAAACCAGTTCTTTTGTTTTTAACATCAGAATGACAGTTATGTATCTGTGATGAGTACTGAAGATTATGTGATGTATGGGATTGGATTAGATGTGTGCGTGTGCACATGCATGCATGTGTGTGTGTGTGTAAGCATACATGTGAGTGTGCATGCGTGCTGAGAAAACAGAACAGATGGCAAGAGCTAACAGATTCCTGTAGGTTGGTAAGTTTCAAACGAAAACTCAAAAGAATTTAATACTCCTAAAATTCATCACCACTGGAATTTGACCTGCTCTCCAGGGTCCAGATGCCAGTTATGGTCCTTTTTGGCACACCTGTGGCCTCTCCCTTGTGGGAAGGGTGATGAGTTGATGACTGGCTGGAAAGCAGAAGGGGGAAGAGAGAGCAGAGAACATGGGTAAGGGGAGGAGGAGAGATGGGGCCCGGCAGGGGAGGCAGTGGGGCTCGAAATAGAAACACTGCCTCACTCCCAGATTTCAGCTGCAGCCCTTCACTTGGGGCTTTATGTTTTTTCTGTATGTGTCTGTTTCATGGCAGTTGGGTCCCCCACAGCCTTTGGCTGCTAGCAACGCAGCTTGGAGTTATGCAGTAAGTAATAGCAGACCCAGAGTACATCTCCAGGGGAGAACAGACAAGCACAAGGGCACCCCGATTCAAACCTCTGAGATCCCACAAGTAAATTCTAGCAGAGCTATCCCAGGTCCTTGAGAAGAAGGTCAAACCTACCTAGAGGGTGAAAATTCCACAGAAAGTTCTAGAAGACAGAATGATCTTGAAGAAAAGGCGTTTTGTGTAACTAGTCATTCTGTGAGAGGAAAACACTAGAGTGAGGAAAAGTAAGCAGGTGGCTAGTCCACAGTTCAAGGGATAAGTATCAGGGAGGGTGGCCTGGGGGACACTCCTGGGGGAACCTCCTGAGTGTCTGAGAGGGTAGGAGTTGATGGTAATGATGCCATCGATATTATCTCCACCATCACCACTACCATTTCCACTACGTGTTGAGAATTAGTTTACTGCAGGTACAGTGATAGACACATCAGGTATGTGATCTCGCCTGATACTTAGTGTGAAGGGATTAAGTGAGTCATCCAAACTCAGCAGAGCACAAAGTCTCAAAGGGGAACAGGACTGAAATTCAGAGTTACCTCTGACTGACTTCATCATCCAGGCTTGTAACCACCATCCTATACAACGAATGGGTTTTCTTTTCCTAGAAGATCCCCTCTCACTCCAAAATAATAATAAAAAATAAGGTCTTTCCTTCTATTTGTAAAGCTCAGACCAGACCATCCTGTGACTACCCGTGTGTTAGCTTATGATCCAGGGCATTTTTTCCCTTCAGGGCCTCCTGTGCCATTGTGGTGAACTTCATTTATTTGACTACTTAATTTAAAATAAAAATAAAAGGAAAGACAGAGGGAAAGAAGAAAGGAAGCAAAGAAAGTGTGCTCGTTTGAATGCACGGCCTCACAGACTCAGGTGTTTTATTAAAACTGAGTTTGCAGCTTTAACCCCTAGCGGTCAGACTCCTGCTACAAGGGGCGTGTCACTGGGGCAGATCCAAATTCCAGCCCCGAGGTGTGGAGAGCGTAACGTGAGCCACAGGAGGTGGTGTGGTGCTGCTGTTTGGTAGTTGCTGGCTTTTTCGTGGTTTTTCTTTTTCTGCTTGGATCTGTGAAGGAAGCTAGCTTCTTCCATCATTGATTGCACTTCCCTTGGATCTGTAAGCTTGAGATAGATCCCTTCCTTTCACCTGTGTCTGGTTTGGATGTTCATCTCAGCAACACAGAGTTGTCTACAACAGAAAGGAAGGAAGAAGAATTTTTTAAAAATTATTTGTTTATTTTTATTTATTTATTTGAGAGCAACAGACAGAGAGAGAAAGAGGCAGAGAGAGAAAGAAAGAGAATGGGTGTGCCAGGGCCTCCAGCCACTGCAAAAGAACTCCAGACACATGCACCCCCTTGTGCATCTGGCTAACATGGGTCCTGGGGAATGGAGCCTCGAACTGGGGTCCTTAGGCTTCATAGGCAAGCGCTTAACCACTAAGCCATCTCTCCAGCCCAAGGAAGAAGAATTTTTTTTCCCTCTGATCCGTCATGAGATTCACGTTCTCTTGGTACATAGGCTTCTTGAAGTCTGACTTATATCTGTCTACTTTTCTCCTCCCCTCACACCAAACATCAATATGCTCTTCAGTAAAGAGGCTACATGCTGTCAACATAGTTTTTTTTTTGTTGTTGTTGCTGTTGTTGTTGTTTTGAGGTAGGCTCTCATTCTGATCCAGACTGACCCTGGAGTTAACTATGGAGTCTCAGGGTGGCCTTCAACTCACGACAATCCTCCTACCTCTGCCTCCCGATTAAAGGCATGTGCCACCATACCTGGCTTCAACATGGTTTTTGAAATGCCAATGGAAAGGCAGTGTCAGGAGAGAAGAAAGCGAGGCACCTGGATTCCCAAACCTTGAGTCTGGCTCCCAGTTTCGTCACGTACTGGTTTTGAAGACTTAGCCTAGCAGTAGAACTGCTTTGTCACAGTCAAAATGAGTGAGGATATTGTTGAGAACTTTCCTTCACAACTAAGGAATGATGTGCTAGGTGTGGTGACACACCAGTAATCTTAGCACTCAGGTGGCTGAAGCAAGAGAAACCATAGTCTGAGGACAGCCTGGATCTATAGCCAGATCCTGCTTCAAGAAAACAAAGAACGAAATAAACAAAACCTTAAAGCATGATACGTGGGCACTGGGGAAATGGCTCCGAGGATGAAGGGCTCACCATGAAGGCAAGAGGACTGGAGTTTAGATCTCCACCACCCACGTAAATACCAGGCAAGTATGGTGAACGTCTGCAATCCCAGGTGTCAGGAGGTACAGACGGGTCCCCTGGGAAAGATCACTGTCTAGACTAGTGGAGTCAGCAAGCTCTGGGTGCAAATGAGAGGTCCTGCCTCAGCACGAAAACAACAACAAAGGGACAGTGAGGAAGACGCCCGACGTCAGCCTCTGGCCATACGTGCGTTCCCACACGTGTGTGCAGCCTGCTCAACACTGCTTCACTTAAAGCACCTTGCTGGAGCCGCTCAGTTGAAGGATGTCCTAAGCTAAGTTTTACCCTCTGGTTTGGTTCCCTCTCTTACTGTCCCAGCCTCACGTCAGGTTACTGAAATGCTTTCTCGATAATTATGTAGAAACCCCACTCCATATTTAGAATGAATTGTTCAAACACAACTCAGGAAGCATGTTTTGCGTTTTTGATCCCTGGAACAATTACTATGTGAATAAAATAAGTGAAGTTGTGTCTGAGAAAACCTTTTTGACTGATACAATAGGGCCAGGATATTCTTGGAAAGAAGAAAAAGGTGTTTTCTCCCTTTTTTCCTTCCTTCCTTCCTTTCTTTTTTCCTTCCTTCCTTCCTTTCTTCCTTCCTCTTGTTCTTCATTCCTCCCTCTCTCCCTCTCTCTCTTCCTCCCTTCCTTCCTTCCCTCCCTCTGTTCTTCCTTCCTTCCTTCTCTCATTCTCTCTTTCCTTCTTCCTTCCTTCCAACCTTCTTTCATCCCTCCCTCCCTCTCTCTCTCTCTCTTTTCCTCCCTTCCTTCCTTCCTTCCTTCCTTCCTTCCTTCCTTCCTTCCTTCCTTCCTTTTCTTTCTTTCTTTCTTTCTTTCTTTCTTTCTTTCTTTCTTTCTTTCTTTCTTTCTTTCTTTCTTTCTTCTGGAACTCATTTACCACCTTAGAGGCTGGGAACGGGAGTAGGCCACCTCTCAAGTTCCATTCCTACTCTGGAGTTTTACGATGCTGTGAAGTGTGTTGAGTAGCAAAACAATTTAAAATGTAAGAAGTTCAACCTCAGCTATAAAATACCCCTTTTTGGCTTTACCCAAAGCTGGAACTATTTCTCCCTAGTTGCTCATGTTTTATGTATTTTAAAAGATAAAACAGGGACGAAAACAAGTAGCAGCATCTGCCCAGCACATTTCTGTCCCTCTGACGTCCTCAGGATATTTTATTCTTGTTATTTTTTTTTTTGTTTCAGATCACATACATCTGAGAATTAAAGGATAAATGCTCCATTTACTGCTCCACAGCTTTCTGGGCTGCCTGTGAATAAAGAGGGGTGAGGGAGTGCAGAGCCCCCCGCTTGCAGCCCTGGTGTTCCAGGTGGTGAGCGGCAGACGGGGACCCCCAGCATTTGCCAAGCTGAAGATGTGTTGAATCACCGCGACACAGCCACAGCCACAGTGACCCCCGCAGTCTCTGACTTGCCTACTATGTTCATTTTGTGTGCGGACAGGAGGCTGATCTTGAACAATCTGAGACGGCAACTCAGGAGAACCCCAGCGCTAGACCACAAGGCAGAGCCATTTGCCCAGAAGAAGGTAGACAACAGGGTGTTGAGCAGACTCAGAGAAGCCTGACAGATTTGTAGCAGAAACGGCTTTTGATGAAGTGTCCCACCGCAGCGCTGTGGGCGTTGAGCAGGGGGCTGTTCCAGCCTCTTGATTACAACCAGACCATTATCTGTGGTTTTCTGTGATAAAGACAATGTCTGATTTCTTCCATGATGCTTGCAAGGGGTTGTTGAGGGATCTCCCAGGGCGAGTGGAAATCAGATAGGATGGTGCCCAGGAGTCCCCTGGTTGGGCAGGGAAAGGCCGGATTAGCTCCAGAGTGTGGGTATCTGTTTCCCTGCCTCTCGGCACGTGCCTCATGCTGCCATTCTAGAGACCTTTCCTTCTTCATGTTCCTCCTGCGATGCTCCTTCTGATATTTCTGCCCGGTTTTTGTTGGTGTGCTGCTTGAATATGACCCTGTATTGCTTTAGGCTGTATAAGAAATGACTGGGTGGCTTGTAAACAAGAGAAAATAATTTTTGTTAATTCTGCATGCTGGGAAGTCCAAGGTCAAGATGCCCGAGTGGTTTGGTGTTGGTGTAGGTCCTCTTTCTGATTACAGACAGCCAACTTCTTGTGTTCTTCTGTGACAGAAAGAAGGTGAAATAGGTGTTTAGAGGAATGTTTTCATGAGGACCCTGGTCCTGTTGGTGAGGGCTCTATCCCCAATTGCTTTCTAAAGGGCCCACCTCCCACTAATCCCATCACATTGGTAGTAAGGATTTCAACATATCACTTTTAGGGGTACATAAACAATCAGTCTATTGTTAAGTCCTTCTAGAAGTTTTGTTGCCCAGTTGCATATCTTTTGCCCACCTGGTCCCACACATCTATGGCCTGGGCATATTAGATTCCTTTGTTAGTTTTCCTTATCCTCCTCGGTACCAAGTAGGCTCTGGAGGGCTGGGTCCACACACCCTCTGGTAGGGTCCCGCCTCTCTCTCAACCGTCACTAAGTCAGGCTCATTCAGCATCTGTCACATGGGTGGTGGTGGTGGTGACCTCCTGATTGGCCTTCTCTAATTTGCTTCTAGCTGCTCTGTTGATTCGTGCTCCTCACTGTCCCAAGTCATCATTCTAAAACACAAATCTGTCTCTTTTGAACTTTGACAAAATTGCTACATGCAAGATATGGTGTTTTCATTGTGAAATGTCCCGCATTGCTTCTTGCATGCTGCAGTCAGCTCCTCATTGCTGGGATGAACATCCAACAACACACAGTTTACAGGCAGAGGGCTTTATTTCAAGCTTACAGATCCAGGGGAAGTTCTATAAGTGGTAGAGGAAGCCAGATTCCTTTCATAGCTACAAGCAGAGGAGAAGAAACCACAGCAAGCAAACACCCACGCCAGCAAGCACAAACCACCAGGGCTCATACTCTTCCCTCACACCTTTGGGCTGGAATTCAGATATGCTCCCAAACACATCTTAGGGATGGACTCCAGGATCCATCCACAATGACCCACTTCTCTGTAATAGGGATCTGCCTGCTTGGAGCTCATCTTGCAAGCTCTATTTTAATAAAACTCTTGAGTTTGTGGGGTCATTCCTCTGCACTATCACGCTCAAACTACCACAATGTGCTATGAAGAAGCCTCACACTCAATCCTCAGCTGGTGGAGCCTCTTGGAGTTGGAGTCTTGCTGGAGGAGATCCATCCTAGGGGTGAGTCTTGAGGTTTGTTAGTTTGGCTCTACTGAATGTTGATAGTTAGCTCACTGTTCCTGCTTCCTCCACGCTGGTGTGTGACAATGTGAGCCAGCTTCCTGCCCATGTCATGCCTTCCACGTCATGATGAAAATTTCCTTCCAAACAGTGAGCTGAAATACGGCTTTTCCTTCCATAAGCTGCTTCTGGTCAGGTGTTTTTTTTTTTTCCCCCAGCAACAGGAAGGTAAAAGCTGTACACAGCTTTTCTCCATCTGGCTTCTTCTATCTCATGCCCCTGCCCCATCTACAAAAACACTATCATCTCACCTAGATTAATTACTTGCTTCTTCTGGAACATTCCACAAACTTTGCTATCTCTTTGGTGTTAATCCCACTGCTTGGAATGTCTTTCTCAGGCTTGATGGTTGGGAGAACTTCATCATATTTGAAAATTGACTATTAATACCATGTTCTTGGTTCCTTGTGGAAAGTTGCCTACCAAAAAAAGTTAATGAAAAGCTGTGTGAAGACACCATTTCTAGTACACATTTGACATAAAGCTCATGTGAGGCGAGGCATGTGAAGAGCTGACTACAGCACCCAGAATTGATACTTAGACTGCCTCTGTCTGCTGGCTGTCATGCTTGGGAACTGCAACAGCAGGCAAAGCCTAATGATGGGAGAACAGTCACCATTAGAACAGAGAAAGCATAATGTTGAACATGACTGAATCTAGAAAAGAAAACTGTAAATACATATCCACCAATAATGAGCCACAGAGAATGTACTCCTTCACTGACTCGAGAGTGGCCCCTTCTCCTTTTGTAACATATTCCTAACTTGAGAGGAGATGTATCAGATCCCATCTGGTACACATAGGGGTATTATAGACTCACCCATGGCTCATTTTTGGGAGTCTTCTCTTTGCCCAACCAATTCCATTTCTGCAGTTAACTTTGTGTTGTTGGCAGAAACTATCAGAACAAGAGCAGCTTGTGGGAGGAAAGGGTTTATTTTGGTTTACAGACTTAAGGGGACACCCCATGATGGTAGGGGAAAATGATGCCATGAGCAGAGGGTGGACATCACCTCCTGGCCAACATCAGGTGGACAACAGCAACAGAAGAGTGTGCCAAACACTGGCAAAGGGAATAATACCCATAAGCCTGCCCCCAACAATACATCACCTGTAGGAGACTCCAATTCCCCCAAATTACCACCAGCTGGGGACCTGGCATTCAGAACACAAGTTTATGGTGGACACTTGAATCAAACCACCACAATCTTCATGGAATAGCTCCATATTCTTGGGTTAATTCATGTTACACCATCCTTCAAAATTCAGTTCCTTCCTCATTTCTTTTATAAAGCATTTCCCAATTACTTAAGCCCATTGAGGTATTTATTTACTTATTTACTTGGTTATTTAGGCTGTTGCTATGTTATAGCCAGGGGACCATGGCAGGGGGAGAGGATAGCAGAGGGAGGTAATTTTCTTTTTTAAAAATATTTTATTTATTTAATTATTTACTAGAGAGAGAGGCAGAAAGAGAGAAAGGGCCTTTAGCCACTGCAAACAAACTCCAGATGCATGCACCCACTTGTGCATCTGGCTTACATGGGTCCTGGGGAATTGAACCAGAGTCCTTAGTCTTTGCAGGCAAACACCTTAACTGCTAATCCATTTTACCAACCTTCTGGGAACTTATTTTCTAAAGGTGACTATTATATTCTTTTCCAGGCTGTCAACCCTTACTGAGCAAACAGACATACCCATGGTCCTTGTGGAGGGCAGTAGATCTCTGTTTTCTCCTTAAACAGGAACAACCACACCCAGTTCTCCAGGTCTTGATGATTGGAGTATGTGTGGGCATTTGCCAGGCTCAGCAGCTCAAAAGAAGCCAGAGACCTTAGCAACATCCTGTCTGGATGAATTCTGCCCAAACAAAGGTCATGGGAATGGAAAAGCCAATAGACTTCTCTCCTTTGCAGTGAGACAGTCAGGTAGTCATGTGATGAGAGACAGGGAGAACAAAAGTACCTACTGTAGTCACACTGAACAACAGATCCACCAAGCCACAGTTCTGAGAGCCCTCAGTATTATTATCATCATCATCATCATCATCATCATCATTAGAAACAGGGTCTTGCTATGTAGCCCAGTTTGGCATTAAATAGTCCTACCTCACCTCCCCCAGTGTGGGATTACAGATGCGTACCTCCACACCTGGCTTATGTGGTACTGATCATGCTCAGGGTTTTGACAAATTGGCAAATACTCAGCGAATTGAGCTGAATCCCCAGTCCCTTATCCCATTTTTAATGGTAGGAGAGCCCTTAAATGACTTAGATACTCACTTCCTCTGTATAAGGCATGCTTGTGCTCCTGTGCTGTGGCAGAGCTGGTCACGTCGTGTGTGCCAATAACTGATTGAAGTAATTAGATTGAGTTTAAAAGATACTAAAGTCTTCATTTTTTTTGATGTGTGTGCATGTGTACTCTGTGTAGTCTGAGGTGTGATATGTGTGTATCATGTATATGTGTGATTAGTATATGCATGTATATGTGTGTAGATGCACGGACCCTGTGTGCTTACACGTGGAGGCCAAAGGAGAACACTGGGTGTCCTCCTGCCTCGGCATTGTGTGTTGTTTCCTTGAGAATGAGTTTCTCTCTGAATGCAGAGCTGCTGCTTTTAGGTTATTCTGGCTGACTAGTGAGAAGCTCTGCCACATGTAGGACCGCACGCCAAGCTTTCCATGTGAGTGCAGGGAATCGATCTAGGCTCTCTTAGGCCACCAAGCTTATGCAGTAAATGCTCTCATCTGCCAAGTCATCTCCCCAGCCATGACATTAACTCGTGGTACCTAGAGCTCTTTCTTCTTGCAGTGTCTTCCACAGAGAATATAGCTGAGACTCATGCATATACTAGGTATTGCAGTTTGCTTGATATCATGGCTGAAAGGATATCTAGATTAATTTCTTAACAGATATTACTACAGACTGGCTGAAGGAATAGGAATTTCTATGTGCTCTTACAGTCTCAATTTTTCTCTTTAGATAACACTAATGATTAATTCCCTGCTATCTTTGATTGATAAATGATGTTAGAATCAAACCTTTCTTTTTTGAGGTAGGGTCTTGCTCTAGCCTAGGCTGACCTAGAATTCACTATGTAGTCTCAGGTTGACCTTGAACTCACAGCAATTCTCCTAATTCTTCCTCCTGAATGCTGGGATTAAAAATGTGTGCCACCACATCTGGCTCTGGAATGTAACTTTTAAAGGCTTCCTTCCCTCATGCAAATCATGTTGTTTTTTTTCTAATTGTTTTTTGCTTGATTTGATTAGGTTCTCACTATGTAGCCCATGTGGCCTTGAACTTGTGATTATAGGGACGAGCCATCATGCCCTATTAAGCAGGATTGATTTAGTAGTGAGAATAAACTCAAGTCAATCTACTTACTTGAGCTTCACATAAATGGGAGTAGTAGATATTATAATTATTCTTTTCTTTAGATGTTAGGAAACTGAGGGTTGGAGGAGTTAAGGTTCATTGCCATGGGGTCATACACACACACACACACACACACAGTTAATGACAAAGGTTAAAGCCAATCTTTGTCTCAAGTTTCTCTACTAACACTTTCTGGCTCAACAACAGTCAGCAGTGTTCTTTTGGATTTCTGATCTGGAAAGAAGGAAGAAATGAAAGTACTCTCACCACTGAGGAAAGGTGAAAGTCTACTCTTCCAGCCATTTACATATTTTCAAGAGCAAAGAAATGCCCGTAGAATTGTTCAGTACGTCATCTATCTTAATAGATGTTCACAAATTATTTGAAGGCCAGATACTGGAAGCCATAATCACATACTGAAGCAAGAGATCGTGGATCTCATCACAGGAATTCAGTTGAGAGTCAGAATCACAAGAGCGAAAAGTAGGGTGGTTAAGACGTATTAGAAACCTCCCAGAGGTTGTAGTACACAAAAACGAAACCAGAAACAAAACCAATCAACCAACCAAACAAACAAATCCCCAAACAACCCAACTAGTACTGAGATTTGAAAAGAGCCCCAGGGGCAAGGCTCTCCTGGAACACTGCACGAGTTTCCAGGATTGCTGGGTAATTCAAAGCAGATCACAAGGAAGAACATGACCCCCCCTCCCCAGTTCTGGGAAGAACAAGACCTTGAGGGAGGCATTATTGCCATTAAAAGCTCTTGAAAGCAAGCATCTTTGTTGAGGAGGATGGCAAGATGGGAACCAAAAATAGCTTCATCTTTCTCCAACTTTCTTGTACCATCGAGAAGCCAGCAGAGAGTGGGATGGCTCGGGACACCCTAGGATAGGCATCAGACTCACTGTCTCAGCTTTGGTTTTATTCTCAATGTGGCAGCTGCTCACTTACAGGGGAAGGAAGTTGTTGACTGTTTCTCCTCTTGTTCCCAAACTGGGTGACCTTCGACTTAGTCAGCCGTGGTTGGCAAGCATGAGCGATGCTTTCACGAAGACGTCTGACTTAGCTAAAATTAGTGCAGTGTAATCATGACTTCACGTTGCCCAATCTAATCCATCTTGTGAAGATCAGGGATGAAGATTTTTCAGACAGAATTTAGCAGCAGCATCAAAAAGAACGTGTAATCAACTCTCAATCATGCCTCCCAGGGGAGAGGCGCAGAGAAAGGTTGATACAGATGACATACAGCTCCCAAGTCCTACACATCTGACTTTGATTAATGTTTGCATTTCATTGGAAGGCAGGTGTTCCTAATGTTCTGGGAATTCAGATCATTTCAGTTTCAGCACTGCAGGTACAAACAAGACTGGAACTGTCTCCAGAGGGGCCTGAAAAGTTGAACAGTTTCCTCCAGAGGGACTGGGAAGGAATCCTTCCCAGCTGTCCTTGCTGTGACAAAGAGAGCATATTACTCGTTATGATCACATAAAACATCACTTTACCAACGGAGTGGCTTGCACCTTTGCTCTGGACAGACATGGCTAAATGTTCTGCTTTGCATGAAACTGTACCTAGAACCCAGGGAGAATGAGATGTCAAGATGCAGGAAATTTGCCTTTATGGTGATATTTCAAAAAACGTAACGATTTTTGAGTTAGATAACTGAGTTTGAATTCCATTTTGGGCTCTTCCTAGATGCGGTCTTGAAGAGATCAAGTCTGTGAGCCAGTGGCCATGTGCAAGGGCTGGGGGCTCAGTGTAAGAGCGCTTGTCTAGCATGTACAAGGCCCTGAGTTAGTGCTTTAGAAGCTAAAAAGAAAAAAAAATGCAGTTGCTAAGAGAGTGAAAATGGTAAAATAACGTTTTCCCTGTTTATTATGCAAAATAGGAGAATGAGGTAGGTACTCTGCAAATGGTATTATGTTATTATTAAGAACTGCCTGAACCTTGCATGAAAAGCCGGAACTGGTGCAGGACGCATGCAGGGTACCAGTGCCCACCAATAACTGAGCACAAGCCCACCTCACTATCCTGCACAAACAGATGTGACTCCGTGAAGGAGGCCTGTGGGCAAAAGTGCTCCACAGACACCTTGGGCAAGTGAGCAGCCATATCAGAAACTGTCACCTACCAAAGTACAAGGCACCAAATGGGAGTCAAGCATGCTTTACTCAATTATACATTTTGTCCTATTGTTTGAAGTGAAATGGAGGGTGGAATGGGGGGCCCACCCAAAGGGAGAGCCATTCTCAGTGAGTACAGAGCTGAGTGGATGAGACCCTGTGGGTCCTCCTCCATTCAGGCTGCCTTCTAATGTCTGTGAGTATTGATGTCTATTTTCTCAGTTCTACTTCTCTAGTCAATGATGTGAGACATCCACAGGAGTCACTTAGTTGTGGACTCATGGAGTTATGTACTGGGCGACTATGTGATCAAGTGAGAACTACTTCTAAACAAATGGGTGTGCTGCACAGGACTTCCAAGAGATTGTTGTCCGAGAGGTGACTGACAAGGGCTGGGCATGGAGCTCCATGGTAGGACACTTGCCTAGCATGTGAAAGGCGCTGGGTTCCATCTCCAGTAACACACATACATACACCCACAAAGTATTGAGTTGGGTTTAGATGTAGCTCACTGATAGAGCACTTGCCTAGCATGGACAAGGCCTGGGGATCAATCCTTAGCTCCATAAAGGAACAAATCACAAAGCAACAAATGGACAAACACCAGCTGGTGGGTAAAATATGCAATGTTTCTCAGCAACGACACTTGCTTTAATCCAAGTTGCTATCTTTCAAAGCCATTGTGTAGTGATATCTCAAGGGACAGCTCAGACCCTCCAAGACACTTCTTATGCTTAGTAAAGTTTTGGTTCTTGTCAGTGGCTCATATCTCTCCCCACTCACCTCTGGGAGTGTCAGACAGCTTATCTCTCTCTGGAGTGGCAGTCCCACTGGCAAGCTGCAGGTCACCCGCCTTATCTCCACTTTACATGACTTCTTCAAGCAAACTATGAGCCCTACTTGACTCAGGCCAAGAGCTGTATTGATTACTACCTTCAGTGAAACATCTGGTTTTCATTACCCATGGTAGCAGACCAGAGAGGGGTGCTATATTGGCCAGTGTGGTCACTTAACAACCATCAGGATGAGCTATAAAGAAAATTTAACATATCCTGTAATTACATTCTGACCAGCACAGAGGGACTGAGGAATCTGCAGATCTGATTTCGGGGTGGGGGCACAATGTTTATTGTATCTGCTCTACACATTTATTTACTGAGAGGTTGGAGGCCTGCTGAAATATGGTCACCCCCAGAACTGACACTCCTGCTCCTTCTTGTTTAGGTCAGGAAGCTCCAGCAAGTCTCCAGGCAGATGGTCCCTTAATGCTTTTACAGGGTTTGGAATTTGGGCTAAAAGAAATGGAGATGAGTGGATCTTGTCTGAAGTAAACAACTCGCCCTCCACAGCGCTGGCTGGACCTCCCTTGGCCCTCCATTCAATCTTCTGGTGGATGGAACTGCCCCAATTGTCCACTTCTGGTGAGGGGTGATGGTGGGAACAAATAACACTCATTACAGATCAACATGGGCCACCCATGGGCTGACATTGTTAACACATTTTCTCTTGTACTTATATAACTCCCTGTGTGCTAGGCATTTTTATGTCTCTTAAAAATGGAGGAAGTGAGGCTCAGTGGTTAAGGTGGAGGAAGTGTTGGTGGCCCCTGGGTGTCGGAGAAGAGCAATCTCTCCTATTTTGCTCCAGAACAGGAAGATAGGGATGTAGCCATTTTCCTCACTTCGTTATCTTGAGTCCTTTTTTTCCTCATGGGGTTGTGAACAGAGTGACCTCTGAACTAATGGGTTAAAGAATTGGCTTGACAATTACCATGAATATCCTACAACAGAAATCATTACAAGTGAGTGAACTGGACACTCTAGGCTTTAAGGGCACGAACTCTAAGAACGAGAGTAAGACAAGCTAAGAGATGGTGAACTGTGACCAGCAACCATGGGAATCGGGTAAAGCTCGCTTTCTCAGAACCTTGCTTGTGTGGCAGGGATGGCAAAGGCAGTCGGCTGCTCACAAGACCAGGAAGCAGAGGAGTGGTTTGACTTCTATGTCCCCTTCTTTCAGTCCTTAGCCCCCTTGGTCTCTTCTCTTCCCTGTCAGATGCTGCCCCTCAGGAGAGGATTGAAAAGAATTTACTCAAATAAAATCTCAAATGGCTGATGTTAAAGAGCATATTTCTGAAGAGGAAATTTCATGCATCTGTAAGTTGACTAGGGAAGTTTTGGAGCAGACAGGGTTCCAACCCATGGATAGGTTAACCGCCAAGGAGAGACTGCCAGGGAGGAAGTAAAATCTGGGTTCTGACCAGCCAGTCAATCAGTGGGCAGGCATCAGAAAACACACACACACACACACACACACACACTGTGCCCAGTGAGGAAACACAGTCCTGGGTAAATTTCTAGGGATGAGGCAGGTTACCAGGCTCAGTCTCCATTGTCAGCCCTCATTTAAGAAAGGACCAACTTACATGTGGTGGCACACTTTCCTCAAATGATCAATGTAGCGTGTGCTCTCTCTCTGTATGTACACACACACACACACACACACACACACATGAGTAAAATCATACTTTAACAAAGGAATGTTCAAAGGCCAGGAACTGCTCTAGTAAATTTGCAATCAAAATAAAATAGACCATGTTGGGACATAAAGTTAAAGCAGGCTACAAAATAGAAAAGAGTGTGCAGGTTGGGAAATATAAGAAAATGAAATGACCAGGTCAATGACTGAAGAAGAAAGAAAGAGAAAATAGAAGGAAGGAAATTATCTAAAAATACAATTAATGGTATGAGTTTCTAAATTGGAACATCACTAAAATTTCAGAAGCCTGGGAACTTAGAGAACAACCTAAAAGTTTTGATAGAGAAGAAGAAAAGGAGGGAAAAAGGAATGAGGAAGAGAAAAGTAGGTCATACCTGAACCATTGGTAATAGACCGGGCAACATGCTTCTCAAAATTAAACTGGAAGCCAAACTATGGTGAATTCTACACTTAAACAATCAGCTTAGCTGAATGTAATGATATGAAATGTCTGAAAAAATTTACCTGCACATTTTCTTGTAAAATTTTTTTTTTACTTATTTGTTATTTTTCTATTTTTAAGTTGACATACAAAGATTTAGGTATCATTCCTTCTGGCATTTTCAAAAGAGATTTGTTTTGTTTGATTATCATCCCCCACTCCTCTCCTTTCCATATCTCCTTTCCCAGCAATATCCCAAACCCTTTGTTCACATGTCATGTCACATGTGTCCTTTCTCCCCTTCCTCACTCCTCTTTGTGCTCATCTCTTCACACGTGCTCTGGGTTACCTATTCTATTTTACATGGTTTTTATCTACATTTGTCCCCCTATATGTACATACTTATAGAAATTATGAGCCAGGATCAACATATCTGAAAGAATGTACAGTTTTGGTCTTTCTGAACTTGGATCACATCATTTAATATAATTCTTTCCAGGTCTATCCACTTCCTGAAAATTTCACAATTTCATTTATTCCACATTGCTGAACAGAATTCCACTGTGTCATGTAGACACTTTCATTCATCTGTTCATGGGCATCTAGGCTTATTCTAATTCTTAGAAATTATAAACAGAGTAACAGTAAGCATGGGTGTGCAAGTGCTTCTGCAGTAGAGTGATCTCCACAATTTCTTTATCCATCATGGACCCATGGGTTATTTCCACAGCTTGGCAACTGTGAATAATTCTACAGTGAACATGGTAGTGCAAATATCTCTTGATTTGAATTATTTTGCATATATTCACAGAAGTGTCATTGCTGGATCAGAAGTCTTAAAGACCTTTTGGGCTAGACAGTTGGTGGTAAAGGCACTTGCTGGCAAAGGCTTGGTTGAATTCCCCAGTACCTAGGTAAAGCCAGATGCACAAAGTGGCATATGTATCTGGAGTGTGTTTGCAGTGGCAGGAGGCCTTGACATACCCATTTTCTTTCTCTCATTCATATTATCTCTCTTTTTCCCTCTTTATCTTCACAAATAAATTAATAAAAAAGAGATTTTTGAATAGCCTTCCTTAGTAATTATGTAATTTTTCTCATTAGCAATATAATACAACTTCTATAAATCCTTGCCAAACATTATTTTCAAAATAATAGCCATTTGCTATGGACCTAATGTTTTTGTTCCTCTAAAATTTGTATTATTGGTGCTAAGGGGAGAAATAGGTGGGAGTTGCCACTCAATGGGTATAAAGACTCTGTTACGCAAAGCGATTAAGGTCTAGAGATATGTGGTTCAACACTGTTTCTATTGTTAGCACTACTATACTTATTATTGTGTTTACAGGGTTGCATCTGTTATCTGTCAAGTTAGGTATTCTTGCCACAATTAACAAAAACAACAAAAAGAAAGGCAGGAAGAAACCATAAAATAATTATCCATTTTATAGGAAGGCATCAGAAGTGATATTTCTCTAAAATTAAATGTAACCCAAGAGAAGAAACAAATGACCCAGGAACTATAAAAGAGAATTCTAGGATAATTATGAAGGAGATAATAATAGTAAATGAGTTCTTCAGAGAGCTCAAAGTTAGTCAGGCCATATTGAGTAGAAGCCTGGAAGTATCCAGAAGAAAGGCATTAGTAAAAACAAGAAACTCATAGATGACCTCATATCATTTTGTGAAAAAATTGAGAATTTGAAAAGAACTGGTCACAAGTACATAGAACACTAAGAAGAAAAAGGTGAGACAACTATTGATCCCAGAGAAACAAAATTGTTCAAGAACAGAAACATGATTATAGTGCAGTAAAAACTCCTTTGTGAATAATATTCATGTGTTCATAATATTAAATATAAACTTATTATTAGTTGTATTGTTTGTGATGCTATGGATAGAACTGAAAACCTCACCTATGCTAGGAAAGCATTATACTATTGAGCTATATTCCTAACCCTTTCATTTAATTATAAGCACTAAATATTGATAAAAATGAGAAAATGTGGTATAATTGTTGGATTAGTTTTCTATTACTCTGTAGCAAATGATCCTAGATTTAGTAGTACAAAACTCCCATGTAATAACATATTTCTGTCAAAGTTCAGGTACAGAGTAACCCAGCTCTTTCCTGAGAGTCTCACAAGACATGCACTAGGGAATCATCAGGGTTATGTTCCCTTTTGAAAGCCCTGGGGAGGATTTCATTTCAAGTGCAATCAGCTTGTTGGGAGACTTTAGTAGCTGGTGTGCATTTCTCTGTCTCTTTCTTCTGCTCCAGGAGAGAGAAAAACGCTACCTCTGAAGGGCTTCTGGGATTGGGTCACTCTCCATGAAGGTCTGGATAGAAAGTGTCCCTTCAAAAGGCTCATGTATTGAAAACATGGCTCCAATTGGTAATACTATTTTGGGAGGTTCTGGAAAGGAGGGAAAGCCTAGGTGGAGGAAGCAGGTCCCTGGGCAGATGTCCCTGCCTCCCAGCTGTGCTGAGGTGACTAACTTTCTCCTGTCCGCCCTCCTCTATCATGATGGTGCCCTGCCTCCCCACAGCCCAGGAACAATTTAGCAGCATGACCACGGACTGACACTACCAATGTTGTGAGCCTAAAGAAATCCCTCCTACTATTAGGTTGTTCTGTCAGGTATTTTGGTTAAAATAATAGAAAACTTACTAACACAGAAAATCAGTACCAGAGAAGTGGGGTTGGTATGGTACTAAACCTGATCATGTGGTTGTAGGAGAAATTTAGGAAAAGTTTGGAGATGAGGGCAAGAGAAATACTAAAAATGCTGTAAGCTTGGTTTAATGGACACTTCTCATGGGAGCTCAGAGGACAAAAATGCCAACATGAACATGAGCAGTCAAGACTGGGCTCATGAGGTGTCAGGTAGCAATGAGGAATCTTGCCAATTGGACTAGAGTTTATGCGTATTACATTGTGGCAAAGAGCACATTTATATTTCATCCATATCTTAAGGCTTTGGAGGAAGTGGAGTTTAGAGGTGATGCACAAGTTATTCTGGTGGATAAATTTGAAGGCAGCCCAGCTACTTCCATGTCTTATTCATTTGAGGAAGCTTACACTTTCCCTTTTGCTCACATGTTCTTTCTCAGTCCCCTGTGCTGCTTGAGGAGCCAATAATATATTTCTCAATGTGGACATGAAGTTGGTAAACTCCCAAGAATTTTGATTAGTTTGAAGTCAGTTGGGAGGGGTGGGGGAACCCCAAACAATATTTTATGCATGTGTTTTCTGTAACTTGAGGGTCTAAATTTTGATCCAATTCGACAGGATACTGACATTGATGCTATCAAAAGCTATCTAGTTAATTCAGTTAAAGACTCAAACTTAAAAAAATATATTGTTCAAGGCAAGGAACCAAGCAAGCTATATAGTCAGGCTGCTGACATAGAGAAAAAAACAAAGCTTTAGCAGAAGTGTCAGCTTTTTGACGTTGTCAGCTACAAATATGTTGGGTTGCATTCATAGCCGTCGTGGGACACATGTAGCCTCGATGCTACAGGTTGGACATGCCTATCCTCAAGGAAAGACTGATTTTGCATGTGCAAGTATTTCAGCAACTGGCTGCACATATGCCCTGCTACTAGTTCTTTGGGTTTGTAAAAGATACAGTCAGATCAGTTTTCCATGATTCTTTGGTCCTTAGACTTTGGCATTTTTCTTTCCATTTTCCTACATTACTGTCCTAAAATGCTTACTAGCCATAGCCAGGCTTTCCTGATAGGAAAGATAAAGAATACGATTAGCTCTTGTTTCTATGCCCCACAGGACTTGGTGAGCAGAGTTACTCAACTCTGGTCATGTTCTAGCAAGTTGGTGTTGGACCTGTCTGAGGGTGGATTTGACTAGCTAGAATTCCATGGGATAATAGGGTTTGCAGCCATTGGTACCCTGTCTCAGTCATAATAGGCAGGGTGTCCATCACTGTAAATCTACACAACAGAAGCTACATTTGTAATGTAGACAAAACTCATAAGTGTCCTCCCCCGGAACACCAAAGTCCATACAGCTCCTACTTTAACTCTCAGGACCCTTGTCCTTTGCTATAGCTAGGTGGTAGGGCACCCCCTCATGTATGGAACTGTGAATATATGTACAGGGTTTCCTGTAGAAATATTATCTGAAATAATGTAGCTATGATTTGCAGAAGTGGCCTGGAAGAGCAGTCCATTTGGCTAAATAACAGTTAGGAAGCTTTATAAATATGTATGAGTTTGAGGTGTTGAAACTTTGCCCTTGGTCTTAGTACTCTCATCCAGAGCTTTGATCTCAGCATCTTCTTGTGGAAGTATTCTGTGTGAGCCCTTTTAAGGTATAATAGTGACCTTTCTTGTTGCTCTGACCAAATACCCCACAAGAAGCAACTTATGGGAGGAAGGGTTTATTTCAGCTCACAGCTCAAAGCTGCAGTTCATCATGGCTGGGAAGGCTTGGTGGCAGCCACTTGAGGCAGCTGGTCACATTCAGTCCACAGTGAGGAAGCAGAGTGGTGAGTGCTCACGCTCACCGGCTTTTGCCTGTTCACACAGTTCAGTATCTTGGCCCATGGAATGGCACTGCCCACTGAGAGGGTCTTCCCATCCTGATTGATTTAACCTAGAAAATCCCTAACATACATGCCAAGAGATTTGTTTCCTTGCTGATTCTACATGCTGTCAAGTTGACAACCAGAGATTAACCAGAGGTACAGAAACTTGAACTATCTATGAATTTCTGATTGATTCCCGCTGCTCAACTATGCCCATCTTCTTAGGTGAATAAGGGAATGAGTCCATTGATATAATTTTAAACCATAAATACTGAGTCAAGAAAATCATCTAAAATAACCTCTCTACTCCATTTGTTTCTATTGAGATCATAAAAGAACCCAGTGATTCTTTACAGGTCTGCTTTTTTCTTGTCTTAGTTCCACAAATTTACCATTGTTGGTCACTAAAAGCCAGCTTCATGATGCCACTCTTGTGGTTTATTTGAAATTTTCTTTTGTATACCCTTTCAGTCCCAACTCAGCTCATTTTCTCTGTGTTCCAGCCTGCACAACTGTTGGTTTGATAGAAAAGAATTCACTTGGGGCTGGAGAGAGAGAGATGGCTCATCAGTTAAGGTGCTTTTTTTTTTTTTTTTTTTTTTGCAAAGCCTGATGGCCCTGGTTTGATTCCCTAGTATCCATACATAAACAGATGCACAAAGTGGTGTATGCATCTGGAATTTGTTTGCAGTGGCACAATGTCCAGTTGTGCTCATTCTCTCTTGGTCTCTCTCAAACAAACAAACAAAGAATGAAATAAATAAGCAAATAAATAAACAATTCAAAAAACTGAATCCACTTGTGAGTCCCACATGCCTCTGTAACCCAAATCAGAACCTCATATTGCTTCCCACATTTACTTTCCTTTTGGGCTCTATCACTTGGAGAATGACACTGTCTTGCATTACTTACTGTGGCAAAGCATACAAAATTCCTCCTTTATCTCATCTCTCCTTTATCTCATCCCCATTCGGTCTCCAAGTCCAGAAAATTCTGTCCTCCTAAATCCTCTCTTTTCTTTTTTATTTTATTTTATTTTAATTTATTTGACAGGGAGAGAGAAAGAGAGAGAGAGAGAGAGAGAGAGAGAGAGAGAGAGAGAATGGGCATGCCAGGGCCTTCAGCCACTGCAGATGAACTCCAGACGTGTGTGCCTCCTTGTGCATCTGGCTAACATGGGTCCTGGGGAATTGAACCCGGGTCCTTTGGCTTTACAGACAAATGCCTTAACTGCTAAGCCATCCCTCCAGTCCATTGCTCTCTTTTCTATTAGCAATTTCACAAATATGTAGCAGTGATGGCCTCTTTATAACTTTTGTAGCTTACAAGCCTCTTACCCACCCTTCCTTGCACTATGTTCCTAAGCCTGGGGCTTCTTTCTAACAGGTAAATCTTGCATTTCTCCTGTACCTCTATTCTTTAATAATTCCAGTTTCAATAATTAGAATTTAATCTTTCCTTCATGATCTAGCCTACTTTTAAACTGTTCATCAACTATTATCTCTTGAATTTTCTTTCCTTTCTTTTCCTTAATTATTATTATTATTTTTCTTTTAAGGATAGCTCCTTGCAAATGATTCCTAAAGACAAGATGACTGGATGGACATGGCTCTCCAGATACTTATCAGACTCACTCTCATATGTTTGCTGCCTGAAGAATTTTCTCCATGGTGCTACAACTCCATCCTTCCAGGCAGGGGCTGGCAGATCCTTGCTCCCGCCTCACTCAGCACCAACTTCAGAAGAGCAGCGGCCACCCTGCAGCGCACGGCTGATCTGCTTCCCTGCCTGTCCAGCAGACTATGAACCCTTGTAGGCTGAGAATACCAACTTTCCATCTTTGCACCTTCTAGGCCCTGCACGTAACACGTGCTCACGGTCGATTTCTGAGTACTTTACTGATAGAGAGCAGAGCTCCTTTCACACTTATTTGGTGGAATAATCATAAGCACGATCACACACTTCCCTTTTCTCTGGTGCTGAGGCTGGAGCAGGGGCAGGGACCACTTCCCCTCCAATCCTGAGCGCTCCCACTCAGCCCTGACTCTCCTGTCTCCCCTCTGCACATTAGCTTTCTTTGGCTTTTGAGAAGATGAGGGAAGTTGAATAAGGGAAGAGAGTGAGAGTGTCTGAGTGAGAGGAGAGAGAGAGAGAGAGAGAGAGAGAGAGAGAGAGATTGAGATTCAACCTGGCTATCACAGTCAGCTTAGTTTTGCTGGGATGAACTTGCAAATCAGGCACATTATAGGAGGAAGGGGTTTATTGAAGCTTACAGAGCCAGGGGGAGATCTGTAATGGGAAAAGAGGCTGGCCTTCTTTCACAGGTCCACACAGAGAGAAATACCGTCCCCAGTCCCACAAGCAAGCACACTCCAGGAGCCCCAGGCAGAGCTCAGGCATTCTGCATGCCTTGTGTCTGGAATTCCAGATCCACCCCCACACCTTAGCATCTGCCCAGTGACACCTCCTCCAGCCAGGTAGCTAGAAACCTAAGTGGCTTCAATAAAACTGCTAAATCTGTTGGGGGACATCCATTCAAACTACCACACTGGCCGCAGTGAAGAATGAGAGCTCATTCAGGTGACCAGACTGTTCCCTGGATCCATGGCTTGAGTCCCCACACTTCCGGCTTCTAACTGGTAGATCTTTCTCTTAGGTGCTGCCTGAGGCCAGCTGCACGATTTTCAAGTCCCATGGAGAGAGGAAAAGGTGACCTCTTGTTAAAACTCAGCTGAGAAGTTTCAGACAGTGATGGCACAGCATTCAGCCACCGTGGTGCCTTCCAAGTGCCGGGCTCTGTGGGGCACTGGGTACCCCTTGAGCTTCCAGCCTTCCTTTGGTCATGGATGATCTTTTGATCTTTATAGCACTCCTCTTTGAAAATCTTATTTGTTTACATAGAGGTTCCAAAACACCTTTTGTAAACTTAAAAAAGGATATGGAAATATCAAAGTGTCCACAGGCCTATTGTTTATTTAAGAAATAAATGGCAAATACAAATGTTTTTTGTATCTCTCTTCCCTCAAAAGTAGCTAATTTTCTGATAAAGCCCCCAAGGTTTATCCCTCATAAAGATGAGTTTTGATACAATGCAGGGTTTTTTTTTTTTTTTAAGTGAATGACAAAACACTGTGAGACTCACAGTTAAGCTACTCCAGTGGGCCGATAAGGAGTCCTGCTTGGGCCTTTTGTGTTTGTTTTGTTGTTTATGTTTTCCTCATCCCAAACCCATCCTCTTTCTTACCACTCTGTGCAACGTGTCCCCACCTGTAACGTGCCTTCTGCAATGCGAGGCGCTAGAGTCTCTGCACCAGGTCAAATTTCCTTCTCCCTCATAGATACCCTGGGTCACAGGGCTGGGATTTATCAGGCCAATTGAGTCATCACTTTGGACGTTTTAAGTTGAGTAGACTCTGGAGAACACAAAAGGCAGGTCTCCAGAGAGACAGAATACCTGTCAGAGAATGACAAAGATCTATATGTATTTAAAAGCTGGAATAAAATGTACTCAAAGATGAGTATGCGGCAAACCCACATTTGTGAGCTATATATAGAGAGAGACTGTGGTGGAGAGAGAGAGAGAGAGAGAGAGAGAGAGAGAGAGAGAGAGAATTGTGCTCTGACCCCACGTAGCTGTGAGGCTACAAGAAGGGATTAAGAAAGCAGGAAATATGGTGAACATTTTCCCAGCGAGGGTGTGGCCTGCATAGTGGGCACTGGACTCCGGAGTTGTTCTACATGACAATAATTAACAAGCTAATAGTTTGCACACTCTCCCTGCTTTCCAAACGTGAACATCCCTTCCAGCTTTGCACATGCTGCAGATGACGACTATAGATCATGTGTAGGACTAGGGGTGGTAGTTCTGTGCTAGAGAGCTTGTTGGCCCTGGGCTCCATTTCCAGCGTGGCAAAGATAAGTAAAAATCCAAAATAAAACCCGTGCAGGGCTGGACAAGATGGCTCAGTGGTTGAAAAGACACTTGTTCTACAAGCCTGGTGTCCTGATCCCCAGCACACACATAAAGCTGGCTGAAAAGTGGCACGAGTGGCTGTAATCCCAATGTACTTACAGCAGTGGGAGGCAAAGCCAGGAGAATCCCCAAGCTCAGACTGGATAGATAAGCCTTCCCAGTGGCTAAAACCAAGAGAGACATTGTCTCAAAGAAGGTGGAAGGAGAGGACTGACGCCCTGAAGTTATCCCTTGATCCCCACATGCACTCTGCAGCATGCATGCACCCACACACATACAAACAAACAAAAACTATATTAAAAACAATAAAGGTCTGCTCCCTCTTAAAAAGCCATGGATACTAATGGATCAGCTCAGTGGAACGGAACCCATAGCTGGAACTGGGAAACAAGTCAGAACCATATCCAAAAACCGAGTCTGCTCTCCAATGTCAAGCTCCCACCAATCTTGGGCTACAAGAGGGCCTACATCTATTAAATTCCCTCTAAAATTATAGTGGTTACCCCATTTACCTGGTGCTGATGTCACTCTCCATTGGAGAATCTGCTTCTCTTTTTTAATGGACTCAGAACCTGAGGGAAGAATCAGCCCATCGCACCTCACCAGGGCTCCAGCTGAAACCATAGAGTAAGTGGGGGAATGAGCAAGAGTGCTGCTTTCTTGCTGAACCTGGTACCAGCACAAGGGCGAAGGAACTAGACACAGAGAACACTTAACTCCTACCAAACCAGAGATCCAGAGACACAGAGACTCTCAAGACCTCATCACTGAAGTAGACCTAAAATGAACCCAACGTGGCTCGGGGAAACTTGTAGAAGAAGGGGCAGAAAGATTGTTAGAGCCACAAGTTGGGACACTATGCCAGAGACATTGCCTCTTCTCCATAATTGATGGCTACCTCCACAATGCACGACCCACATTCCCCAATGAGGAGGCTCCCTGCAGAAAGGGGAGGACAGGGAGGAGGCTAACGATGGTACCAACATGGCTGTTTACACACTGAATATGTACATAACTAATAAAGAAAAAATATGCCAAATATAACATTAAAAAAGCCACGGAGAGCTTATAATGTCAAGGCAGAACGTTGTGAACTGCTGGGCTGTCTTTAACACTTACGTGCATAACAGCAGCCCTAGGAGAAGGAGCTTAGAGCTGGCTTTTGGTAGAGCTTTGATCTGAACTGACTGGAATAAAAGAAGCGAACACATCCCTACTTGCCTGACCAGATACTTGCAGCAGAAGCCTCTTAGCTCATGTGCACAGTGTGGGCGCCAAAAGCCAATAAGAGTTGCTGCTGGGGGTTTCTCAGCACTGAGAGCAATTGCGAATTTGACTCATGTCGGGGACCCCCAAAATCGCTCTGGTCTAATTACTGTTAAAAACAGATGATGGTAAAAGTGAACTTGGCCCCAGTGAGTCATTGTGTAAGGATTCACATTACAGAAACAGCCATTTGTGTGTGTATGTGTGTGTGTGGGGCAGACCCTGAGAGACATCAATGATTCCACGGAACATCCTAGAAGAGCCTGTGTCTGGTTCCCAGAAACTTAGAGCAAGATAACTGTTCAGCCTGTGCGAGGCTTTTCATGAGTCTCTTCCATTAACAAACACACTCGGCAGCCATATGGACGTAGGAGCCACAGCCCCCGTTTCTCCCAAAATAGAGCATTCCTAATTGCAGTTACTTAACTTCCCTCAGAAGCACACTTCTGTTTTGTAAATTAGAAAAAAAAATTGTGTGTGTGTATATACACAGGCACGCATGTGTGTGTTTGGGCAAGTGCGTGGAGATCAGAGGACATTGTCAAGGTGTCCACACTCTCCTTTGAGACAGGGTTTCTTGCTGCAGCAAATGAATACCAATCTAGCTGACCTGCGAGATTTAGATTCTCTGCCTCTTATTGTCGTAGGCACATTGGCATCACAGATGTGTGTACCTCTGTTGCATCTGGCTTTATGTCAGTGCTGGAGAACCAAACTCAGGCCGACAGGCTTTGCAGACAAGCACTTTTAACTGCTGAGCCATTCTCCCAGCCCGGGGAAGTGCTTTTCTTTCCTTTTTGTTAAAAAATATTTTATTGATTTATTTATATTTGTGAAAGAGGGAGAGAGAGAGAGAGAGAGAGAGAGAGAGAGAAGGAGACAGAGAGATAAAAAGAGAGAATGGGCACACCAGGGCTTCCAGCTACTGTGAATGAACTCCAGATGCATGTGCCACCCTGCGCATCTGGTTTATATGGGTACTGGTGAATCAAACCTGGGTCCTTAGCCTTCACAGGCAAGTGCCTCAACCACTAAGCCATCTCTCCAGCCTGGAAGTGCTTTTCTTTTTTCTTTTGTTCTTATTAGTTATGTACATACTCAGTGTGTAAACAGCCCGTGTTGGCACCATCCTTACCCTCATCCTTGTCCCCCACCCTCTGGAGGGATCCTCTCGTTGAGGTGCCAGTTACCCCATGGGGACTGTGGGTCGTGCATTGTTGGGGTGGCCGTCACTTATGGGGAAGAGGCAATGTCTCTGTGCGTAATGTCCCAACTTGTGGCTCTAACAATCTTTCCGCCCCCTCTACGGCGAATTGGAAGTGCTTTCCTTAATTAGTCAGGTTAGCCCAGCATGAGGAGGAGAAAGGAAGGGAGAAACATCAGGAAAACCTCAGAAACTGGTCTCCTGGTTTCCACTGGTGACCAGGCTCAGCTTTATTATAGACAAGGAAAGCTGAGAGTTAGAAATACACTACCAATTAGGGGTTCCCTCATGCCCAGAGCTCTGTGGACAACCAAGATATTCAGCGTGGCTTTACCAGTCACTTTTGTGATTGCTGTCAATGGAACACATGACAAGGAGCCACTTTAGGGAGGAGGATTACTTTGGTTCACAGTTTCAGAAGGGAGACAGTCCGTCCCGGTGGGTGAGGCATGACAGCAGGAGAGCGAGCAGCTGGTCACAGTGTATCAGTGGTCAAGACGTCCAGAGCGCACCGGAAGTGGGGCCAGGCCATAATATCTTAAGGCCTTGCCCTAGTGGCCCACCACCTTCCAGCTCCTAAAGTTTCCACACCCTTTCCAAACAATGCCACTGACTATGTACCAACTGTTCACAGACAAGAGCCGACAGGGCACAAGTCAAACAATCAACTAAGAGTGGCCAAAGTAAGTTGTTGTGAAAACAGGAAGCTTGGGGTTGAACCCTTCCTCAGACACTCTGCTGTGGAACTCTGGGCAAGTGGTTTAAGTTCTCCAGACTCCGGTTTTCCTGCTGGTAACCTGGGGCTGGAAATACTAGCCCCAAAGCAATTTGGTCAGCTGTTTAATGAGCAGAGCAGAATCTTAGTGAGATATCTTTTTTTTTTTTTTTTTCAGGAAAGGATAAGAGGGTGTGTTCTGGGACCAGATGGTATGAAGTTGGGTTCTGGATGTGTGAAGGACCATGGGTCTTCATGCTAACTGTGCCTGTTAGTTTATTTTATTTTTTTTTACAGGCTTACTCTGGGCATAGGACATGCATGCTAAGTCCAGTTTCCACAAGCCTCATGGCTCATGTTTTCAAACTTGGATTTTTACTTTTTCGTTGTTTGTTTGTGAATGTGAGTGTGGTGTGTATTATGTATGTGTGTGTGTGAATGTGTGTTTCACATGTGTGTGGGCACATGCGTGGGTGGGCGCCAGTGCTTATGTGTGTTTGCATGCAGAGGACAGAGGCTATCTTCCTCGAAAGCTTTCCCCTTTATTTACTGAGGCAGGGTCTCTCACCGATTCTGCTAGTCTAGCTAGCCAGCTTGCCCTGGGAATCCCCCGTCTCCACCTTCTCAGTTCTGGTATTACAGGTGGGTCCCCATACCCGCCTGGCATTTATATGGGTACTGGGACCCTGAACTCTGGTCACCATGCTGGCAGAGCAAGTGCTTTGTCCACTGAGCCACGTTGCCAGCCCAGTTTCTTTCCCATTTCTTTTTTGAAAGAAGTTATTTATTTATTACTTATTCATTTATTTATTTAAAGAAAGGGAGAGAAAGCACAGGCATGCCAGGGCATCTTGCCCCTGAAAACAAACTTCAGATGTACGCACCACTTTGTGTATCTGGCTTTACGTGAGTACTCGGGAGTTGAACCTGGGCTGTCAGGCTTTGTACTCAAGTGTCTTTAACCACTGAGCCACCTCTCCAGCCTCTCTTCCCTCTTTTAATGACTTAGGTTGACCATCACTAATTCTTCTTCATCCCCTTTGGGATCCCTACCTGTATGTGCTCAGAATCAGAGAAGTTGAGAAGAGAGCGTACCTTTTTTCCTTTTTCTTTCTTATTTTTAGTGGCTCTGGAGCCTGGATCCAGGCCCTTGCACATGCTAGCCACTGTTTTCCCACTGAGTTACACTGACAGCACCCCACCCACCAAGTACCTTACATCCCATAAAAGTTAATTGCTAGTGATATACACACAAGGAACAAAACTATAGTATAAAGAATACACTATGAGGGGCTGGGAAGATAGCTCAGTGGATAAAGGCTTTTGCTTGCAAAGCCTGTTGTTAGCCCATGTTCGATTCCCAATTATCCAAGTAAAGCCCAATGCAAAAAAGTGGCTCATGCATGTGGAGTTCACTTACAGCAGCAAGAGATCCTGGCACGCCCTTACTCACTTTCTCTCTGTTTACAAATAAATAAATAAAGAAGGAATAAAATATGAGAGAAAGAGAGAGAAAGAGAGAGAGAGAGAGAGAGAATAGTTGTCCCAGGGTCACTTGCTACTGCAAATGAACTTCAGATGCATGCAACACTTTGTGAACCTGGCTTTACGTGGGTACTGGGTAATTAAACCTGGCAGGCAGGCTTTGCAAACAAGTGCGTTTAACTGCTGAGCCATCTCTCTAGTCCCCCAAATTGCTTTTAAAAGCAACAGTTGAAGGATCCTTGAGGCAGCATTGATATGCACAGATTTCCCCCTTTCCCCAGCACTTCCTCATCAGAGAATAAAATCCAATATATAACTGCTTGACATTTTCAAAGACAACAGGAGAATAATTCTAGACTTTTCTCTTTTTTGAGGGGAAGGGAAACTAAGGATTGAACCTAGAGTTTCATACTTGCATTGTGAAACATAAACCTTTTTTTTAAAAATTTGTTGTTGGTTTTTCGTTTATTTTTACTTATTTATTTGAGAGCGACAGACATACAGAAAGAGGCAGAGAGAGAGAATGGGTGCACCAGGGTCTCTAGCCACTGCAAATGAACTCCAGATGTATGCGCCCCCTTGTGCATCTGGCTAATGTGGGTCCTGGGGACTCGAGCCTTGAACTGGGGTCCTTAGGCTTCACAGGCAAGCGCTTAACCGCTAAGCCACCTCTCCAGCCCACATAAACCTTTTAATTTGTTTATTTTTATTTATTTATTTCATGGCTGAAATAACAGCTATATACCCTGTCTAGTTTTAGGCTATCTGAAGGACTGCAGGATCTCTGTTCCCTCTGTCTCCATCAGTAAGGACAATAGGGTGACAGAGATAATGGGGGTGCTTTATGTTGTCAGGTGACCGGCCAGTGCAGCCCAGGGAAGATGAAGAGAACTCTTCAACCTCACTGCTTCCCTTCATCCTCTCATTCTCTGTTTTATCCTCAAGCAGTGTGGGCTAACCTTCAAGTGCTGAGCATGACCGTGAATTTCTGCTCATCCTGTCTCACATTTCATGTGCTGCCATTATAGGTGGCATACTACCGTACCTTGTTTGATGGGGACTGAACCCACGGCCTCACGTGTGCTTGGTAAGAACTCTACCAACTGAGCTAGAGCCCCAGTCCAAGAGATGAACATCTTTAGCATTTCCTTTTTTCGCCACCTCTCTTCAGTGCTGTGGATTGAACCTATGGCCTTGCATATGCAAGGTGAACACCTTCCCAAGGATCCACATCTTCAGTCCCCCTTCCCATCATTTAATGACAGCTCTTTTAGTTTGTATGTCTTCCAAACTGTGCTGAGTCTGACATGTGTACATACTGGTGAGGTTTAGGGGTGAGCATGTACCAAAGAACAGTCACATTTTAAATATTGTTTATAGTTTTATTTTTAATATTTTATTTATTTATTTGAGAGAGAGAGAGAGAGAGACTGAGAGAGATAGAGAGAATGGGCACACCAGGGCCTCCAGCCACTGCAAACAAACTCCAGACGAACCTCTTTGTGCATCTGGCTAACATGGGTACTGGGGAATTGAACCCCGCTTATTAGGTTTTGCAGGCAAGTACCTTAACCAGTGAGCCATCTCTCCAGCTTGAACAGTCACATTTTAAATCAACTTGAAGTAACAGAACATGGGTCGTACATTATTTTTACTGTTGGGAAGAATTATTCTAGTGGCTGACTTGCTTGATATCAGTTTTAGAGCAGGGAAACATCCGTAGAAGGGGGCGAGCTTTGGCCACCCTCAGGTAAGTGCAATGCTAACTCATTATTTCACTGTGTTCCCACTCTCCCCTTTAGCTCAGGATTATGGTTATCTCCATTTTACCAGTGGGGAAACTCAGGCTTAGAGAGGTTAAGGTTTAAGGTCATCCAGCTGAGATGTGCTCGAACTGGTGAATCTCTATCTGCATAATCTTAAACCTGATTAAAAAAATTATTATCATGTTTTAGTGAGGTCATATTTTCTGCTTCAGATGTGATAGTCTTCTATGAGAAGATCATATGTCCATCCAAGCAGCTGGTGGCATGAAAAGATCATGTTGGCTCTGAGAGTCACTATCTGCCTTATACTCTTCTGGGCCAGGAGATTGTGTGGCCAGACACTCCATGATTGTGCACCCAGCCCACTGCAGGATCTCTGTTCCCTCTGTCTCCATCAGCAAGGACAATAGGGTGACAGAGATAATGGGGGTGCTTTATGTTGTCAGGTGACCGGCCAGTGCAGCCCAGGGCAGAGGAAGCCGGGGGCCTAGGGGAAGGCTAGACAAGGCAGTAATACTTTATGGCTTGCTAATGAATTCCATTTTATAGCCTGACTCCCTAAGTTGTCTCTTCCTGTGATTAATTCTCCTTCCCCAGTCCCCTTGAAGCAGACGGTTGTTGATAGGGAGTGTTCAGTGTTGAATGAGTAAAACATACTAATGCATGTTCTCCTTGGCCAGAGATAACCCTTCTGCAAACATGACGAATGCAACTTTTACTAGAGAAGATACCATCACAATGGCCGCTTGGGCCACAGGCCACAGACACTCATTGCCTAGCAGCACTTCAGTCTCTCTTTCCCTCTCTCTCCTCATCCTTTTTTCACTATTTAATATGACTGTCAATGTCCCTACCATGAAGTGACTCACTGACGTAAATACACAGATTGACCACTTCATCCTGGACTTGATCAACTTTTTCCCCTCCAAACTGTTCCATACCTTTTCCTTCCTCAGGTAACAACAAGATGAAGAAACAAAACCATACAGCTTCCATTATTAGATTATTCAGGATTAGAAGTGATTTCTTTGGGGACCAGAGCATGTTAGTTCTCTTAGGTGTGTATGTGTGTAGAGTCACTCAGGCTTAGAAGGAGAAAAAGAAGACTTTCTGGTTAGGATTATACAATTACTAATTCACCCCAAATTGCCTCAGGCCCAGACTTCTTCATCTGGGCCCAGGCCACTGCAATACACAGAGCAAACCACCGGTCACTTTACAGAGAAAGCTGCAGATAAGGGGCAAGTTTGGCACCTTGGCATGGGTTCATAAGAAACGACCCTGCATCCATGCCCATTTCAAAATAGAAAAGATGAGCTGACTTTGTGCGATCAGGTTATTTTCATGTCTAACTTTCTCCCACACTTACAAAGGCACTCTTCTATGCTGGCAAGAGGAGACTTTAGTTTAAAGAGCAGTGGGTAAGGGGGGAGAGGCCTGTCGCTCTCTCCCAGAACTGATAACCAAATAAAATACTGTTATATTTTCCGTCTAATAAGCACAAGAAGTTCCATCACTCCCTTGATTAAGCATATTATCCTTCTTCAGAAAGTCAGCTTGATTTATGCAAAAAGTGATTTGGACATGCTTTCCCCGGCCATGGAGATTTCATAATTCCTGGTGTATGTCTGGAAAATCTCCCCTCATCCTGAGTCCAAACCAAATTAATGTCTTCCAGAATGACCCGAGGAATTAATGAGGTTTCTGCTGTCAGTTCTACCCATCCAGGGTCAAGTAAATCATGTGCTGGCTCTCGGGCCCCCATTTCTTTGCTGCCTCTCTGACTCCATGTTCAATGATAACAGTGTTGCTGAGGCCTTTGAAATACGACATCACCCACACTCTCCGTCCATCTGCTAGGACATATTTTAGGCTCTGCTTCTCTTTCTGCTGTAAACTCGCCCTTTAATGGAGCCAGTCACTGCTGATAAATGGGGTATCAATGAAGTCAGGGTACTAGAGGTTTCCCCATTCTTTTCTGCTGATGTGAGCTATTTAGATCTCCTCTGACATTACTTAGAATTATCGTGTGCCCAGCTCTTTAATTCCCCCACTGGTGTTCTTGGATGAAAACTCGATATATATATATATATATATACATTTCTTTTTAGATAAACTAAAGCTGGAATGGCGAGATGTTTTCCTGGGGCATCTTTTGTTCTTTCTTCCAGGACCGGTCCTACACATTCTCCCACGAGTCATAACAAATTAAAGCTTCAGGTTTGGTCAGGGTTTCTCTGACTTCTCAGAGCCTCAGTTTCCTCAGCTATAAAATGGGATAACTACAGGTGCTTCCTTTTCCACGGAGGGTTTGATGCAGTTGCTGGGTAACATATTGAGCACTCGCACATTAATTATGAGCCAGGCACCACTGTTGTTTTCATCACTTTGATCTTCACAATATTTCTCTGAGGCAAATACCACTACCAGGATATAAACGTCAATAAAAAAATAACAAGGTTTTACATTTTGTAGCTCTTACCATCTTAAAACACTTTGACACCTTATTTTAGAGCCCACTCATGAACTTTGTTATGTCATGTCTTAGTTACTTTTATTGTTAGTGTGACAAAATACCTGACAGAACCACTTAATGGAGGAACCGTATATTTTGGCTCACAGCTTTATCACCATGGTGGAGAAGGTATGGCAGAGTTCATGGTGATAGAAGCCTGTAGGCGCAGGGACTCCTGTCTTGCTGGGCCAGGTGGCAGAGAGCTGGACAGGAAGCAGACTGGGCCTGGCACCTTTAACCCTTCCTTCAGTGATCTACTTCTGCCAGCCAGGCCTCTTTAAGGCTACACAGATTCCCAGACAGTCCCACAAGCTGGGAGTCAAATGTTTAAAACATTGAGCCTGTGGGGGACATTCCAGATTCAAACCACACTTGTATTGTTCCTCTCGCTGGTGTTTAGAAAGAGGCCGAGAAGCATTCTGCAGGTCATACAAACCAGGAAAGGCCATGTGGCTTCTTAAAAGAAACAACACGCTTCCCCTAAAAGCGCAGGATTATACGATATTTAGATGCCCAGTTGTTTTTGGCATAATCCACCAGCAGTCAGCTGGAAGAGAGCCCTCCACACCCATCTTTTAGAGAAGGATATGAAGCAGTCAAACAAAAGATCAAGCTGAGCTTCGGAGGTTCCAGTAATTAGGAAGACTTCATGCACACATCCAGTCTGGAACTGTCCAGATTTCAGACATGAGTCAGACCTTTCATTCATTATCAAGTACTCAGCCTCACTTTCCAGTGATGATCGAAGCAAATGGACTGAGGCAGTAGTACAACCAGCGTGTCCTGCACATACCATTAGGGATCACGGGCAGCATTGTAATTTCCAGTGCATCAGACTTATTTCGGCTACCAAGGCGATTTTTAAAAAAATATTTACTTTTTGCATGTGCATAGTATGTATGGTGTGGTGCATGCACATGTATGTGTTGACGTGGCACCCAGGGGAGTATGTCAGGTGTCCTGCTCCTTCACTCACCCACCTGGTTTTCCTTGCTAGAGTCTCTTAGTGTTGTATAACAAACTCCTCCGAGTTGAAATATTCCCTCCTGAAGGTAGGCAGAGTCAAGAGGTCAAGAAGTCAGGGAAAACTGAAATTTAAAAGGCCACATGACCAACTCCCAAAGGTTGCAGGAGTGGCTAACATTGGTTGAGGGGCAGACTTTGACCAGTGTTATGTAGCAATCCTGGGGGGCGGGGAGGGGCTAAGGAGGTGGACAAGCCAGGGGGAGAGGTTGCGAGACCCTTCCCTCTGGTTATAAAGGCTAAACCACTGCTGGGGGAGGGTCTCTGGCCTGCGCAGCTGTGTGCTCTGGCCTCCCTGCCTAGTGGCCTGCCAGTCTGTCATGAACTCCAGAGATGCAGCTCCCATCAGTCATCATCTATGCTGGGGTGGGCTTTACAGCAATGCAACTACCTTTGAGACATCCGTACTCCCTTATGCAACCCCTCACCCTGCTGTGTAAGTCACCCCAATAAACTCACTGGCTCACCAGAAATTAAAAAAAAAAAAAGATCAAACCGTTGTGTGCAAGCAAATGATGAGCAGGTAAGGAAAGGGAAAGGTGCGGGAGAGATGTGGGGAAAGACAGTCATGTTAAATGAGGAACTTCAGGGAATTTGGAGGAAATTGGGTCAGAGATTGAGAAGACACTTGATAAGTAGTTTTGATATAAGTGAAAATGTGAGCCAAATGAAATCTCCTTGATCTACGTTTGTATTTTATTAATCTTGGAAATACCTCAGAAGGTTTTCTTTCACAGTTTTATTCCCATGGTTGGAAAATCAGTGTGTGGTATATGTGGATCTGTTTGCATTTAAAATGAAACCAAAAAGGATAGGTAAGATTAGCATTCACTTCAGGGGACAGAACTGGGAGAAAGTACCCACCCAAATCATAAAGATGTCTGTCTTTCTAGGTCATCAGCCTTCAATACCCCAACACAGACTTAAGTTCTAGGCACTTCCCCATCCTAGCAGGTTAATGTGCGAGGAGGGAAGCGGGCAGGTTTTGTCTCTCTAATAATGAATGATGTCATTTGGCTGGAGATGTGTTGTCAGTGTACAGTGTGACCGGGAACTTGAGGAAAATCGCTCAAAGGATCTTTGCATTTCCTGGGACTAGAATAGGTACCAACCAGGCTTCTTTGAGTCTGAAACGCTGAAGTGTTGTCATCAGTGCAAAACCCTTGGTAAGTCAATGGATACTCAACTCATATATATATATATATATATATATATATAATCTGAAAAGTGGGAGATGAGGCTACTTATGTAGCTCACAGGACAGGGTGGTCAATGGCATACTAGTTATTTAACTCACGGCTGTGATCACACTCCTGACAGGAAGCAGCTTAAGGAAGGGAGTTATTTTAACTTCCATGTTTCAGGAGGAATGTTCTGCCTTGATGGAGGGGACGTTGGCAGCAGGAGCAGGTAGCCCGCTGCTCATAGGAGAAGGAAACAGAGGGCGAATAGGAAGTGAGGCCCTGCTTAAAAACTTCAGGTCCCACCCACAGTGGCAAGACTGCACTTCCTAAAAGTTCCACAACTTTCCCAAATAGCTGGGGACTAAGTGTTTAAGCACATGAGCTAAGCAGGGCATTTTATATTCAAACCACAACAAACGGGTTGTCACATATGGAATAATGCATACTTTCAAATAAAAAATTGCTAGTACTTATCACTACTGGAAATTCCTCTCCAACATTTTTTAAAATATGAAATCTAGTGAAAACTAAAATAAGCTGGACGTGGTGGCACACACCTTTAATCCCAGCACTCGGGAGGCAGAGGTAGGAGGATCACCGTGAGTTCGAGGCCACCCTGAGAATACAGAGTGAGTTCCAGGTCAGCCTAGCCTAGAGTGAGACCCTACCTTGAAAAACAAAACAACAACAACAACAAGAAAAAAAAAAAAAAAAACTAAAATAAGAAACTTCCTTGAAATCACAACTCGACCACGAAAGTGTGGGAGACACGGGAAGGGCAGTGAACTCCAGGTTAACTTTCTTAATTCCCCAGTAGGAGCCATCGAGGCACACCAAAAGCGACACAAAATCAAATGCTTGGAAGTTTTCACGTACGTGCCGTGGGCTGCAGTAGATGGCTGTCTTTCGGCTCGGCTCTGGAGAGACTGCGCTGATCCTCTTGTTTGTGAAAGGTTTGTATTTCCTTCCTTTCCTTTTTCCTTCCTTCTTTCTTTTCTTCCTTTTTTGTTGTATGCAGCAAGCGACATGCATTCGTACACACGTGGTGTATGCACATGTGTGCAGATAATGCTCTGCCTTATTTCTTCGGCACAGAGTCTCTCCCAGAGCCCGGGATTTGCCGTTTGTAAGTTAGACTGGCTGGCTCGCAAGCCCTGCAACGCTCCTGTCTCTGCCTCCCTCGGAGCTGGGGCTGCGCACCTATGCAGCCATGCCTGGCTTCTCACACGGCTGCTGGGATCCAACTTGGGTCCTCATGCTTGCCCAGCGGGTGCTCTTCCCCACGGAGCCAACTCCTCAGCCTTTCAGTCTGTAATTTCAAACCATCCAGGGGCTGTGTCCTCTGGGCAGGCAAGTAACCTTGCTTCACCCCCAGCAGTAACTGAAACAGCCCTCACCTTAAGGTTGTGACAAAGTGAGCAGCAGTCTCAAGGAACTGTGATCTCACATCAGTTAGGGTTCAGTTCACCAGGCAGAACGTCATTGAAGCTGGGTGTGGCACAGGCCTTTAATCTCAGCACTCGGGAGGTTCAGCTTGACCGGTCAAAGTGAATTGGAGGCTAGCCTGGCCTATAGACGGAGTTCTAGGTCACCCAGGCTAGAGTGAGATCCTGCTTCAAAACAAACAAACAAACAAACAAACAAACAAGCAAACAACAAACAGGCAAAAGGCATTGGAAGGAAAGGAGTGAGTCTTCCTTTGAATGGAGAGAGAGAAGCTCATGATTTGTGCTGGACAGGTCCTGTGGTCGCAGTCCTTTAATCTTTGGGGGCTGTGAGGTGTCTCCCTCTGTTGCTACATCATGGCCATCTCCTGCTGGCACCTTGAATTTGGACTTTCCAGCTGCCAGAATTGTGAGAATTGAATTTCTACTGTTGAAGTCACCCAGTCGGTGTAGTTATGTCAGCCTGAGCTTACTATGACGTACAAAAGGGCACTACTATGCTCTTCTTCACCTCTGGTAAGATATGGCAAGGGAATTTGGCAAATAAGAATTTAGTGGGATGGTACTGGGTGTGGTGGTGCACGCCTTTGATGCCAGCACTAGGGAGGCAGAGGTAGGAGGATCGCTGCAAGTTCAAGGCCACCCTGAGACTACATAATGAATTCAAGGTCATCCTGGGCTAGAGCAAGATCCTACCTCGAAAAACAAAACAAACAAACAAACAAACAACAAACAAAAAACAAAACCCAACCAAATAAACAGAAAACCCCCAAAACAACAACCCCAGTGAATTTAGTAGTGTGAAGATCATTCCTCAGGTGGCCAGGGAAAGAGACCAGCGCCTCGCTGGAGTGCAGTTGGCTCCAACTCTAAAGCTGGGCTCCTCAGTATGTTATGGGGGTTCACTGTTCTTCAAGAGGAAGAATAGATCCATCAGGGATGGAGGAGGAGGGTATGAGGCTCCCATCCCTCCTTGAGGAAGTATTGACAGTTAATGGTTGCTGGGGGAAGGGAGACAATTTCTGCAGCGGTGTAGCCACTGGTCCGTTGCACGTACTCTGGTAAATAACCAGCCCCTCCCCACCCGTGCTCACGCACTCCACTGCAATTAAACTCAGTGGGATAAACACACACTCACGTATGCATGCACATGCAAGGGCAAGAAAGTTCTCAAAGTAGCAAAGGGACTAGTTGGGAACAATAAGGGAGGGGAGATGGAAAAAGGGACAAGAGAAGGTAATGGTAGAGGATTGTAATCAAAGTGCAGTACTTACACATATAAAATTGTTACAAAACAAAAATAAATAAATAAATAAATAAACAAGATAAACAAAAAAATCAATTTAAAAATGAGGATGAGGGGCTGGAGAGATGGTTTAGTGGTTAAGGTGTTTGCCTGTGGAGCCGAAGGACCCAGGTTGGATTCCCCAGGACCAATGTTAGCCAGATGCGCAAGGGGGCGCATGTGTCTGCAGTAGCTGGAGCGCCCATTCTCTCCCCCCCCCTTTCCATCTTTTTTTGTCAAACAAATTAGTAAATAAAAATAAAATTTAAGAAAATGAGGATGAATGGACAGCATTTGCAGGTGGGTCCCAGGAGTGACCCTCTCCTCAGGGCAGACGCGGCTGCCGCCACAGTAGTGGAGAGGAGAAAGTGGCTATCCAGCGTGAGGCCCGGTGCGGAGCCTGTTTCAGGGTTTTCTCTGGGTACGGGATGCCGTATTAGTTACTTTCCTTGTTGTTACAACAACATTCCTAACAAAAGTCAGTTTAAGAGGAGATGGGGGGGCTGTCCATGTTGTGGGTTGGGGAGAGAGATGGCAGCAGGAGCAGGAGCAGCTGGTCGCCTTAGGCCTGAGGTCAGAAAACAGAACTTGCTGCGTGCGGTGCTCAGCTCGCTTCCTCCTTTTTATTCAGTCTTAGACCCCAGCCCACGGGATGGTGCTGCCCACAGGCAGCCTGGGTCTTCCCGCCTCAGTGAACCCAATCTAGACACCCCCTCACAGACACACCAAGAGATTTGTTTCCTAGTGATTCACGATTCTGTCAGCTTGACAGTATTAACCACCACAGGCCCAGTTCACAGTGGCCATGAGCTTGTATTTTCTTTGCATCGCATAACTCCAGTAACCCATGAATGACAAGTGCAGAAGAGGCTTACAAGTCCTGTAGGAGATGTTTGGCAAGAAAAACCAATAGGTTGAGACACTGCTCATGTGTGTGTAAGTTTTGCCCCGCAGCACTGTGTAATCGGGGTTTGTAGCTGTCTAGCCAGCTAGGGATCAGAAAGGGAGGACTTAACGGTGTTTCTGTCTGTGTGTGAAAGAGTTGTTCCCTGGTAGACTTCCGTGAAGCACAAGCTTAGGTTATTAAAAGCATGGTGACTCACTGATAGGTGTTTGAAGTACCCTTCCCCCACTTGTGTACTCACTCACAGTGCCTTCCTCCCTCTGTTCCCAAGGATGACATAATTTCCTCATTGGTTGTCAGTTCTACATGGTTTCCATGTGACTGGGCAAAAAGAAAAAAAAAGAAAAGTCTGCCTCATCATAATGTCTGACAATACCCCGGCCCATTCCAGGAAAGTTTCAAAATAAGACAACTTAATGACAGAAAGCAATTGCCACATTTTATGGCCTTGAATAGGTTTGTCAGCATGCCATTCCCTCTTGCGCACTTCCCTCTTGATTTTCATAATCACCGCTGTGTTCTTACTCCACTTATTCAGTCATTTTGAGGAACAGATGGCCTCATGTGGACACATGCAGACTTGACCCCGCTAACTCCTCGAGATGGGGTCCAGGAGAAGCCAAGGCATGGGACAGCCTTTGCCCGTGCAGCTGCGCAGGAGAGGTTGAGGACATTGGGCAGAATGGGTGATAAGTGGGCAAGTACCAGTCGTGGAATGAGCCAATACAGGTGGCATGTGGTCTAACCAGGCCACCAGAGCAAGGCTGAGGAGGTGGGTTACCAGTGACAATGATAGCTAGTGTTTCTTGAGGAACCTGATGTATGAGGCTGTCCCACGACTTCATTATCAGAGCTCTGACTCAGACATGAAAAGTAATGCTGCATGCATTGAACATCATTTCATGCTCATGTCAACTATTCAAGGCTGCCAGATTGTTAGTGTGGTTGGACAGAAGAAGAAACTAACATTTTGAGACAGGACGTGACGGGTCATATAGTTAGTGCATTGGAGGGCTGCAAGTGAAATCCCGGGCAGATGAGGAGGGATGTGAACTTCCTTACCTCCTGCTCTCAAACCCCACTGCACCCGGAAAGACCAGCCAGAGAGAAGAAGTTTACGCATTCCTGAAGCAGACCAGACTTTCTGATGCTGACCCAGAACCTCTGGAGATGGGGTGATGCTTAGGCTCTGAGACATTGGAAGCTCACGGCACTGGGTAGTAAAGTGAAGGAAGGAAGTTCTTGTTCTTACAATACGTGATGTTCAACTGATCAGGAAGATGTGGTGTGTTGAAGGAGAGAGAAAGAGATAGATAGATAGATAGATAGATAGATAGATAGATAGATATGCCAGTATGGTCCTCAGAAACTTAAGAATAATTGCTAAGAAAAATATAGGAGAAAGAAAGAAAATATGGAAAAAGAAAGGGGGGAAGACAGCAGTGGTGATCAGGGCAGGGCAGGGTCACAAGGCCAATCAACAGCAGGGAGACAAGGGGAGCCTACGGATAGGGTGCGTCAACTATATTGGCCTACAACTCAAGGTAGGATCCAAGGTCTGTACAAGTTCCTCCCAAAAGAAGATCCTAGCGTCAGAGAGTTTGAAATGTCATATTAATGGGTTATTGATGAAATTCTCCTGCATGAAAGACATACAAAGGCGTAGTATATGCCTGTTTAAGCAAAACAACAACAAAAAAGAGAGAAATAGAATTTTGTGTATTAATGGGAAGTTCATTTTGGTTATTTGTGCATTCACCATCTAAATGGTTTCTTAACTATTATTTCTCTTGTCTTAAAAAAGCTACTGGTCTTTTAGACCTTATTTGGCTTAAGGACTATTTTCTTCATCTCTCCTTGGTGCTCTGAAACCCTTACAGCTCTCTGAGTCTCTCTTGAGCCTAACTCCCTCTATATCAGCCATTTCTTAAGAATTGAGACCTATTGGATTTACCAGGTGACAATTGTGTAACCGAGCAACTCCAAGATGGAGTGGCCTTAAGCAGGAGACATTTATTTCGCCCAAGGGCCAGCTGAGCAGCGCTCTTGATCTGAGTCAACCTCAGCTGACCTTTGCCGGGATCTGCACCTGACTGTGGTCCCCAGTGGCTGCTTTAGGGCGGCTTCATTGTGGTGTGGCTTGTCCATACGATCTGTGTCTTCCAAGAGTCTATCTGATTCCTGCACACTGAGCTGTCACTCCAGCCCTTGCCTTTTATTTAGAATTACAAAAGTCATGAAACGTCATTTGTGGAGGGATTTTGAAGATTCCTCACAAGGTATTTTGATTCCTCATTTGGAACATGGGATAGTCACATGTTCTCCCTGAAGAGTATGAAGACTATGTGAATTTCCTCCTAAATAATTGGATGCGTTTCTGGATCCATCACCCATTCTTTGTGCTCGTTCACCCAGAGCTTTGACCCTGCCAGTGCCTTCTACCTGGGCTGCCCTTCTGTCATGTTTTTACCCTTCCTGCTGAACTTGTTCTTTAAAACCAGACTCATGTGTCTTCTTGCCTCTTTAACTTCCCATCTCTGAGTTTCTTCCCTCCTCTCCTTGCTGATCTGAATTGATATAGCACATTAATGCAGTGGAGCTGACACCACGTTAAAGGCGTACTTGTATGCATGCTTCTCCTTCCAGCACTCTGCGCCTGTGGGGACAAGAAGGACGCTGGTGTCCCCGCAGGCCAGAGTTCAGAGGGCTGCAGACATTCCTGTTGCTTCGAATTTGACTTCTCCACTCCTCTGCTTTGCAGAAAGGAAACCAAGGAAGTCACCAGCAGTATCCCTTTTTGAGAAATTCATTTTTTCCCAAACAGCAGCTGATCTATGCTCACTACACTTGGAAGCTGACATTCTGTGCCACCTTATTTCTTAAAGTTCCTTGAGCACAGAGAGCTCCCGATTCCTCTGTGAACAAAGAGCAAGGGCTGGCACTTGGAGGTGCAAGGAAGCAGCTACAGAAGCAAACATTTTGGAATTTCTAGGAATGCACAAACAATTGTGTTTCTGCTAAGCCCAGCTGACTGCCAACCAGAAAAACTGTCCCTGTGTGGTGTGGATTGTCCAGAACTTTCGTGGACTGGGTGGACACAGTGCCATGTCCAGAGCCTCTGATCCTGGGAGACAGCGCACAAGGGGCTGCTGCATTTTGATCCCTGTTCCTACAGCCAGACAGACACAGTTCCTCATGCATTGTGGCCAGAAATCCAAAATTTATAGATCTCTTCCTTTGCAAAAGCCCCTAAACTAGCTGTATTTCCATGGACTTGACCTTTGGCACTTAGACGTTCTCCCTGTTGGCAAACCCAGCATCCATTTCTTCCTGCACACGGCCATTTTGGCAGTCTCTTTTAACAGGCTAAGGAAAGAACCAGCAGTCTACATATGGAGACCTCATCCCCAGTTGCCTAATGGATTCAAAAGACATCCTGAATATTCATCATTTCTCCTTTTATGAGCACCTTGGCAATTCTCTCCAAAGGCAAAGGCTGTAGTAAATTCAGAAGTGCCATTTAGTGAATACCAATTTATCCTCAATTCAAGTCTAGTGTTTTTTTTTTTTCTTCCTGCTTCTCAGTATTGGAGCCCCTGGAATCTCAGTGAATGCAGGGCATTGTCTCAGCCTGGGGGAGGCATGATTGCTTGTGCAAATCCCAAGCCTGAGCACACTGCCTGCTTCCCACCCTGCTCACCTAAGCTCTGTGCATTCCCCCTGTATTCTCCACAGTTTCCTTCTCCGAAGTTGGAAGCCACCTTTGCTGGTGGTGATGGTGGTGGTGGTGGGGGAATGTTAAAATCAAGCTGGTGCCTATGATAAGGCTTTTAATTAATAGCTGTAAATTGACAAATGTTTAAAATTTTTTTTAAGTTCTGTGGTATACTAGGGATCCATTACAACATTTTCAAATGTGTATCTCCCGTGATACTGTTTGGTAAGGTTCTCAGTGGAGATAGGTACAGAGAGAAGTCCAGGGCTTCACTATTGTTCTTATTCATTTGAACAGTTCAGGCTGATTGGTCTTGAGTGTGACTGGAGAAGAGTGTACGTGAGTGTGTGTCTGTGCCTGTGCATGCGTGCATGTGTGTGTGTGTGTGTGTGTGTGTGTGTGTGTGTGTGTGTGTGTGAGGTAGACCCTGGATTCACTCTGTCTCCTCCAGACTCTGCTGGTAATCAAGGCTTTTCTCTTATCCCACCTCAGTGTTACCCAAATAACTACATCACTCACTGATTGTCTGTGTGTGTGTCCCCTCTCTTCTTTCCTAGAAGAAGTGAGACCTGAACTCTCTCTCCTACTTACTATTGTAACTGCTTACATTGTTCATACCACTATTAAATTAGGCTTCAGTGGGCTGGAGAGATGGCTTAGCAGGTTAAGCGCTTGCCTGTGAAGCCTAAGGACCCTGGTTCGAGGCTCAACTCCCCAGGACTCACGTTAGCCAGATGCACAAGGGGGCGCATGCATCTGGAGTTCGTTTGCAGTGGCTGGAGGCCCTGGCACGCCCATTCTCTCTGTGTGTCTCTCTCTCTGCCTCTTTCTCCCTCTGTCTGTCACTCTCAAATAAATAAATTAAAAAAAAAATTAAAAAAAATTAGGCTTCAGTTCTGCCTCAGAACTTATGGAAAGAAGTTTCTATCTTGGAAAAAGTCAAACAATGATCAACCCAGTAGGTTTGGGCCAACTGAGGCTGGCTGTTTGCCTAAGTGTGCCTCCCTAGTGAGCTACCTCTCTTCCACACAGGTTGTTAAGCTTCCACCTGAGGTCAGGAGGCTAAGCCATTTCTCTTTCCTTCTTTATACACCCCAACAGTCTTGGTGAATTTAAATAGCTCTTGGGCCTATCACAGCGCTTGCAAACCATGGCTCACAGACCACATCCGGCCTGAGGACATGTTTTCCTTGGCCTTTTACACTGTTTTAAGATGTTTTTAATTAGTTGCCAACATTTAAAAAAAAATGGGAAATTTTACATAAAAGCACCCAGGCTTTAGGAGTCCTATGGAAAATTTAAAGTTTTGAAAATGTGGACCTAAATTTTCTACATAACCATTGTCTGGGACTGACCAGACAGGTGTGTTGTAGGCCCTGTGCCCATGTGCACGAGCTGGCCAGCATCCCCACTGCTGTGTTTTGTACCTGCTTTGTTCACTCACTGACCCGCCCAGCCTTGGCAGACATTTGGGGGTGTGAGGTCTGGTCTAATGGAAGACAGAAAGTCTGTCAAGGAAGATAATGTTTTCTGATTATTTCCCCACCTTCCCCAGTTATTCCTGTTGTAGGAAGGAAGGGATCCGATGAATTCAAGGAAGGTCTGTGACTTTCCCTGATTGAGAGACAGCTGAACGCCAGTGTATGAAATGAATGAGTGAAATGAAATGAAATGAATGAAGAATGAAGGAATGAAAGATGGAATGTTGGGCTGCTGCTTTTGATCATGACGATTATTCTCATATTTAGATGGAACTCCTGGATTTGGTCTTAGTCTTAGGATTCTACAATTCTTAGTAGAGATATAAGCAGGTTGTATAAATCAAGGCAAGACTCTTGAGTGCAGTATTAGGGAGAAATGACCCATAAGCAATAGACCTAGATGAACAGGAAACAGCACAGGTGTCTCATCTGAAGATGGGTGCAAGTGAATTCCAAACCATAAATCCTATTATAAGAACAGAGTAAATAGATAAAAGTGGACAATTATCCCAGCAAGAAAGATTTGGAATATTGAACTGTTTTACAAAATTAAAGGTCCATTCATCTTATTTCTTGTGTTAAGAAGCAAGAGAAGTGGTAGTAAGAGACTTCACTCACTCAGATGGACAGTGAGTGGTAGAATTTGACTCTCATCTATATCTGACAAGTGACAAACAGGTACAGTTACATGACAGGACTTTGAGAATAATGGTTAAGAGGAAGGAATGGACTAGTGCTTTTAGGCAACACTCTGAAAAAGTTTGACTATCTCTTAGATTAGTCTTCTGTCAAAATACCAAATGTGTTTGGGACCTTTATCTAAAATCAGCAGGGTAGGTTTTTATTCTGAGAGTCCAGCATTGTGGAATATGGGAATTTTGCATATACTACCTGGATTCTATGTGGTCCATCAATGGCTTGAAAGGAAGACATTACTTTAGGTCTTTTGCTGTCAACTGGCAGAATAGCTCCATAGTCCTAAGAGTCTCTGGCTTTTTACTTCATGTCTGGTGTCATGAAATCATGTATGTTGCAGTCATATTTGACACCTTTGCACATGAGAGCATCCTGACGTTTGGAGCCACATTGTCTCTAGGGTACTGAGACTTTTGACTGTGTTACTCTCAGTTTTGGAAGTGGTTCTTGGCTTCTACTTCTCATTCTCGTTCAACATCATAGCCTGGTCCCTGTTGGCTTTTGATTTTAAGTGCCCTACTTGTAATCCATTCAGGCTGAGAGAGAGTTGAGAAATCGGAAGTATTTTATGTTCCAGGCTGTAGGCCTTACGAGGTGATGACAGGGTTCTATAGGGATATCTGCTCTGTTTTTCCTATTGAAATCGGTGGCATATCTGGAGGAGAGAGTTTAACAGGGGCAGAGAGCAAATGAAACTGCCTTTGAGATAAAGCCGGGAATGTGACGATAGTGATACCAGCAGAGCTCAAAAGAGGAGGGAAGCAGGATGGAAGTAAAGGTATGTATCTGTGCAAGAGAGAAAGCCAAAGATGATATGAAATAAAAAAAAACCCCGATGTATAAAATCTATTTGAGTTACCTTTAATGTAATATCAACAGTATACTTTGTTGAATAGGAGTGAGTGATGGCCACTTTGGAATGAGCCCAGTCCATGAGGGCTAGGCCTGGGCTATGGACTGGGTTGATATTATTAACTATCTTTTGGTAAACAATGTTATTCTTTTAAGCCTAACTTAATTTTTGACTTCTGTAGTGGTTTGATTCAGGTGTCCCCCATAAACTTAGGTGTCCTGAATGCCAGGTTCCCAGCTACTCACAGTCCTAGAAAATTTCATCTGAGGCTGGAGATTTGGGAATTAATAGCTGCTGGAGGTGGTATATTGTTGGGGGTAGGCTTATGGGTATTATCGCCAGTTTCCCCTTGCCGGTGTTTGGCACACTCTCCTGTTACTATTGTCCAGGAGGTGATGTCCACCATCTGCTCATGCCATCATTTCCCCTGCCATCATGGAGCTTCCCCTCATGTCTGTAAGACAAAAATAAACCTTTTTTTTTTTTTTTTCCTCAAAAGCTATTCTTGGTCAGGTAAATTTTGCCAGCAATGCAAACCTGATTGCAACAGTAAAGTTGGTACTGAGGAGTGGGATTGCTGCTAGATACCTGACTGTGTGGCTTTGGCCTTTTGGAGCTGATTTTCTTGAAGAATGTGAAAGGATTTGAAACCTTGGCCTAAGAGATGCCTTGCAGTGCTGTAAGTACAGCCTGATGTACTATTCTGGTCAAACATGAATGCAGTAAGAACTATGGACTGTGAGGTTTGGTTTGTGAGGATGAGAAAGAGCTTTGCCTAGACTGGGCTAGAAGCAGTTTATGTGAGAGGCTTGCTGTTAGTCCCATGTCCTGAGAACTTGTGCTGGGTTGCTTTGTGTAGAAACAGACTGATGTCAGCAGAGGGATATGGCACAAAAATGAAATTCTTGGGCCCAAACTTCTGCCTGTTCAGTTGCAATGATATGAGAAATTACACCCTTTGAGATTGGGCCAGCTGACCTGCACTGGGGCAACAGGAAGACTGTAGACTCTTTTGAAGGGGCATGAATGCTCAAGGAGTATTCTTTTTTCTTCAAAGTCTTTTCTCCCCATCCCCCAGATTAAAAAATTGACACCCTAATTGGTATTATGGAGTATAAGAAATGCAGGAAAGAGAGGGTCATTGAATTTGCAACACGGTCTTGTGTTTTGGAAACATCCATGGGCAGTGTATATCAGGTTTGCTGGATGCCTGCATAGAGACTCAGTGGAGCCATGAGGATGAACCATGGGTTACACTGAAGACCCAGTGGAGATGCCAGGACTACGAGATGGCTGCTAAGGAAAGCTGCCAGCCTCAGATGAAATTTTCTAGGACTGTGAGTAGCCTAGCTGGAAGGGCAGAATTGGAACTCCAGAGACTTGTTGCTAGTTAGAATTCACCGAATTTGGAGATTTGTCACTGACTAGAGTTGTTGGACTTGGAGCTACAGAGTTTGATGTTTGCCCTGGTTGCTTTAAATCTTATATTGGCAGAATGTTTCTTTGCTATACCCAGTGCCATCTTTTTCAGTGTGTTTATTTTGTTCCATTTTGGGTTTTTTGAGGGGGATTTTTTGGCATTATGTCTTCAGTTTAAAAGATTTCATGGCTAAGCAGTTAAGCACTTGCCTGTGAAGCCTAAGGACCCAGGTTTGAGGCTCGCTTCCCCAGGACACACATTAGCCAGATGCACAAGGGGGTGCATGCTTCTGGAGTTTGTTTGCAGTGTCTGGAGGCCCTGATGCACCCATTCTCTCTCTCTCCCTCTGTCTGCCTCTTTCTTTCTCTGTCTGTCGCACTCAAATAAATTTAAAAAAATAAAAGAAAAAGATCTCAGACTATGGGGACTTTTAAAATTAGGCTGAATGCTTTGCATTTTTGTCGTGGATGGTTATCAGTTTATGGGGGCCAGGGGCAGAATGTGGTGGTTTGATTCAGGTGTGCCCAACAAACTTAAGTGTACTAAATGCTAGGTTCCCAGCTGATGGAGGTTTTGGAACTAATGCCTCCTGGAGGCAATGTATTGTTGGGGGTGGGCTTATGGGTATTATAGTCAGTTTCCCCTCGTCAGTGTTTGGCACACTCTCCTGTAACTGTTGTCCATATGATGTTGGCCAGCATATGATGTCCACCCTCTCCTCATGCCATTGTTTTCCCTGCCATCAGACCCTTCAAGTCTGTAAGCCAAAATAAACCCTTTTCCCCCCCAAAAACTGTTCTTGGTCTGGTGATTTCTGCCAGCACTGCAAATCTTTTTTTTTTTTTTATTAGTCAGTTCTGTATTCAGCAAATACAGTCAGTTTGGTACCATTATTAGGCTCATCCGTGACCTACCTCCTCCCCTTGGTCCCTCCTTGTTGAGGTATACGGGTCATGCATTGTGGAGTTAGCCCACAGTTATGGGTAAGCTAAATGTCTCTGCATGTCATGACCCAACATGTGACTCTGACATTCTTTCCGCCCCCTCTTCTGCAAAATTTCCCTGAGCCATGTTGGGTTCATTTTTGGTCTGCTTCAGTGATGAGGTGTTGGGGGCCTCTGAGGCTCTGGCTCTCTGATTTGGTAGGAGTTGATTTTTCTCTGTGCTGATCTCCTTCCCCCTTGTGCTGGTGTCCGGTTCATCAGGAAAACAGCCCCCTTGCTTGTTTCTCCAATTTTTCTTAGTTTCAGCCAGGGCCCTTTTGAGGTATGATGGGGTGGCTCTCTCCTTAGGATCTACATCTATCTGAAAAAGAGAAGCAGATTCTCCAATGGAGAGTAAGTTAGCACCAGGACAAATGAGATAACCCTTACTTTTTTTTTTATAGAGAATTTAATAGGTGTAGGCCCTCTTGTAGCCCACAATTGATGGTAGCTTGATATTGGAGAGTGGGCTTATGTTTGGATATGGTTCTGACTTGTTTCCCAGCTCCAGCTATGGGTCCCATACCAGTGAGGGGATCAGTTAGCCAAATTGAGAGCAGTTGGTTCCCCACCATGGCTGTGTGCCACCACTGCACTTGTGTGGGCATGACAACAAGTTATTTGCTGCTAAGTAGGTTAGACCATGCATTGCTTCGATAGATATTGGTCAATTTCCCCCAGTCGCCCATGTAGCACCTTCTGGCACTAGACGCGCTGACTGTCTGGGGACTGACTCTCATCCAACTTCCAGCCATGCCATTCTAATTTGCATGTCAATCACATAAGGTATCTTCAGCAGTAGGGTCTTACCACTAACCTTTGGTGGGTCATCAAGTACTCTGACAGAAATCTGTCTGTCTTTTAGGAAACCTTGTAGGTCTCTCTGGTCAAAAGCTCATTGTGGATGATAGCCCCATGCTGGATCTTGGAGTTACAGGTCAGTGCCCACTAAGAAAATGAGGAAAAAGATAACTAATATACAAGAGTTAGAGATAAGAGAGAGAGAGACAGGGAGAGGGGAAGTGAGGGAGGGAAGATGTAGGAGATTAAGGTTAGTCTTAATCTTGCCCTCTCCAGTGTCTTGTGGTTCAGGTGTTCCCTGTAAGGGCCTGGTGAAGGATCAGCCATTTGGTCTGTCTTTTAGTAAGTAGAAGATTGTGGTACCATTGCCGTTTGGGTCTAGATTTGTGTTTCCCACCCCTTTGATGCCCTCCCCTCCCTCCCCTTCCATCCTAGTGTCTAATCTAGGAGACAGCACTGCAAATCTGACTGCAACAACCTCTTTGAAAATCAACTTCAAGTTCTTTTTTAAAACTTTTTTTGGTTATTTGTTTGAGAGTGACAGAGAGAGAGAGAGAGAGAGAGAGAGAGAATGGGTGTGCCAGGGCTTCCAGCCACTGCAAACGAACTCCAGACACGTGCGCCCCCTTGGACATCTGGCTAACGCTGCTCCTGGGGAATCGAGCCTTGAACCGTGGTCCTTAGGCTTCACAGGCAAGCGCTTATCCACTAAGCAATGTCTCCAGGCCAACTTCAAGTTCTTTTACACAAAATTTCAGTACATCTCATGAATGCTTTTGGTCCCTTTCTTATTTCACATATGTAGCCAGCTAGATCACATGACAGTCTATCTGAATTCCCCACTGTATTGTTAGAGGGATATCTTATTATACCTTTTATACACACACTCTCTTCATAGCTAAAGTGGTGGTCCCTAGAAATGTATCCTAATGATCAATAAAGACAATAGATTTTGGCTGAAAACCATATACCCTCATGACAGGAAGCATTCATTGTTCTTGGCTTTGACAACAAATAAAGTGATTTCAAGGTTTCTGTCAACAGGCCTTAAATTCTTTCAGAGATGCTATAATACTTAGTGCATCTCAAAAAATATTTGTCTGTCAGAACATGCATTTAGTCAGAACATTCATAGAGGACTAAATCTGCTTTCTGGTAGAAGATGACCATTAACCAACAGAGAAACAACAGGGAATCCTTTGTCCTCCAGGAGCTAATAAATACTTATAATCATGGCATTATATATTTTTGTCTTTATTTGGGATAAGGCATAATTAAGTCATTCATGCCAAGACACAGCATACTATAAGTACATAGGAGACATTTCTTAACATGCGTGGATACATGGATCAACCCACTGGAATTCCTATAGGTCTAGAAGAGCTGGGCTTGTTTCTACTCAGTGTCCATTATCATGAATGGGATTCACAACTTAGCAACAGGTCACTCATTCTCACCTTTCTCACAGGAAGTTTGGATTGAAAGCATTTTATGTTAATTTTGTAGTTTTGGGGTTAGCATAGGTACTGCAAGTTTGTGCTTCAAACCTTTTTCACTTGGGGAGGTATAGAAACTTAAACTTGGGGAAAAAAGTCATCTGGTCAGGCCTGTATATTTTCCTAAAGGTATAGTTCAGACTAATATATATTTCATAGTAAAAGTGTTGTGGCATCAGGTATTTTTGAGCAATGCTAGGTAAAGCTGTCTTACCTAGTGCCCAATTACCTTCTCAGTGCTGGGACAAAATACCTGACTTATTGAAGGAAAAGGGTTTAATTTGGCTTATGGTTTCAGAAAGTAAAGTCCACCATGGTGGGAAAAACATAACAGGTCTAAGTAGGAAGTGGATATCACATCAGCAGGGAGAAAGTACAGAGAGAAAACAGGGAGTGGGCCTGGACTCTAAAACATTATGGCTTGCTTCCCAGTGATGAGCTTCCTCCTAAAGGTCCCATAATCTTCCTTAACACCACTACATCTGGGGATTAAGTGTGCAAACAAATGAGCCTATTGGGGGCATTTAATATTCAAACCACCACACCTAGATTTGCTAACAGGCACTGTGAATCTTTCAGGTTAGGTTGGAGCATGCAAAATTCCTCAATGGTTTTGCCCACATGGTGTTTGTCAGGGTTTCTTGAAGGATTTGCTGTGGGACTACTGTCTTATGAAAGCTGTGTTGGAAAGTAGTGTGATGGTCCCATGCTCCTGTGCAAGTCAGAAAGCTCAGACAAGGAAGGACTTAGGGATTTTCTGAAGGGTGTAAAGACAGTGTGGAGATGCTGGGACCAGAACCCACCTCCCCATCTACTGAGTGGATACTCTTTCTGCACATTCTTCTTCTCCTTCTTCTCCTCCTCCTCCTCCTCCTCCTCCTCCTCCTCCTTCTTCTTCTTCTTCTTCTTCTTCTTCTTCTTCCTTCTTTTTTCTTTTTTTGGTTTTTCAAGGTAGGATCTCTCTCTAGAATTCACTAAGTAGTCTCAGGTTGGGCTCGAACTCATGGCAATCCTCCTACCTCTGCCTCCCGAGTACTGGTATTAAAGGTGTGTGCCACCACACCCAGCTCTGTGCATTTTTTTTTAATTCTCCTCCTTTATTAGTTCCTTTCTCTCCCCTCAGTAGCTTAGACTTCCTGATCACTCTTTATGTTTCCCATAACCATTCCCATCATTTTGGAATAGTAAGAGTTGCCCTTTTCCTTATATTCCCATTGGCTCTTTCCCTCCAATGCTGACAAGTTGAGCTTTTAAACCAGCTTTAGACAAAACTGTCCTGGGGGTGGCTGTGACCTCCTCCACTGCTGACTCATTGTGAAGAAGGATCTCCTGTGACTCAGCTCTATATCCTTTCTGTCCCCCCGCCCCCCGCACTGCCCTCCAGCTTCACTCATCTGAGCTCCCCGGTGTATGATTAGTGTTTACTCTGAACTCAATATTTCCATGCAGTTCTCAGCTTGCTTATACTTATAATACTTATATGCATTCCAAAACATAGCACAGTGTGAATACATAGGAGACAGTTCTTAACATGTGTGGATGCATGGACTGGCCCATCAGACCTCACATAGATCTGGAACTCAGACAGTTCCCTATAAGTAGCGAGGCCTCCTCTTATCCTACCACTGCTATCCAAATTGCCGTGGGATCTGCTTCAGCAGTTTGAATTCTTCTACACACCATGTCAGGCTATGGACTTATGCTTGTATTCACTGCAGTAAACTCTAATCTGTGACCAGGTAATAAGAATGAAAGTTGGCCAAAAAAAAAAAAAAATTGTGAATAAAAACAAGTTTTGGATTGATTATTTTACTAAGTAATTACAAACATTTTGAGTTGCTGGGGCACCAAATAAATGAGACAATATGCTTTGCTGTGGTTATATCTAAATATATTTAGCTGATGAATTTTTAGGGACTTTTTATTGGAGGAACAATAAATTGAATGAACTTATATTTTTATTTGTTTACTACCCTTTTTGCCCCCTTTTTAATTACAGACAGCCTATGTTCTTCTATCCCAAGCTGCAATAATATCAAGGTCAAATAAGCTGTTATATATATAAATAGAACTGTGAATTATTTTAATCAAGTGAGTTGCTTAACAAGTAAAATTAAGCTGACCTTTAGGAGGATGAGATGAAATTTATCCTTTAGTATATCTGCTGGAGATAAATTATCTGATGGAGGGAAAAGAGATCACATCTTTATCAGGCCTTCCCATCTCCACTCCAAGCAAGTCTCAAAACTTGGCCTTCAATCTCTGTGAAACAGAAAGAAATAATAATAATAAAAAAGACTTCCATATAGCCTGGCTTTTTATGTAATCCCTTACTTCCCTTTGGAGGAAGGTTCTATTCGTTGGCTAGGTCCAACAAGAGACACATTTAATTGCCAATTCTTTGTCTTTGCATTTTTTCATGTTATATTTATGATTATGAAAGCTTGTTTAAAACATTATGGCTGAACAATGTAGTCAAATGTATTGAAGCTCTTAAAGGAACTTTAACAGGCTATCAAAAAGCAGTGAAGATTTATTCCATGTCTCCCTTCCAGGAGGATATATTGTTGGTTCAGCTGCAACTTCTTAACTCTGCCATATTTTATACGCTTCGGCCATCATGGATTGCCACCAGGCCAGTTGCATGGTGTGATTTAAAATGTGTTCTGATTAAGTATACAGAAGTGGCCCTGTTCCCCAATGGAGGAAGGAGGGAAACATCATAAATATACATTGTTTAAGTGTAAATTCTACTTCACACTCACAGGCTACGTTGTACCTGCATGTTTTATGCTCTGTTGGTACTTTAAAAAAATCATTTAAATTGGGGGGCATTTCCAGGGATCTAACCAACAGCCAGGCTGCAAGGACCTGCTTAGAATTCTTGCCTTAGGATATTTCACAGGGGCAGAATAAGAGTGTAGGTGGAAGTCAGTCTAAAGAATAAAGGTCTCCAACTCTCCTACTGAATCACACACAATGGGCATGAATATGGTCTTTGCTTTCTGTCATGGCTTGAATGTAAAATGTCTTTTGTAGGCTTATGTGTTTGAACACTTGGTCCTTAGCTGGTGGATATTTTGGGGGAGGTGATGAACCTTTTGGATATGTTTCCTAGCTGGTTGATGTAAGGATATAGAGGCAGGTTGTAAGACTCACCCCACTTCTGGCCTGACCTCTGCTTCCTGCTACACCAAGACCATATCAACAAAGTCACATTCTCAGGGCCCTACAGCTTGTCCTAGCCAACATGCCTTCCCCACCGTTATGGGCTGTATCCCTCTAACCATGAACTAAAACAAGTCATTCCTCCCTTAGGTTTCTTCTTGTCAGGTGTTTGGTCACAGTGGTGAGAAGAGTAAGCAATACACATTCTGATGGTGGTATTAGTGGTGACAGAAAAGAAGCATAGTGGGGGGTACAATATAAGTTAAATGATGTTAAAGAGTTTTCAGATCTTTAAAGTTTAAAAATGCTAAGCTTGGGCTGGAGAGATGGCTTAGCGGTTAAGCGCTTGCCTGTGAAGCCTAAGGACCGTGGTTTGAGGCTCGATTCCCCAGGACCCACGTTAGCCAGATGCACAAGGGGGCACATGCTTCTGGAGTTCGTTTGCAGTGGCTGGAGGCCCTGGTGTGCCCATTCTCTCTCCCTCTCTCAATCTGCCTCTTTCTCTCTCTGTCTTTCACTCTCAAATAAATAAATAAAAATAAAAAAAATTAAAAAAAATGCTAAGCTTCAGTTTTTCTCAGTCCGTGAATTACCCAACAATTAAGCACCTAAGCATCTCAAGAAGTGACCTGCTGGTGGAACCCCAAAGTAGTCTGCACCTTCATACCATCACCCACCTGCAGGAGCAAGTGGATGACCATAGACAATGTGGAAAGCCCAAAGTAGGTCTGGGAGCTTTGGGAAGTAAAAAAAAAAAAAAAAAAAAAAAAAAAGAGCAGTTAACTTAGAAGACTAGGCCTAGGTAGTTTGTGTGAGTGCACAAGGAGATGACCTTGAGGGATGCCCAGGATGATGAGGGAAGGGAGACAAGAGGCTGGAGCTGGGGCTGGGAGGATGTTCCTGACACACGTATCCACATGATGCACCACATGGACAATGATAGCACCAGAGCCTGTGAGCTTGGGAGGGATAGCATGGGGAACACAAGCTTCCAGTGCTGACGGAAGACAGGGGCCAGGCACCCGATCGTGAAGGATGACGTGTGTGATGATGGCGCTATCTGCATCCGTGCATCGTCAATGGGATGCCTTCTCCAGTCATCACAGGGTGACGGGAGCATCTGTTCCCGAGCTACTGCAGAGGGCTCATCTGGTTTGATTAAAGATCCATTATTCATGCCAGAAACAAGAGATTAGGCAGCACTCTCTTGTAAGCAGCGAGGATCTGGAACCTGGGACACACATGGAGAGAAGCCATGTGAGGACCACACTGGGAGCATAAGCTGCTGGCGACAGTCCAGACACTGCCACTAAACTTCTCCAGGGGAGAAGAGGAAGCGTCAGAAACGTGGCTTCTGACGGGCAGATCTTCCTGGGTGACAAGGCCCTGCGGGATGTGGAGGCTTCCTTAAACCCAGGGATGAGGCTGTTCTGGAAAGGGGATGGCAGTGGAGGTCTCAGCAAGCTTAAGGGTACAGATGCAGGAAGGCAGGCAAAGACAGCTGCAGGCTGAGCAAGTTCTGGGCCATTTTGGACCTTGCAGCCCTTTAGACACCTCTTCTTTATCCTGCCCCCAGCCCCCTTTCTTGGGGCTGTTGCTGTGTGACTTCCAGCTTTTAGAGCTGATAAATTATGGCTGCTGGTTGCTTCCAAGCACGACGCATTTTTCTTTAATTAGACAGGTTCCTACTATGAGAGTACAGACCTGCTTGCAAGACGTTTGGCACCAGGGCAGGTATAAATCCCTCAGCAAACTCCCCTTACACCATTCCTAGGATGTAACACATACTTTGCCAGCAGCCAGACATTGTCCTCCGGCTGTAAGTGCTCCTCCCACCCTCTCCCTGCACATACCCGGAGGACACAGACTTTTGTGGGACATTTCTTCTTCTTCTTCTTTTTTGTTTTTGCCAGTCCCAGTGACATTTTTATGGTCTAGAAAAAAGTGAAGAAATAATTTTGCCTCCATCTTTCTCTAGGACACCAGGTTGTTGAGACAAAAATATGAAGTTTTATGTATTCAAATATGTAATCAGAGGTTTTCTATGATGACTAAGGACCTGGCTAAATTGTCAAACTGGTGCTGCAGTGACTAAAATTGATACCCCCCCCGCCCAAACCAGAATACCTGGAAGCTTAAGCTTGGATAACTGAGAGGGAAAGGAATACCCTTATTTCCTATAGATGTTGAAGATTTGTTTTGTGGTCCTGCAACAACGGCACTGATTGCTGCTCTCCAGCCTCTCTGGTGTCTTTCCTTCTCCTGTCGGTAAGCTCTCTCTCTAAAGCAGGGATGGATGCACTGTGGGAACTTTCTAGAGCTCTTCACGATCTTTGGAATTATCCTCTTTCTCCTTCTTACTTATCCCAAGAGGCTTATGGTGGAAAGAGAAATCCTAGAAAGGATTTTCTGTTGCAAGACAGCTTCAAGGTTAGACTCAAGATATTAATAAAGGGCACCAGGGGCTAGAACAGGAGGTAAGAGAAGTAATCAGTAGTTGGCATTCACAGATTCCCATATCGAGCTTCCCTTGGCACCACATTCCTGGCCTTGGGTCTTTTGCCATCTGAGATATCTGTTTCTCTCCCAGTCAGCTTGGCCACCTCTGGTCCCTTGTGCTCAACCCAGCTGTGGTTCCTAAATTCTCCCTTTCTACTGTATCTTCTCCATCCTCTTCCACACCTGGTCAGTTACTTTTCATCAGACTAATGTGTTATTTCGTGTATGTGTGTGTTGGCCAGAGGACAACCTTGGGTGACATCCTCAGGACTGCTGTCCATCTCCTTTGAAATTGGGTCTGTCATAGACTACATTAGTTGGCCCATGACCCCTCCCCGACCATCCCAGGGATCCACCTGTCTCCACCTCTCCAGTGTTGGGATTGTAGGCATGCACCATCACACTTGGCATTTTATGTGGGTTCTGGGGATACAATTCAGGCCCTCATGCTTGCAAAGGAGGCCTTGTACTGACCAAACTATCTCTGTAGCACCTTAAGTAATCCTTTGACATACCTATTCTCCTTCAACTAGCATCCCATTTCTTTTGCTTGCATCAACAGAAACTCTCTTAGAAGTTTCATGTCTTATCTCCTTGCTGCCTAAAGTGTCTTCCTCTTGTCATTGCCATCTTTTTCTCTTACATGTAATTTTATTTTTTTAAAATTTAATTCTTTTTGTAAAAATTTATTTATTTATTTAACAGAAAAAGAGGGAGAGGGGGCGAGAGAATGGGCATGATGCCAGAGCCTCTAGCCCCTGTAAACGAACTCCAGATGCACACACCACCTTGTGCATCTGGCTAACATGGGTCCTGGGGAATTTAACCTGGGGCCTTTGGCTTTGCAGGCAAATGCCCTCAAATTTAATTCTTTTTAGTTGGCATACATAAGTTTACTTATCATTCATCCTGACATTTCAAAAAATAATTTCCTTTAGTTGATCTCTGAGACCCACTCCAGTGAGACCTTCTCTCCTCCACTGCAGCCAGCTTAAAAAAATATTTTATTTATTTGTTTAAGAGAGAGATAGAGAGAGAGAGAGGGAAAGAGAGAGCAAGAGAAAGAAAGAGAGAGAGAATGGGTGCACCAGGGCCTCCAGCCACTGCAAATAAACTCGACACATGCACCACCTTGTGCATATGACTTTACGTGGGTACTGGGGAATTGAACTTGGGTCCTTTGGCTTTGCAGGCAAGCACCTTAACTACTAAGCCATCTTTCCAGCCCCCTAGACTGCTTTTGTCAACAGCACTCACAATCTATTTCCACAACCTCAGCAGCATGATTTTCCCCTGACCATCATTGTCTCTTAGTGTTGTTCTAAGAACACTGGCTATCCCGTCAGTCTCCTTTGAATACTAACCCTTTCCTATTTGCCTATGGATGCTGTTGTGACCATGGCCCAGCATATAAACCCCACTTCCTTCCCCACCTGTCCCTGGTCTGTTGCTGAACTCATTCAGACTCCTAGCTTACAACTGGGTGCTTATACCTAGCAAATGTATGTACCCGACTGAGTGCTTTCTCCTGAACTTCCAGAATTCTGTACTCAACCTTTCTTCTCTCCATCCTCACTTGAATGTCAATCATATATATATTACACACACAAACACACACACACACACACACTTTGCAGTGAGCTCCTCATTAGTGGCACAAACATCCCACCAGACACAGCTTATGGGAGGAAATGGTTTATTTCAGGCTTGCAAAATCCAAGGGAAACTGCTTCGATGGCTGAAGAAGCTGCTCACTTCCATAGATTCAAGAAGAGAGAAAAAAAAAAAGGCAGCCAGTAAACCCCAACACCAGCAAACTCAAGCAGCCAGACCTCCAACTGCTCTGAACACACCTACTGGGCTGGACTGAAGAGCCACCCCTGAACACCCCTTAGAGATAGTCTCCAGGATCCACCCCTGGTGATAGGCCCCCATGTAGCAGGGATCTGTCTGCTTGGGGTTCAAGTAGGAAATTTAAACAGAAATGACTGAGTCTATGGGGCCACACAGTGGAACTGTCACATTCAAACTACCAAAATATCCAAAGTTCATCTGCTGCTTTTCACCTTAAGCCTTCCCATAGTTCTTCTCATCTGAGCTGATGGCATCTTTATCCCTATAGCTGTTCAGGTAAAAAGCATTGGCACCAGATCAGATTCACATCCCATATCCAGCCCAGTTTCACAATAATCTCCAAGATCCAATTATCTTTCAGCACTGCTGCTGCTTTGGTCCAAGCACTGGTACTTCTCACACTTCCCTATTGCTTCCCAAAATCTTTTCCAATATCATGGGGCCCTTCTCAGTATGTGAGATAAGCCCTACCTGTGCCCTGACTCTTCTCTTTGTCTGGAAATCCCCCCTCCCCCTTTAGCTGTCTACCTGATCAACGTGCTTGACTTTTCTCATGACTCTGTTCAAATGTCACAGTTTTGGTGAGTCCTGCCTTGATCTCCCTAGGTCACATTATAACTAATCTAACAGCACTCAAATCACTGTTGCTTCCCCCCCCCCACATAGCACTTATAACTTAATTACTTAGTTTGCGCGGTTCTCATGTTTAGTACAATCACCTGCTCAATCCTCTCCCCAAAGGATGTGAGCTCTATTGAGGTTAATCATGGTTTTGTTCTCTGGTATATTTTTAGTATTTGTGTCAGTACCTGGCACTGAGCAGTGAGTTCTAAATAAATGCCAGTGGGATGAATGAATAAAAACAGCACATAAATATACTATTTCATGAAGTGTGATCACACTACCCCTTTAGTCCTCACAGTAGTGTTGTGAGGTTGGTGCTATTGTTAAATGCTTCTCTGAAAGTTAAACAGATTGTCAAAGGTCCAGTAGCCAGTAGGTGTCTGATATATTCATGTGTGAAGGTGGCCTTTTGGCAATAAAACTGAGCTTGGTATGGTTACGTGCACCTTTAATAATAGAATTGTAAGTTCAAGTTTAGCTTGGGCAACACAGTAAGCCTGTCTCAAAAAATCAAAACAAAACAAAACAAAAAACCAAAAGAATGCAAACACAGAGGAGCTACCTGCCTTAGTTTGTTGGCAAATGTTCTTTGCACAGCCCTCCTACAAACTCAATATTCCTTTCTCTTCCTGCTCTCACTATGATCAGCAACTACCCCAACATGGGCCCTTGAAAGCTTCTACTTTGGTGAGAGGCTTTGAGGTCTGGAGGTTCATTAAAGGTTGGCCTGGATGGTCAAACATACATTTGGGAAATGACCCATGGTTCCATTCAATTCTAGTGGAAAATGTTTCTTGAAATGATTAGCAAACTTCCCCTCAATGAAATTCCCCAGAATGCTCTTACAGACTTTTCATTTCCTCCAGCACCACACATGCTTCACTGAGAATAAGGGAGCTGGGGAGCCTGAGCACCCCTAAGGACCGTGTCAGATGATTTTCTCCACACATTGGTACTCAGTGCTCTGTAGATGACTCTCTTGGGTATGCCTAAGCTTCCTGTGGAAGCAGGAAATGCTCATTTCTTGGAATAATAAATCTGCATATGATATTAAAATTAGCTCCTTTGGGGCTGACTGGAGGTGCTGACTCAAAGCACCTTGCATCAGAGTACTTGGGTTACCTAGAGCAGTTTTCAGGATGAGGTGGTTGCAATAGCATCATAGGACCCTTGGCTGATGGAGAAAAGATGTCTCGGGAGAGCTCCACTGAGTTGTGAATCACTGTGAGACACCAGGCAAAGGGAAAGTCCATTACCACATCAGCTCTGCCTCCTGATCCTTTGTTTCAGGGGCTTGATGGAAAAGGTCTACAAGAGTACCAGAAACTATCCCCATAGCTACTGAATGGGTCTGGGTGTTAAATAGAAATTAGGCATTACCATTGACTTCTTAATTTCCATCTGAACAATATTGCATTGGGAATAGTTTGGTAGACTAGAGAGACACAAAACCCTAGAGATAAGCTCACATTAAATGGATAACTTTCTTAAGCTGAGCCTCAGAGATGGGTAGACTCTCTCCTCCAGAAAAGAGATGGAGATGCCAAGAAGGAAGCAGACACATAGTGGACTTCTGTGAAGTGTGGAAAGCTTGTCTGCAGGGGTGATGGGCTTTGAGAACAGAGAAGGAGCTGAAAGAAACCCAGAATCCTTGCCTTTACAGTTTTTCCAGGTCATGTTTACACATTGTCTGTAAATACCTCCTACAGATTTTTGTATGGGCTTTCTTATTTCAGTGGATCTCTGAATTGTTTCATAGATGAAACTGTCTTAGAGATCATCTCATTTGATCTTCTACATTACAAAGACATGCATATTACTTGCTCAACCAGCGTTTTTTTTTTACAACAACCATGACATCAGCCACAGCAGCAGTGACAGTCACCACTATCACCATCACCATCACTGTCACCACCACCATCACCACCATCACCATCACCATCACCATCACTCCCATCATCACCACCATTACCACCACCACCACCACAACCATTACCAATACCACAAACACTACCATCACCATTACCACCCCCACCACCACCATCACCACCACCACCACCACAATCACCATCACCACCACCACCACTACTACCACCACCACCACCACAATCACCATCATCACCTCTACCACCACCACCACCACAATCACCATCATCACCTCTACCACCACCACCACCACCACAATCACCATCATCACCTCTACCACCACAATCACCATCACCATTACCACCACCACCACCACAGTCACCATCACCACCACTACCACCACAATCACCATCACCATGACCACCACCACCACCATCACCATCACCACTACCACCACCACCACCACCACCACCGCCACCACAATCACCATCACCACCTCTACCACCACCATCACCACCATAATGCAGCAGCAGCATCACACCAACTACTAGGGGACCCCATGTGTTTTAGTCAGGGTTCTCTAGAGGAACACAACTGATAGAATGAATTGTATTAAAAGGAAATTTATTGGATTATCTTATCACACTCTAAAAATAGCAGTTTGTTGGCCTGAGAGTCAAAGAACCCCATAGCTACTCAGTCCACGAGGCTGGATGCCTCAGCAGACCCAGTTCAGCACTAAGGGCCTGGAGGCTTCCTGCAGTGCCACTGCTCTTCAGTCCACGCTGGTCTAAGTCAGCAAGCAGCACTGGCAGCTGGGTGAGTGGAGGGATTTCTTTTCTCTCAGAACTCCTTAGATAAAGTCCCTCCCCCCACCCCGGGCAGAGGGGCCACACACTCTGGGGGAAGGGTTCACCCTGAGGGAATGGTTTCCTCCTTCAGCTAACTTTTCCTGGAGACAAGGGGGGGGGGATGGTTTCCTCCTTCAGCTAATTCTTCCCAGAAACAAGGGGGAATGGTTTCCTCCTTCAATTAATTCTTCCTGGAAACAACTTCAGAGACCTACTTAAGAGGAATGTCTCTGCATTCCTAAACAGATCAATTTGACAACAGAACTTAACTAGCACACCAAAGTAGTTCTAGTAGACACTGTGTTCAGTTTTTCTTTTCTTCTGCAAACTAAGATATGGAGGAATGTAATTACGTTCTATTTGTTAATTTTCATGTTTTTGCATGTGTATGTGTGCTGTGTGGATATGTACGTGGACACATGTTTATTTATGTGTGGGTGTATGTGGAGACCAGATATCAATGTCAGGTGTTTTCCTCAATTGTGTTCCACCTTACTTTTTGAAGCATGATCTCCCACTAAATGTGGAATTCACTGATTCATCTAAAGTAGCTATCCAGCAAGCCCCAGAGATCCTCCTGTCTACCTCCAGAGTACGGGATTACAGGCATGTGGTGCCATGTTTGTCTTTTAGGTAGGTTTCTGGGGACCCAAACTCAGGTCCACATGCTTGGGTGGCACACACTTTACCAATAGCCATCTCCTCAGTCTGATGATTCTATCTTAAAGAGAAAGAGCAGAAACTTGAAAATGAACCAGGTCATAGGCTCTCCTGATTGGAAACTTCAGCTGCTTTCCACTGGTATTGGAGCAAACTCCAGGCTTCCTATCTTGGCTTACCATACATGATGAGACAGGTACCCTTTCAGAGTTCCCTTACCCACCAACATCCCTTTGGTCAAAGCTCATTTCCATATTAGGATATTCTCTTTGGACCCTATCTGCCTTCTTTGGTAGCTGTCATCTCAGCTCCATGGTCAGCTTCTTCTCGAGTTTCTTACCCTGTTGGAAACTACTCTTCCAGTATCTCATACCTTGCTCTACTTTTCTATGTAGCACATGTCACCACCGGATACATTTTTCCTCTGTTAGAGGGTTTGTTTATTTTCTTATTTGCCTGCCAGAATGTGGTGTTAAGACCCATGGTATCTGCAGTGACTGGTGAACTGTATGTGCTTAAAATTGTGTGTTGGATGAATAATTGTCAGGAGCAGTGGGATCGTTAGAAGTCTGGCATTCATCCACTCATTTATTCACTTGGAAACCCACCTAGTGTTTGAGTCCATCTTTGCTCCAGGTGAGCTTGAATACTTTGGGTGATTTACCCCTCCAATATAGATCCTGGCTTTCTCTTACAGTAAATGAGTATACCGGAGTCCTACCTTGTGATTTCTGTGAAGAAGGAAGGAAATGAGCTGGTTCATGTCAAGTTTTGAATGCATATGTTACATTTGTACACATGCCTTATTTTCTAATGCATATGTTACATGGGTATCATTCCTTGATTTCTCTTTTTCATCAAAATGTAACTTGTTACCAATGGTTTGTGTAAGCAAGAGGACAAGTCTATATTCATTTTGAGAACACACATCTTCATCTTGAGCCCCTCTCCCTATTCTCCAGCTTCTTTTGCTGCATGCCAAAGAATAAAAGCTTGGGGTTCCAAAATATTTCTGAGAGGAGTTTGTGAAGGCTTCATCATGCATGCTTGGGGGAGTCTATCCCTAGCACCTTATACTGTGATGGGAAGTGTTTTGTCCCCAGATACCTCTTGGCCTCATTAGCTGGAAGTGGGGCAGAAAGGCTCTTAAGAGAAATGACTCTGGTACTAGACTAATTTGGTTTATATCTGTCTCTATCATATAGTAGACTCATGACCTTAGAAAGAATATTTAACATCGTTGTACCTAACTTAATTCACCTATAAAATGGAAATAATAATAATACTTTCTAGGCCCATAGGGTCATGTGAAGATTATATATGCAAATGTAGGTATATATGTATATGTATGTATTTATGGAAGAGGCTTAGAACAGCACTAGCTCACAATGGAGTGTCATGTTAGGTGGGATGTATATTATTAGTAACTATACCAGCTTGTTTCTCTTGTTTAGTTTCTTGATTTAGTCAATAGTGCTAATGAAACTAGCCCTGCAGGATTGTTTCAGAGTTGAGATAACAACTGGAAAGCTTATTAAAAAGTGATTGGTGGGGCTGGGGAGATGACAGCTCTTAAGGCATTTTCCTACAAAGCCTAAGGATCCGTGTTTGACTCTCCAGGTCTCACGTAAGCACCAAGTGACACAAGATCACAAATGTACACAAGACGGTGCATGCATCTGGAGTTTGGTTGAAGTGCTGGAGGCCCTGGCTCACCAATTCTCTGTCTCTCTCTCTTGCATAAAAACGTGACTGGTACACGTAATTCCCTATTATATCTATGTTTACTATTACTCATGCTGGTTTTACTTTCTCCCACTATTTTTGTTAAAAAATTTTATTTATTTATTTATTTATTTATTTAAGAGAGAGAGAGAGAGAGAGAGAGAAATACCTCTACTGTAGGTGGCATACTAACCCTCCAGGGGGTTAAGCAACCTGGACACCAGCCCTAAGTTTTCCACCCAGATATTCCAACCTTTTTGATGCTCCATATTCTCACCAACAAAGTGGAAGTATGAGGCTGGTCCTACATATCCCATAGGGTTTCCCAGTAAAGGGAAGCCCCAGATATGATGTGTCTAAACCTGCTTAAAGGGCTCTCCAATCTAATAGTACATCAGAGAATGCAATGAGGTAATATGTGGCCATAGGCCCAGATAGGACAAGGGGTATAGTCTTCTCCCTCTCCTAGGAATTTCTCTTATAACTGTGTCTACAACATACACACATTTATGCTCCTTTACCAAATTATTATTACCAATGGCTATTGCCAATGAGATAACAAATCTGTAGTTGTTTGAAGAAGATATGTATTTACCACTGCTGCAGTGATTGCTCAGTGGTTAAAAGTGCTTGTACAAGTCTGATGATGACAGTTGAGATCTCCAGAACCCACACAAAGCCAGAAACAGGAACTTGCATGTCTGCGATCTCAGTGCCCCTATGGCAATGGGAGGTGGAGAGAGGAGAATCCTGAAGCTTGCAGACCAGCTTGCCTGGTGTTCACAGAGGTGAACAACAAGACAGACTCCATATTAAGAAAGGTGGAAGGTTCATACACACTGAGGCTATCCTCTGACCTTCATATGTGCATACCTATGCATGCATCAGACATACATACACACATGTGCACACACAAAGATATGCATTTATCTCCCTGTCCTTGAAGCTAATCACACTCAGTTAATTTGTCCACTGTGGTTCAAGTAGGACAGAGAATGCCCTGCCTCTTCCTGAGGTGTGATTCTGTGACATTAGAAGCCAGATGGACATCTCTGGGTATAAATACTATTTCATCAGCTTGATATAAAACACTCTTAAAACTCATTTTGGATGTTTGAAGAAGCTTATTTTTTTCCCTTTTTAAGTTTAAATTAAGTTTAATTAATTTATTTTTTAAAGTTTAAATTTATTTTTAAACTGATAAATAAAAAAAAATAGCACATGTTTATAATATATGTCTCAACATACACATAACTTGTTTAATGCTCAAATAAATAAACAGAATTTATAATTTCTTTATGATGCAAGCATTCAAAATCTGTTCTTCTTGCTTCAGTAGATATCCAGACATTGTTATTTAGAGTCACTTTCCTGATGAATCTTGAAGGAAGGAAAGGCTTTTAATGTCTTCTTTTGAAACTTCAGAAATAACCCAACAATGTCACAGAATAAAGCCAACTACAAAAAGAACAGCTTACTGGGGAGATCCAAGACCCACAAATTCAACAAGAAACAAGAAAAGATGCTGACTGCTCACCACAAGAAGTGCCACCTCTACCCCGTTTACGAGGTCCAGGAGAAACCACAGGTGAAACGGCAACATGAGTGCTGCTCCCAATTCCAGCCTGACAACTGCCTCCAGGGAAACAGCAACAAACAGTGAGGTGAACTAACACACACTGAAACCGAAATACAGAGGCTACACGGAGCTCAACACTAAAAACAAGCTGCTATCACACCCAAAATTCAGCAATTTCTGTGGAAGAGGGGGTAGGAAGATTGTAAAAGCCACATGGTGGGTAGAAATATCCTAGGGTACAATTCCCCTAGAAACTAACAGAGGCCTTAAATACCCCACAGTTATGCCAAGGACCCTACTGAGAAGAGCCATGAGTGGGCATCATGGGTTAGGGGATATGAGAATAACCTATGTAAAAAAAAATTATATGTGGAGAGATATCTGATTCCATCCCTAATCGGACGGAAACAACCATCCTTGAGGGGGTTATTTCATTTCTGCTAAAGTTATAGATGAGAAGGAGTATGATATGATGAATTTTAGGAGCATGAAAGAAAAGCACTGAGTCAGGATACCCAATCTACCATGTGCCTTGAAGTCAGAGCAAGCTCTTGGCCTTGAACCACCAGCTTCTGCTGTCATGAGTCACAGAGCTCCCAAAGCTCTGTGAACAGTCTGCTGGTGAGCAGCTTTGGCACGGGCATGCGTGGGCCTTCTCCTCTTTCTCTTTGTTTCATGCACCATGCGTGTGTTTGTTGGCCCCACTACTTAACCTTTCCTTGCCCCAGCTGAGGTTGTTTTTGCAGGGAATGTGCACCTCTACTTCCTTGCAGAATCTTGGGTCTTCCCAGGGAAAGTCGTGTGCTGGCCCAGTGTGAAGTGAGAGAGAGCTATGTACACACACCGAAAATGACTTTAGCTCAGAGTTTATTTAATACATCCTCCAAATTGTATTTTGAAGCCTCTGTTAACAAGAAAGCACTCTCTTTTTGAGCAGCGGGAGTGTTTTATAAATGGAATTTGCAGACCAGCAACACTCCCATTAATTTCCCCTGTCTACAATTACTATCATTACATTCTTAAAGCACTTTTAAAATAAACTACACCATGATGTCATGTGTACACTCTGGGCTCTAGCGAGAGGGACAGCAGGGCAGCAGCATCTGGACCCTGGACTGCTATCTTTTAGGGAACATCTTGATGGCTGTAATTACTGTCATGTTATGGGAACCTAAAAAAAAAAGGCGCCAGAGTTCCAAATAAAACATAAAATGGCTTTGATATAATAAATGTTACTATCATTGTTTAAAAATGTTGTGACCCGTCTGCTATAGTTTCTGAGAAAGATATTTTCCAGCACTTGATATTTCCAGCCCCCTCTTTCTTTCATATTCTATTACAGCAGATAAGGATGAAGAAAATCCTTAGGACAGACTTGTTTTAAATCAACGGAACACAATGCCAGCATTGTCTCTCTTCAAGATGAACTATCAAATTAAATTTGGCATGAGCTTTACCAGAACTCTAAATGGCTTTGCTCCAGAGATGCTGAATCTACCCTATTAGGGAGAATTAATAATTCAAATGTTATGGTTCTGGTTAATTGCACTCATTAGGATAAGGCAGAAGCAGAAACAATTTCTTGCAGGGTGATACCCACATCCTTTGGCTAAGACAGAAGAGTTTGAGCCACTCCAGGGAAAAAGGAGCAATCCCAGAATGAACATATGGTATAGATGTGGTCATCCCATACGATCCAGTTTTGGAAGAGTCCATAATGAATTTGGTCCCAGGCATTGGACCAACTTCTGTATAAAGTTATGAAGAAGAATCACATGTATATGGAAGAAGAAATCTACTGTGTGTGTTGACCCATGGTGGGATTCATTTAACCTCCCATATAAGTTTATCATGAAAAATTTATTCAACCTTGTAAAATCTGAGTTTTTGTTTCATAACGGGTCTTAGCAACTTTAAGAAAGGTAATACATCTTACTTAGGCAACTGGCTCACTTTGACAATAGCTTGTACACAGAACCCAAGTGGAGTATTATGTTCTATGGATCTTTTTTTTTCTTCTTTTCTGGTTCGCTGATAACAACTTTCAGATTGAAGATGGACCTTCTGATACAAGAGTTGGGACTTGACCAGGAAAAATATATTTGACCTGATCTGGATTTCATCATATTCAGTAAGTTTGTAATCCTTTCACAGGTCACAGTAACTGGCTATCTCTCCATGTTCTCATGGGTAGTGACTATTCCTATTTTCATTTGTTTCCCTTGTCCTCAAAGTTTGGTCCATGTGTCTTCTCTGTAGTTAATGAGCAGCTGATGAGGGCAACAATGGCTTAGTCACTGGGCAAGTGTATGTAATCTCACTCATTGCAGTCAGCACTGGCTAGCTCCCTAGACAAACCCTGCATGATTATCCCAAGTCAAACCAGGTGGGGAGTGGATCTGGGAAACCACCTGTAGTAGTCAACTTCATGTTGCTGGGATGAGCATACAACCAAATATAGTTTTATGGGAGGAAGGAATTTATTTCAAGCTTACCAATCCAGAGGAAGTTCCATTGATGGCAGAAGAAGCTGTTCCCTTTCATAAATCCAAGCAAGGAGAGAAACCAAATTTATCCAGCAACACCAAAAAGCAGCAAGCATGAACTAGCAGCAAGGATCCCCAGAGCTCAAACCTGTCTCTGCACAACTTTGGGTTGGAATTCAGATCCACCCCCAGACGCACCTTTGGGCTAGACCCCAGGATCCATCCCCAGTGACAACTCCTCCAGCCAAGTGGCTGGAGACCCAAGTTAGAAGCTTTAACAAAATACCTGAATCTATTGGGGGGGGGGACACATTCAAACTACCACACTCTACCCTACTAAAAAAAAAAATCTAACCAAGCTGAAGCTCTGCTGATAATGGATGTATTAGACATTCTTTGGGTATATATATGAGTGTGTTGATGTGATCATAAATCTGTGCTTTAGAAGATCTACTCAAGAGATACTTTCTAAGATTGTGTCTTTCTTATAAGTGGGACTTTGTCATTGTTCCTTATAACAATATCAGGTTGGAAAAAGAGCAAAAAAAAAACTTGTGGAGTAGTTTGAAGAGATGTGTGGTCAGTTAATTGATGAAGAACAACTTGCATACTCCTCTAAGGCACAAGTCAGAGTTTAAAATTTTGCTTTGGTAGTACCTATTTAAAAATACTCAAACTTACTTTGTCTCATAGCATACTTCTGTTCTTACAATGTCGTTCCATCCTGTGTGGCTCGTTACAACTGTTAATGTTTTCAGGATGACTCCAAAGTACTTAATAAGGGCTGATGGATGGCTAGAATATTTTTTGACAGTGGTATTTCAAGAAAAAAATTTTTTTCCATAGAAACAACATAATGCCATTTCAGCATTGAGTAGTACTACGTGAAAGAACTTTAGTAACACTAAGTGTTCAGTCCACTTTCTGTTTGCTGAAGCATTTATGGCTCTCACTCAAGACAAGAGAAATACAAGGAAAGAAATGGCTCTGAATACAGAACATTTTATTACACAAATAAAAAAGAGAGCATATCTGTTAGCTCTTGCCAACTTTTGAAATATGGATTCCATTTGTCTTTATTACGGTCTATTCCCACAGTGCCTTTTTCCTATTTATTAATTTTTGAATGTTACTATTACACAGAGATATGTGCCTACTGGAAATAGTCAATGTTATTTCAAGAAACTTAACAAATGAGAAAAATATATCAACTCATTTTCCAATTTTTATGTCAATAAATTAAGAGGCATGTAATTACTGTTGCTTATAATCTCTTTGTTAAAAAAGTCAAATGCATTATCACAATAAAGCACCCTGTCAGATCTATAATAATCATGATGACTCATAGATACGTGATTTTTCTTATTAAGAAAGGAAAAAAAAAAGGACAGGAAATCCAATATAAATGAGCTGTTTTCCTCAGTAGTGTAATAAAACTTGGGTACTGGTATATGAGTTTTTGATTATATCATCCACTGATAATCTCTGGGCTCATTTCCTCCCAGTGAAGAATCTGTCTCCTTCCTTCCTACACCAGCCCCTTTTGGCCACTAACCTTTTAGCAATCTTACTCCCTTGCTGGGGGAAGAGGCCGCCCAGTCATAGCCACCACAGTATAGTATATTTTAAGGGCTGTAAATTTTTACCGTCAGATTTGAGCCAGGGGTGTTAAGCTCCAGAAGATACACATCTGCTTCCTACTCAAATGGTCTTTTGTTGTGCTGCTTAGGATAGGGAGGGAGGAAGAGAGACAGAGAGAGAGAGAGAGAGAGAGAGACCACAAGAATAAATCCCAAAGAGGACAGGGGTAAGTTCTGGTACTCATGAAGAAATGCTCATGACTACAAACAGAACCAGCCTTAATTCTTTTCTTTTCTGAGGTCCACGATTATATTTTATTGCTCTTTAATGAACAGAGTGAGTCACTATTAAATATCTAAAGTGAAAAATTATTTGTAATGTGACTCATAACCTCTGAATGTATCTGGTTTTTAACTTTGGATTTACTAATGTCAGGTTTTCCTAAATAGGATCATATGAATACGGGGCCAGAAAACAAAAGAAATATTTAAGCAATTACTTGAGACTAGTGCCTATAGCCCATGCCAATATATCTAGCCCATGAGTGTTTATTAAACACTACCAGGCTAATCAAAGATGCTCTCTCTAGTCTAATGCCTCACTATCCAAGAGGAAAATTATACAGCTAACAGCAGGGAAAGATAAAAATAGTCAATCCTCAATTTACAAATGGGTTTTGTTCCAAGCTCTGTTTATACATATTTCTTTTGGATCTGTCAATGCATTTTCCCATAGAAAGAGAATTATAAATGGTTGTTGGGTTTCTCAGCCAGCCCACAGAATGCCCTTAACTCATATGTAGCTGAAAAATAGCATGACAGAATTTGGTGGCCAAGTTTTTGGGGAAATATACATTTATTCATTTATTCAAATATGTATTGAGTTCCCACTTGGTTGGAATCCAGAGACATCTAGGGTCCAGGTTGGGAAGGGAGCTGTGGTTGAGTTAGGCAGTGATTGCCTATTCCTCAACTGATGCTTCTGGGTGAGACGGCACAGGTGCTGTGAGTGCATGGGGCAGTAAAATGGAGGTTAGGGGAATTGACCATTAGAGGGTGCCTGAGACTCTTGTGCTTTGCTAGATGAGAAGTATGGGGTCAAGGAAGGGAGGTAAAATAAATTGCTTTAGGAATGAGTACAGATACCAGTATGATGTTTTAAAAGCTCTTAGGCCACTGGGGAGGTTGGCTATTATGTAAGTGAGGGTTAGACCCAGGAGGCTGAACAAATATGGCTTTATATGTCTCACTGGAGATGGGATTTCACGTGGAGGACAGTTGTAATCATATTTTCACTTTGAAACTTCATTTGGTCACTTTATTGATGGTGAATGGGAGAAGCCATCAGCTTAGGATAGAGAGGAAGCCTGAAAGCTGGTTGGAGTCATGTTAAGGCATATGGAAGAAAGAGTGGGCTGGATGGGAAGGAGCAGAGGGTTAGATTAGGGATGCACAAGTGATAAATGTATAGGATCTGAAGACAGATTGGATTAGTAATGAAAACCATCAGAGATAAATAAAAAGGGATGGCAGTAGGTTAAGGAAATGGGGAGTATAGACCTGGAGAGGGAGCTCAGTTACAGACGTATACTTGAGTCAGTGTGTGTGTGTGTGTGTGTGTGTGTGTGTGTGTCAGAGAGAGAGAGAGAGAGAGAGAGAGAGAGAGAGAGAGAGAGAGAGAGAGGAGGATTGATTGCAGTTCCAGTAAGGGAGAAACCCAGTGGAAGTGTTTCTATGTTGAGATCAGAGATTGGTGATAGGTGGCGATTGGTCAGGGCTGCAGACATAGGTTACCAACAAGATGATTCTTACAAGAAATTACGTCATTTTTTACCCAAAAGGACAACATTTTTAAGAAATCACGATGTGCATGACACCTAAACTACTCCACAGAGCATACAGGTTGGCTCTCACAGACCTCGTTTCTTTCCACTTTCCTCCCATATCCCTCCCATTAGCATGTTGCTCCTCACCATGCTCTTCTCTTTCCCAGTGAAATGTTATCTGCCTCCCATCATGCACAGGATCACCCATACGACTGCTTTTCCCTCAATAAACCACTGACCCACCGGCAGAGTAGTTTCTCACAGCTTGGTTCCTTTAGTACTTTGCTCCGACCTTTATGAATAAACCACAGACAGCATCAGTCACCCTCCTGGACTATGACATTCAAGAACATGAAGGTATTTGTTAATTTGGACATGCTACGTGTCTAGCACAGTGTTTGTTGATGATGTGCACTTGAGGCTTAAGGACTAACCCTTATGGAACTCGAAGGTCAGTTGTAGAAACAATTTGCCAAGCAAGATGGATCCACATCATACTAAAGCTATTGTGGGGGACCTCTTTGTCAAGTCTTTCAAGGAGTATTCCTCGATGCTAGGAAAGCATTCTTACACAAGAAGCACACAGGTTCTCATGCTGTGTCTTTGGGGATAGTTGGTGTGGTAGTTTGAATAGAATAGATGGCCCCCAATATATTCAGTTGTTTATTTGTTTGTAGTTTGCATTTCTAGCCATCTGGCTGGAGGCAATGCCATTGTGTGGATCTTAAGGTGTGGTGGTGGGTTTGAGATTTCAATCTAAAGATATGCAAAGTGTGCCTAGCTGGAGTTCCTGAAGTGTGCTGTGGCTTTTGACCTTTAGGCTTGTACTGCTCTCTCTCTGCTTGGGCCTGTGAAGGCAGGCCAGTTTCTTCTGCCATTATGGAACTTCCCCTGGATCTGTAAGCTTCAGTGAATATCCTTTCCTCCATAACTGTGCCTGGTCTGGAAGTTCATTTCAGCCAACCTGAAGCTGTCTGTTACAGTTGGGTAGCCAGTGTGACTCATAACCATTGATCTAAGCATCTAAAAGAGTCAGATTTATTTTAGGAGAAACTGTGTCATCTTTGGTAAAAAAGAGAAGTGCACATGAGGCCTTGGCAAAATCTTTCATGAACCTGCCAAATGAATGAAGCTGTGTGGGGTAACCTTATCCACAACCTCTCCTGATGAGCATGGAGAGTCTCCAGTGTGAGAGAGTGCTAAGCTGCCCTTGCTTTCTTGAGAGATTGTTTGGAGATTCTAGCAGGGGAGTGCAGCTCCTCATATACCCTTGATTGAAGATAGGTTCTCCTGTATTGGGAAGATCATCCTCCCTAGTGGAGTGCTCAGCTTTGGGAGGGAAGAGCAGTAAGGGAGGAAGGGGGCACCTGCCTAGCCATCTGGGTCAGCAGAGTCAACCCTGGCAACCAATGGGGTGACAGATATTACAACCAGATTGCCCTGATGTCCCAGACTTTCTTTCTTGACCTCCTGAGCAGAGTGATGGTTAGTGACAGTAGTCTATGAAGATGACTTAGTGGCAGGAAGTAACAAAGATATGTCTTGGTCCCAAATACCCCTTGAGCAGAATGAGTAGAGGACTCAAGTCCCATAGAGTTTTCTCAGTGTCTTTACCAGGATGAGTCAAGTGGAGAAACTGTCAGTGAAATGAAAGGGCTGTGTTCTGCATCATTTGGGTTCTGGCACCAGAGATGCCCATCTCATTTTGGGTTATAGTTAAGTCAACCAAATTGCATGGATGGTATCATAGAAGTTTCATTTTAAAACTGTGAATTAAGGAAGCATATAATCTAACATCATATTACACATGACATTAGATGACTGAGTTCCACTTTCAGTAAATATTACTTGGGCTAATGACCTCATTGTGAATCAGGGATGGTGGTACCAAATAAAAATAACATACTGGCATTCATTAAGAGCTTCCTATGTGCTGACCTCTCCTCTACATTGGCTAGTTCTCCTCTGTGCCTTGGATGCAGGCATCAGTACATAGATGAGGAAATTGAAGTTTACAAAGATATGTCATCTCACAGTGAGGCACAAATGAGGTTAGGGCTGCAATCCAAGGCCTCCTAAGTCTGTTATTGAGGTAGTAACCTCTTTGGATGCTGCACTTAATGAAGTAAAATCTTGATGCAAGCATATAGTTATAGTGTATGAAGTATTAAATTGTACTTGATTGAAAGTTATTTTTGAAAATCACTTCTTTGTAACTTCTTTCTGCTTCTTACTTAACATGGATAAATGCTCCCACACAAACTGGGTCATAACTCCATGGCTATTGCTCATCCAGGCATTGAAGGGCTGTTGAGTGTGACTCATATTTTAGATATGACATTTCTGAGGGGACTCAGAGGAGGGAGACTCAAGGAGCAGGTCGTTGAGGCATCACTTCATGCAAAGCACAATCACAAAAATAACTTACATATGTCTATATGCACACTGACATTCTTCTATGTACAATGAAAAACTTACACATGTTTGTTTTAGAAATAGAAAAACTAAGAAAACAGAATAAACAAAAAATAAAACCCATATACTGCAACTTACAAGACACAGCCAACACTTCACAAGTGTCAATATTTCTTAAACAAAGTAGATCATGGATATTGTTAGAGCTAACATAATAGCTCCCATTTGTTCAGGCATGGTGCACCATGATGGACAGAACAGAATGACAAACTAACAGTATCCACTGGACAGAAGAAAGTCGACCCTATCTGTTTAACACTATACATGGTCCAAGTGGCAGCCAATTAATACAGGCCGTTAAATCTCAGAACCAGACCTTCCTTTCTCCTGATTATTTGTAGCATTCACATATTGAAAATCTCTTTAGTCCCAGGTTATCATAGCATTGTATTTTCTTGGCCACAGGGGGACCTCGAAAGAAAGTAGAGATGGCTCACTACAATGTGCCAACATTCCCAGCAAAGAGCACTATCCATGTGTCCTCCAAATGGGCTGGAGCATGGTAATACTATACATGGTACTGAATCATGTCCCAGTTGGATTTTTGTTGGTATAGGTTAAGGTTTTACATACCTCTCTGATATCTGAGTGATACAATTAAATACTCTATAGATACTAAACAGACCCAATAACTAGTAATTATCACTTCCTATCAAGTGTTATCTGGAGAATAGTTGTTTTTTTTTTTTGTACAATTCCAAATCTAAATAAGGCTTATCTATATCACTGAGAAGCAATTATTATAAACCAGGTGGTTTTCTTATAACAGATTTAAGCAGAGCAGCCTTCTTCACTTCATATAGAACATTGTGTAGAAACTTCTCATAATCAGATGGAGGGTCAAAAACAAATGGTGAATTCTGTCTGAGTATAAGTTTCTTAGATAAATCCTAGATTGGCAGAGTTAATATTGTGACAGTAGCTATATTACCAGAAGTAATGTACAGATTCAATACAATCTCCATCAAAATTCCGATAACATTCCTCACTGAACTGGAGAATGCAATTCAAGAATTAATATTGAAACACAAAAGACCATGAATAGACAAACAATTAAAAGAGAAAGAACAAAGCTGGAGGCATTAAAATGTTTGACCTCAAATTGCACTAAAAAGAGAAATAGTGACAAAGATAACATGGTCCTGGCACCAAAACAAACATATAGGCTAATGGAACAGAATACAAATAAATCTAAATAAACCACCTAAGTTTTGACGAGCAAGCCAAAAATATTTAGTGGGACAAAGGCATCCTTATTCAACAAATGGTGCTGGCAAAAGTGGGTATCTACCTGCAAAAGAATGAAATTCATTTTGTATCTTTCACCTTGCACAAATATCAAGTCAAAGCGTATCAAAAACTTTAGTCTCAAACCTCAAATATTGAAACTGCTAGAGGAAATAATAGGCAATATACTTCATGGTGTAAGCATAGAAAGTACTTTCTGAACCAAACTTTAATAGTACAGGAAATTATTTCCTGTGCTATTGTAATACCCTCAAGAATTAACAAATGGAACTACATGAAATTAAAAAAAGTTTCTACATAGCAAAAGAAACCATTACCAAAGGGAGCAGACATCTTACAGAATGGTAGAAAATCATTGCCAGATATACTTCAGACAGGGCACTAATGTCTAGAATTAATCAGGAAAGGCAAAAATTAAACCCCAGTCTGGAGAGATGGCTCAACTGGTGAACATGCTTGCTAGCAAATCCTGATAGTCTGTGTTCAGGTCCCCAGCAGCCATATAAAGTCAGATGCACAAAGTGACACATGCATCTGGAGGTACTTAACAGTGGCATGAGGCCCTGGAGTGCCCATTTCCTCTCTCTCATTCATATTCTTTCTCTCCTTCTCCCCCGCCCTCTCCTTGAAAATAAATAAATGAACTATTTAAAAAATTAAACATCAAAGGCAGGGCATGGCGGTGCTTTAATCCCAGCACTCGGGAGGCAGAGGTAGGAGGATTGCAGTGAGTTCAAGGCCACCCTGAGACTACACAGTGAATTCCAGGTCAGCCTGGGATAGAGCAAGACCCTACCTTGAAAAACCAAAAAGAAAAAAAAAAAAGGCCAATAAGCATTTAAAAAGTGTTCAACACCCCTAGCTGTCACAGAAATGCAAATTAAACTACTTTGAAATACTATCTCGCTCCAGGCATAATGGCTATCATCAAGAAAATTAACAACAAATGTTGCAAAGGTTATGGGGAAGGAGGAATCCTTATTTACTGCTGATTGGAGTGCAAACTAGTACAGTCATTATGGATATCAGTATGGAAATTAGAAATAGAACTGCCATGTGACCCAGTGATACTACTGCTGGGCTTGTACCCTGTGACTACACTCTGATACAGAGATATTTGTGCATCTATGTTTATTGCTGATCTATTATGACAGCTAGGAAATGGAGCCAGCTTAGATGCCCATCAATAGAGGAATAGATACAAATGTAGTACATACACACACTGGATTTTTACTCAACAGTAAAGAAAAGAAAAAATCATGAAATTTTCAGGAAAATGGATGGACATGGAAAGAATTGGATTAAGTGCGGTGGTCCAAACACAGAAAGCTCCAAACTGCATATTCTCTTTCATATGTGGATCCTAGCTCATCATATTTACATGTATGTGTGTGAAGGGCAGCAGGTGCGGGTAAAGCTAAAAAGCTAGGAGGGTGACCAAAAGGGAGCAATAAGGGATGAAGCAGAAATGGTTGGGGAAGGGCAGGAGGACACATGTGGCATGTGAACAAGAAAGGGGGAAATACGAAAAGGATAGAGACATATGTAGGTGAGGGGGAAGGAGAATTGCAAACAAATTGTGTTTGAGAATGCCATAGTGAATGATAGCAATATGCTGCACACTAACCTGCAAAGAAAAGAGGTAATGGAGCTACGAAGACTGCATGTGTGGAGCTGGGGGCATCTGTAAATAAGGAGTGAGGATATTCCTGAGAACTGGACAAGCTGTTCCCTTATTGGAAGAGTTGCCAATCAAATAAAACAAAACAAGGATGAAAATAATCTCCTTTGCCTATAGGTGCTTTAATTCCACATGAAGGAGGAAAACAGCAGCGCTGCTGGCTTAAAGGACATGTACGTTTCAAATTTTGATTGGTAACAAACATTTGCTTTCCAAAAAGGTTGTGGCAACGCAATTGCTCTTCTCTACCCTGCCAGCCTCTTGGTAACGCATAGGGAGCTCATTTCCTCACATCCTCACCAGTGCTATTGTTTGAAATTTTGTCAATGTGGTAAAAACACACATTTCATCTTTATTTACATTTCTCTTACCATTCGTGAAATTGAATAATTATTTGTCCCTCTATTAGTATTCTGAAAATTCATTTCTCTGGACTTCCTATTCTTATTCTTTATCCATTTTTCTACTGACTCATATTTTTACAGTTAATTTTAGGTGTCCCTTGTATATTAGGGATTGGGTTACTTTGCCACTATGCTGAAATTATTCTTCTAATTCATTGTTTGTATATTGATCTTTTAATTTTATATAGTCAACACTGTATTCAATATTTAGCTTTCAGTGTTTTTTGTTGTGGAAGAAATATGATTTCACATTAAACCTTCAAATGACACAGAGAAGTATGGAATAAGGAGCAAAAGCCTCCTCGTGGTTTGCATTTGTTAGGTCAGCATCCCAGGGGTACTCGGGCTCTGGCTTCCTCTTTATCAGTTTGGAATTTTCTACGTGTCATATAAGTCTCTCTATGTCCCTCCCTCGTCCTCCCTTTTCCTCTCTCTCTTATCACTAACATTCACTCAGCACCTAATATATTGGGAGCTGTTCTAGGTAGTATAGATACAGGCTTAGAATCAGCACAGTTTCCGCTTTCGGTACTTGTCTTGCCATGGTGGTCAAAGTGTTAAATGAGTAAATAGATAAAATAACTAATTTCCAATGATGTTAAGCTCTGCCACCAAAACAAAGTGGTGTTAGAACACAGAAAACAATGTGGGATGGAACATTACTTTAGAGAGTATACGGAAAGAGTCTTTAAGAAGATTTATTAGATAACAATTTAGTAGAGATCTGAGAGATGTGAGTATGTAGTGTGTGTTTAATTGCTCACTATCATTTCCATTTAATGATAAGACAGGACACGTAGATTTATCAGTGCATGTAGATTTGCCTCTATGGGAAGTTTTTATTCTGCTCACATAAGAGGGTTAACTTCTGTTTTCTGTAGACCACATCTGTCTCCGGCAGCCATAACACACATATGGCTGCATTGGCTTGGTCACTTGATGGGGGCTGTGTACATTTCCGAGTCTCTCCACTGACCAAACTGGAGGTAGGGGAGGTGGCCTGGGCGAGAGTTCTCACCAAACAAGTCACTTTATTGGCAGAGGCACTTGTTGAATGTTCTGACTCAGGAAAGATTGAGGCCGCCTATGGTTGTTTTGCCAGCTTATTTCTAGCTCGTGTGAATGTGGATATTTAAGTGGCAACTATTTTCAGGCTGGAAGCAAACAACTTAAAATTCTTCTTTTCCCTCAGCGATGGCCACTTTGAGAATGCAGAAGTCCCTATGGTGACAAGAAGGGTCAGTTTGCTAACTGGGCATCTCTCTGTTGTGGCTCCGAGGTCGGGGCCTGGTTTCCGGGAAAGTGAGCACGGTGGAAGTGGTTCTATGTCTCTCTCATGCTATCAACATCCACAGCTTTGCCCAGTGAGAGGAGGAAGGAGAAGTCTAAGCTGCTTAGCGAGGAGATTTTCTGTGGCTTCCTGCTCTTCAGCTTCGGATCCCCTCTCCTGTAACCTGTTGAGTGTGGGATCGCTGTTGTGAACGAGCAAGCGAGCGGCTTACGGAAGAGACAGTCTTCCGCACTGTTCCATAGCTGCCGTTTCCCACTGTGGGAGGAGTGGGGAGGCGGCTCAGTGGTGGAGCACCTGCTCAGCATTCAGAAGGCCCTGGCTTCCATCCCTAGCACCACAGAAGATCTCTGCTCTGGCAGGCCTAAGTACACACAGGGCCATGTCTGCAAAGCAAATTGTTTCAGGCTGAGGTGGCTATGCTATAGAAGTGTCGTAGAAGATTCCTCTGTCACTCTGGTAGACCTGGACAGTACCAGGTAGAGTTGGGTAGTCAAAACTCTCATGAACTTCCTTTATTACTACAATCAGGGGAGCAAAATGGCACATGACTTGGACTCTTGGGGAGATGTTCTGCACACTTCTCAACAACCCCCTGGGATGATAATACATGTTCAAACCATAAGAGTTACTGATCCAGATGAGGCATGGCTTGTGTCCACCTGATCACCAATCCCCAGTAAGTCCTAGTTGGTTTCACCTCACTCTGTGGGCATGGAACGAGCCAAACCAGTCAGGAAAGATTAATGGAGTATCTGCTAAATACAGGTCTCTCATAGAAGGGCTTGATTCATAGGTAGTATTCTTGTGTGTGTGTGTGTGTGTGTGTGTGTGTGAGTGATGGGTGGGGGGGGGTGGTTGGGGACATATGGAAATGACAAGATAGCCAAAAAAACAAAGGGTATGTCTCCTTCTTTAAGGAAAAATGGACTACTGTGAACTAAACTTAAGACATTTGTAAGGAAATGTGCTAGCAATGTCTACTACAGTGTATGCCTTAGACACATGGATTTGAAAAAGTGAAGGTCTATACAGACTATGGAGTCTGGATTGGTCAAGAAGAACATGCTAGAAAGGTGATGAGGTGGACAAAGGGCCTTTCTATCAGGAGGTCGGATGTGTAGGTGGGCTGGCAATGTGTATAAGGGGGTAACTGGTTGCTGTGAGGAGACAGGGGTGAGGGAGGCAGGAGGGTTTCTCAGTGACAGTGAGATCCTGTGTGGTGCTGCTTTTTAAAGTCAGGTGTAAGACGGGGTGTGTGTATGTGCCTGGGAATCTGTTCGTCTTGCTAGAGTAGTCTCACAGCAGAGATGGTAACCAGCAGTTACTAAGCCCTGGCTGTGTCACATACGGTTCCAAGTGCTGTGTATAGAACCTCTTGTCTTACCTTCAGAATACATGGGCATTGCTAGATTATAGTATCATCACTTTCCTTTCATATGAAGGATGCACCCTTCAGGTCGAGTTAGGTTATGATACATAATGAACAATCCTCAAATCTCAGTGGGTTAAAATGTAAAGTGTGCTATGTCAGACATGGGTTGATATTATACAGGGACTGATGAAGGGGTTCCATCTTGAACTATGCTTTCATGATCTGTGGTGGAGAAGAGGATCTGGTCAACTGGATGTGATGCATGGCATTTCTGCTCGCCTTTCACTAGATGAAGTCAGTCAGCTGCCTATGCCTCACTTTAGAGAGAGTGAGGAAGGGAATGTCTAGCATGTAGCTGGGAGGAGAGAATATTTGTGAGAAGTCTTTTGTGTGTGTGTGTGTGTGTGTGTGTATGTGAGAATGTTCATGTAGAAGCCAGGGGACAGCCTCTGGTGTTATCCTCAGAAACATGGGTTACATTTTAAAAAATATTTTATCTTTGTTTATTTATTTATTCAAGAGGGGAGGGAGAGAGAGAGAATGGAGTGCCAGGGCTTCCAGCCACTGCAAATGAATTCCAGATGCATGTGCCACCTTGTGAGTCTAGTTTACGAGGGTCCTTGGGAATTGAACATGGGTCCTTTGGCTTTGCAGGCAAACTCCTTAACTGCTAAGCCATCTCTCTAGCCTGACTTTTCTTTTTGTTTGTTTGTTTTTGGAATAGGATCTCACATTACCCTGAAGCTCACCAAATGGCTAAGCTTGCTGGCCAGGGCATCTCGGGGATCCTCCTTTCAATATCTTCTCAGTTCTGGGGTTACAGGTATAAGCCACCATGCTGAGCATTTCCACGTGGGTACTGGGATAGAACCCAGGTCCTCGTGCTTGTGAGCTCTCTCTCCAGCTCTGTGGGTAGTCTTGACTAACTATAATGAACCTGATGCATACATACTAGAGGTCTGACAGCTAGGTGTTTCTGTAGTCCTTTCTTCTGTCAAAGCTATGTTTCGTTTTGTAGGTCACCTGGGGAAGGAAACTGACAGCACTGGAAGGCAGACAGGGTTGTAATTAGGGATGAGACTCACTCGCTCGTTGACTGCTTGTTCTCTGATTCTGCATTGCACTGAGCAGCAGTCTTTGCACTAACCGTTTCATAGGATGCCATACATGAGGCAGTGAGGGAAGCAGAAAGGAGTTGTGGAACTTAGAAGCCTTCTCCACTGATACCTCAGAAATCCCTACTGGGCAAAACCTTATGGAATGTTAGATTTAAATGTGCAGGATGGTTGCTTTAGACCATTAAAGGAAAGTTACCCACAACCAGATTGTGTTTTTCTGAAGCTTTCTGCTTTTCACCTGACTGTACACTGCGACCATCTGTACAGGTCAGAACGTAAGAGACTTACTTATTTTGGAAGCAGGCGCAAACCATTTCTAAAGGTGACAGTGCCATGTCCCCATTGCAGATGGATGCCAATTGCTTACATCTATTTTCACCCAGGAATAGTCACAGGACACATCATTATTTTTAACTTTTTACAAGCACATTGTGATATTTTTTGTGTAGGGAAGATAGGTGGGTATCTTCAAGTGGGAGTTATGAGTCCTTGATGATGATATGTACATGTGAACTTCAAATAAATTCTATGAATTTGCCCTGTAAAAAGTTCATAATGGTTATCCCTCCCAGTGGTGTGTGTAAATGTCCATCTTTACCAAAGTGAGTGCTGTAAAGTCCTTGCCAATGTGGTAGGCAAAAGGCATCACTCATTTCTTTCTGCATGCCTATCTTTGCTATCACTAACACCAGTCATCATTTCGTTGCAGTTAGCATGCAGAGTCCTCCTATGATTTCTCTGCCTTGCTGATGTTTTAATTGGATTGCTTTCTTATGTTCTGAGGGTAGGAGCTTTTCCCATTTCCTGAATATTAATTTCTCTCTGTTATCAGTGTTAAAATATTTCTTCCTAGCTTCCTGTGTCTTTCTGTACTGGTCATGCATATATTCCTCAGCACTGTTTATGTGTAGCATTAATGTGATGATTTATAACGTGTATTCTGGCTTGTGGCTTTTCTTTTCTTTTCAGTTTTTTTTTAACAGAATACTAGATGTGAACATTTCCTTATATTATTAAATGTCATTAGTCAGTCTTTCAGAATATTTCACTGAATGTTTTGGTGCCACTTGGATATCATTTAAGATACGCAGAAATTTAGGATTTGCCACTATGATAAATCGTTTTTACTCAATGTTAATTCATTAAATTAATCACTTACCTTCACCAATCAGGAACTTCCATATTGAAGAAGACAGGTAGATATCCTTTTCCCTTTTCTTCCTGTTAAATGCAATTAAAAGCCCTAAAAGATGCAGAGGAAAATTTGATGGGCACAATATATCCACTTAGTCAAACAACAGAAGTCACTCCCATCCTTGAGTCTATGGCCTCCTTAGCCATGGGCTTGATTTGAGGTTTTCCATACCAGGCATGAGTTCCCTCCATGCAGCGGGTCTCAATCAAACCAGAGCAGTTGGTTACCCCATAACAGTCATGTCACTGTTGAACCAGTGTGCACATCTTGCCTGGATGGTTGGTCATTTGTGCAGCTCACAAGTTCCACTGCAGTTGCCCTCTAAATATATATGTTTATGTCCATAGGTGAATGATACTCTCGCCTGTGATTAAAGGAGCTTCATTTTGCAGATAGCAGTTATACTACAGAGATTCAAATCTCATCAAAGTGCTGGAAATAAGTGACTGTGGAGTGCTCAAAGCTAAATGAGATGTCTCTATCACACCCTCCAGGGCTCAGAGACCATTGCAGAAGAGGGGTCAGAAAGAATGTAGGAGCCAGAAATTGGGAGAGAGCACTGTGCAATGGGTCCCCCTGGACATAGCATGGCCATTGCATTCATGACCTCACAGTGATTGCCATTACCCACACAAGACCTGCGCAAGGTTGACCCAGTCAACATTCTGTCAAGGATGATGGAAGAGGGCATGCAGGCTCCATCCCTCTCTTAAGGAAGTCTTAGCAGTTGAACATGGCTGGGGAGCAGGGGACATTTTCTGCAGTGTGATAGTCACTGGTAGGCTGCACATGCTCTGGGGAATAATTCCCACCCATCCTCATGCAGGAAACCCTGATTAAAACTCAGTGGGATAGACACACACACACACACACACACACACACACACACACACGGACATATACACAAAAGGAAAGAAGAAAAAAAACCTTAGAGTAATTGGAGAAATGAGCAAGAGTGCTGATTTCTTGGTGAACCTGATCCAGCACAAAGATGAAGGAACACTCAACTCCTACCAAACCAGAGATCCAGAGACACAGAGGCTCCCGAGACCTCATCACTGAAGTGGACCTAAAACGAACCCAACGTGGCTCAGGGAATTTTGCGGAAGAGGGGGCGGAAAGATTGTTAGAGCCACATGTTGAGACATTATGCACAGAGACATTGCCTCTTACCTATAACTGATAGCTACCCCAACACTGCACGACCCGCGTTCCCCAACGAGGAGGGTTCCTGTGGAGGGGGGAGGACAGGGAGGAGGCTAACGATGGTACCAACATGGCTGTATACATAGTGTGTACATAACTAATAAAAACACATTAGAAGACATTAAGTTTAGAGAGGTATTAGTTGTGAAGAAGAAGGGGTTTAGTTTGAGGGAGACATCAAAGGAGAGTTAAGAGAAAATAATGGGAGATTATGATCAAAACATATTATATTCATGTATAACATTGTCAACAAAAACCCTGAACAAGATACAAAACACAAATAAAGGGGACTGGGGAAATGGCTTAGCAGTTACAGCATTTGCCTATGAAGCCTAAGGACCCAGGTTCCATTCCTTGGGACTCACGTAAGCCAGGTGCACAAGGGGGCACATGTATCTGGAGTTCATATGCAGTGGCTAGAGGCCCTGGCATGCCCATTCTCTCTTTCTCTCTGTCTCTTTCTCTCTCATAAATAAATAAACAAAATATTTTAAAAAACACAAATAAAGACTCTGAGGATTGAGTGCAGAAATCAGACGGGGTGGAGAACTTGGGATCCAAGGATCTGATGGGGTCTGCATTCACCATCCTGAATGTCCCCAGTTTCTTCTGATCTCAGAAGCTGAGCAGGGTTGGGCCTGGTTAGTACTTCGGTGCAATGCCAAGGGACTTCTGGGTAGTTCCCTGGATCTTCATTCTGCTCCATACCCCCTGCCTTAGAACTACCAGAGCTGGCAATCTGGACATGGCAACAGGAGCCGACCGTGGCGTTCCTCTCCAACCCAAGGCCCAGAACAGTGGCAGCCTAGCAAGGCAGAAAGCTTTGGGGAGGAACTTCACTCCAGGCAATACCACATGAAGTGCTTTGCCCCCAGCTCCACTCCTATCAGCACAGACCAGGCTTGGATTTCCACTGGCCAGAGGCTGGAATGAAGCGCTGTAACTCATTCCCTCTGGGTTGATGTTGCACAAGCTGTCAGTAGGAGGGACTTCTATCTCTGCTAGGTGATAATGAGAACTCTCTTCCCGTCCCCAGTCCCCCACCTTAGATCTCAGCGGAAACTATGTAGGGAGTGGCTGTACTTCCAGCCACAGCCACTGGTATGGAGGAGGCCCAGAGGAGAGTCTTGATGTTTGCTGCCAGTATGTGGGTACCCATTCCCCACACTGGCATTAGTGGTGGCCATGTGGAGAGAAGCGACTCCCATTTCTGCCCAACAAAAATGTGGAGTACCCCCAACTTCCCCAATGTATCAGTGGTGGCTAAGTGGGAACCTAACTCTATCTTCCCATGGTAGGAATGAGCAGCACCCCTTCTTCTGCTAAATCTGTATTAGAAGAAATCAGCTAAAGCCAACAGTTAGGCTAAGATCCCAGTATTATGTGTAAATAATCCGTGTTTCAAATGAAAGCATCCATTGAACCAAGAGCCAGGGAGATCTCAATCGAATGAAGAAAGACAATCAACACCGGTGCAACTGGGCATGGTGGCACATGTCTGTCATCACAGCAGTCTGGAAGCTGAGGAAGGAGGATTGCTGAGAGTTCAAGACCAGCCTGGACTACATAGCAAGGCTCTGTCTCAAGAAACAAAAGAAGAAATAAAACAAAACACAAAATGGACACTCAGGGCTGGAGAAATGCTTGAGCCAGTAAAGAACTTTGCATTAAGATCCCCAGCATTCATGCTGGGTGTGATGGTGTACACCTGCCATTGCTGCCCTTAGAAGGCTGAGACAGGGCCCTCCAGGGCAAGATGATTAGCTGTGCCAGCCAAACCAGTGGGAAGCGATAGAGGAAGACACCAGGCTCAACCTTTGGCCTCCACACGCATGTGCACATATACTCATGAATTGCTCCCCCCCCACATACAGTCACACTCATCAAAACACGCACACACACCACAAACACATGCAAAAATACTGATATGAATGTCAAGCTAAGTAGCTATTAGAATGATCCAGGAAGGGTTTGGAGCAAATGTGATAAATATATTTCAGTGAATAATTACAGGCATTAAACCTTATGAAAAATAATAATTATATAAAGAAATGAAAAATTATACAAAGAAAAGGGTCTCAGAAAAAAACTAGAAAATAGGGCTGGGGAGATGGTCCAGCAGTTAAGGCATTTGCCTGAAATGCTTAGTGACTCAGATTCAATTCTGCAGGACACACATAAAACCAGATGCACACTGGCACACGCATCTGAAGTTTGATTACAGGGCTGGAGGCCCTGGAACACCCATTCTCTCTCTGTCTCTTTTCTCTACCTCTTTCTGCTTGCATGCTTGCAAATAAATAAATAAACATACTTTAAAAGTAATAGAAGGTGGGCTGGAGAGATGGCTTAGCGGTTAAGTGCTTGCCTGTGAAGCCTAAGGACCCCGGTTCGAGGCTTGATTCCCCAGGACCCACGTTAGCCAGACGCACAAGGGGGTGCACACATCTGGAGTTCATTTGCAGTGGCTGGAGGCCTTGGCGTGCCCATTCTCTCTCTCTCTCTCTGCCTCTTTCTCTCTCTGTCACTCATAAATAAATAAATAAATAAATAAATAAATAAATAAATAAAAAATTTTTTAAAAGTAATAGAAGGTGGATAGAGAGGAAAAAAAAAAAACACCCCATGGTTGTCCTGTAGCCTGCACACACACACACACACACACACACACACACACACACACACACAGAAATAAAAGTACTCAAGTAAAGATTATAAAATATTTGTTTAAAAAACAGAAAATTTAGAACTGAAAAATAAAATATCCCAAGTAAGAAAGGTAATAGATACACTCAAGAGCAGAATGGCATATACATGTGGAGAAGAATTATTTAATTAATTAATAAAATTAGAAGACAGAACAAGAGAAAGTATCTAACACAAACAACACAGAAAAAATGGTGCCCCCCCCTCAGAAAAAGAAAACAATATGCAGTGTCCCAGGGACCAGCAAAACTATAAGAAAGGATTTAATGTGTGTGTCACCACAGAGGAGAAAGAAAGCGGGTCTGGAAAAATACTTAAAATGACTGAAAAAAATCTTCAATTTGGCAAAAGACATAAATTAACAAATGTAAGAAGCTGAGTGAACTCCAGAGGTGATAAATCAAAAGACAGCCCTATCAAGCCACATCACAGTCCAAATTGAAAGGTGAAGATAATAAAACAAGTGCCTACTGAGAACGAATATCATCTTACCTACGGAGGATGAACAACTTCAGTGACAATGGATTTCTCAGCAGAACGCTATAGAAACCAGAAGAAAATTGAAAAAAATGCATGACATTTTTAAAGTGCTACAACAGAACTGTCAACCCCAAATCTGATATCCCAAAATATCCTTCAAAAATCCGTGGTGGTTGGGGGGCCTGAGGAGATGGCTCAGTGATGGTAAAAGAAGCACGCGGACCTGAGTTCAGATCATCAGCACTCAAGTAGAAGCTGGGCGCAGTAATCCTGGTGCTAGGGAGACAGAGACAAGAGGATCCCTACGGCTTGCTGGCTAGCTAATCTCTCCACCTGGTGAGTCCTGGGTTCAATGAGAGATCTTGTCTCAAAAATAAGATGGAGGGAGATTCAAGAAGGCATCTGATGTCAACTTCTGACCTCCACACACATGCAGGTACACCTACATGCATTTAAACATGAATATATATAGGCAAACATGTGCAAAAAAATCAATCAAGTGTTTTCAGATGAAGGAACATTAAGGATTTATCACCAGTGACCTACTTTAAAGGAATGACTTAAAAACAATCTTTCTACAGGAACTCAAATGCTAAAAGGAAGATCCTTGGAATAAAAGCGAACTATGGTCAGCAAAAATATGGGTAAAATATAGTCACTCCCCGGCTTTGAAGCATAATTTTAAAAAAACTTCTGGGGCTGGGGAAATGGCTCAGCCAGTAAGAGCACCTGTCCCACAAGCATGAGGGCCTGAGAGGGCTCGATTTGCCCTGACTTTGATTACCCAGAAACCCCGTGAGTAGCTGAGTGTGGCCATGTACTCCTGACAGCCCAGTCCTGTGAGGAGCAGAGACAGGAGAATAGTGGGCTCACTGGGTCATCAGTGTGACTGAACATGGTGGCTCTTGGTTCAGTGAGAGGCTGTCTCAAGGACACACAGAGATTAGCAACAGAGGAGGTCAGATGTTCTCTGGTTTCCACATGCATGCATAGGTACGTTCATCTGCACACATGAGCATACACTACACACACAGCAACCCACACACCATATGTACTACACACACACACACACACATACACACACACACGCACACACACACACATCAACGCATTAAGAGATACACTTTACATAGAGCAAAAATCCTGACATGAGTCAATGTTTTGAAGGAAATGTCATATATAAGTAAATGTGAAGGGCTTTTTCTCCTCATTAAAAACACATCATGCGATGTAATTACTGTGTTCTCAAAATGGGAATTTGGCACTCAGAATAACTATTTGGAAGGAAATTAATCCTAAAAGGAAATTGTCAGAAGCATCCTGAAGTTTTGTTTGAAATTTCTTCACTTCCTATCCCTTTATTTGCATAATGCCTCCAAGTTCTCTTTAGTGGACTTTCTGGAAATACCAGAAGTCTGATTGCCAGACTTCGGGGAGCGTTGTTTCTGCACAGGATGGCACTGTTTGTTGAAAAGAGAATCACAAAAACCCCAAGGCCTTTAAAAATACTTCATTATACATAAAATAACATGTCTTATGAATGAGGTGGTTTGACTTTATGAAAGAATTTTAAAGAGCTGAAGGAATGATTTTAAGGAATTCAGCTGTTTTTTTTTTAAATTAAACTTTAGGGAAAATGTAGATTCTATTTTCTCCATATTTTGCTGATCATATTTTGTTTCTCTTCCTGATCTTCTAAAGATCCTTGTATTATTCTATTTTTAGTGCTGTCTTCCCCCCACTTTCTGTCTAGTAGGGAAGTCAAAGACCTTGATTTATTTTAAAAATATTTTTTGTGTATTTATTTGTGGGGAGAGAGAGAGTGAGGGAGAGAGGGAGAGTGAGGGAGAGAGAGGGAGAGTGAGGGAGAGAGAGGGAGAGTGAGGGAGAGAGAGAGAGAGAGAGAGCACAGGTGTGATAAGGAATCTTATAACTGCAGACAATGCACGTGTCACTTTGTGCAGGACTGGAGAATCGAACCCAGGTGGGTAGGCTTTGCAAGCAAGGGCCTTTCACTGCTGAACCATCTCCCCAGCCCAAAAACCTTGATTCAGAACATGCATTTAAGCAAATAAATAATCAATGCCATAGCGAAGTTACTCCCCTTCCCTCCCTTCCCTGCCTCCCTCCACTCTTTCTCCTGTTATCATATCCTCTCTTTTCTCTCCCTCCCTCTTTCCTTTCCCCTTTCCTCCTCACTTTCTTTCCTTTCATTTCAGAGTAAGTTGCAATCACTAAATCCTTTTCCATAAATGCTTCATTATGTATCTCCTTTGAACAAGGTTATTCTCCACAACATAGTGACCAGATTTAGGAAACATAACACAGATTCAACACACCTACAATAACATCCAGATTTGAAGCTATGTTCTTTGAAGACATAAAATGGATTTACCCTCCCTCTCCTGCTCTTCCTCCTCATTTTGACAGAATAGGTTAATAGGACAACTATTTTTCTTTGTCATAATCAAACTTTCAAGTTGTTTTATTTGGAAACATGGAGGCTTACATTATTAAAACCTCAATGGATTTTGATGAAAATGTAAATCAAGAACACCACCCTTCCTCCTTTAGCTCTTTCTGGTCATGGGTGGCACCCTCACCTCCCCTCCCCCAGCCTGCGCTCTTTCCTGTCAACATGTCCCTCGAGGCTCAGCTGGGAAGTGACAACAAATCTGCTGGCCTCACTGTGAGTGATGATGATGGCCTTTAGTCATTTCATTTCCCAGGGGCCATTGCAGATTTTGCAGAAACTTTCAGGAATGTAGGCAGTTTTTATAGAAGTCTAGAAGCCAGAAGGAAAGGACAATTAATGTCATCTTCTCTCTCTCTCAATCTCTGTTTTTTATTGCTGTAGGTTTTTACCACTCATAAGCAAATAGGAACAACTTAAAGTTGTCTAGATTTCAATTAATCTTTTTACCAGATTTGAAAAGACAGAATGTTAACAGGTTTGTAGTACTCCTTCCTAGGGGAAAGCACAGTAGGGTGCAGTGTGATGTTTCTAGGTTGAGATTATTACCATCCGTAAAGATGATCTCTGTATAGATCAACATAGACTTGCATGAAATATAGAAAATAGTAGGATATACATCAAATTACTAAGATTTGGGTATTTTAAGCTGATGGCTCGATTTTATTTATATACTTCTTTTTTTTTTTTTTTTCAGGGTAGGGTCTCACTCTAGCCCAGGCTGACCTGGAATTCACTGTATAGTCTCAGGGTGGCCTTGAACCCATGGCAGTCCTCCTGCCTCTGCCTCCCAAGTGCTGGGATTAAAGCCGTGTGCCACCACGCTAGGCTTATAGTCTTTTTACATATACCAAAAAACATATTATCTTTGTAATTAAAAAATAAAACAATAGAGTTTTAAAGTTTTTTGGTGTGTATAATATGCAAGTGTGTACATGTGTGCGTGCACTCGCCCAGGTGTGTGCCACGGCATACGTGTGGGGGTCAGAACACAACTCTTTGGGTTAGTTTTGGTCTTCAAACTGCATTTGAGGCAGTGTATTTTGTTGTTCATTTTTCTGTTCACCAGGACTGTGAGCATCTCATCTTGTTGTAGGCTTTCTTGGGCCTGAGTGTCCAAACTTAGGTACTCAGTTCTTGCACAGCAAGTATTTTTCCACTGAGCCATCTTCCTAGCCATGACAGAATGAAGTTTTTGAAAAGCAAAGTATTTAGAGAAGACATATAGACCTTCCGATTCACAACAAAACAATACAATGTTTGGCACATGGGGCCAAATGAATGAAAGAATTTTATGGGACCACCCATGTTCACTTTGAAAGAAGTATCTTTTCTATAAATCCATTCCGCCTGAGAAAAGTTGTTTTGATATCTTTATTTTTTTAATTTTTATTTTTATTTATCTATTTTTTTTTCCAGAGAGCATGCACATGTGCATGCAAGAGGGAGAGAGAGAGGAGAGAGAGAGAATTGATGTGCCAGGGCCTCAGCCACTGCAATCAAACTCCAGATGCTTTTGCCACCTAGTGGGCATGTACGACCTTGCACTTGCCTTACATTTGTGCATCTGGCTTATATGGGATCTAGAAAGTAGAACTGAGTACCTAAGGTCCTTAGGCTTTGCAGACAAGCAACTTAACCACTACGCCATCTCTCCAGGCTCCTCCCCCTTTTTTGTCCTGAGGAGGGAAGCAAGGAGGGAAGGAAGCAGGATTTCATTTTGAAGACATAAAACTTGAAGAGACTTTCTCAAGAAGAGGAGTGAGCCATTCCAGTTGGACTTAGGCAAAGGCTCAGCATGTGCCTTCTGAGTTTATAGACCTATGCTCTTGGGGTCCTCTGGGGCTTGTGATTCTTGGCCTTGGTGCACTCACCTTCTGAGAACATCTCATTTCCTTAAGACACTCAAATTTCAGACTGTGCCCCATGACTTCATCCAAAGTGATGAAAGTACAAAATACTCCAACAGCTTCGTATTTTGTCTGCCTGCCTCTTAATGGCACAGACACTAGCAAATTAATTTCATTCCCCCCCCAACCCAGTGAATTATTTGATTCACATCTCACACAGGGACTGTGAAAGAGGCTTTTCCCCAAAGATGGCTTTCGTCATTGGAATCCTGTCAGCTTCATTTCCATCCAGTGTCCATTCTTGGAAGCACCTGACTTAAATTTCCTTTAAATCACAGTTAGATTAAGGAGAAATCAGGCCTTTTATCCTCTCTCCTTTCCGAGTTCCAAACTTACGTCCTTCCACTTCTCAGTATAATTCTATGTTATCAGGGGACCTCATACAAAAGAGCCAGACAAGTCACCACCCTTTCAGACATTTCATGCCAGGTGGCATGGTGAGTAAGGAGGGCCCGGTGCTTCAGTTCTGCTCCCTTTCCCTCCTGGAGCAGCTCTGTTATTACCTTAGCTACAATGTCACTGAACATAAGCCAGCTGACTCTTCTCACGTTCCTAAACACTTTAAACATAGGCTTGGAAAGTCTGTTGGGCTCCTCACACATTCTCAGATATATTCCTTTGCGCCTGACTGAGGTGAAATGATATGGTGCTCAGTGGATGGAATCTGGGTCATGACACAGACGATTCAGGGGTATGGAACCGTGCAACTGGAAACAAGTGGGAACACCCTCTTGCTGTGGAAACTTCAGTCACCTTGCACCTCAGCAAAGACTGGCCCAGCACCACTGATTGCATTTGACCTAATGTTTGTGTTAAAACTCATGCATTTGTAGCTGGATCCTGGAAATTGCATTGTAAACACAATGTACACGGGGCACAATGCCAGGCACTGGCATTGACAAGGCACGGCTTTAGCAGACACAGTGAATGGAGGCCCAAAAGTCTTAACTTTTGTTCAGTGGTTAAGTATGCCTCTCGAGAAAGCATGAGACCAGAGGGAACCTGAGACTGCTTGCATTTGAATCCTCGAGCACCCACCTAAACAGTTGGGCATAACCAACACATATGTAACCCCAGTCCTGTGGGGAGCACAGATCAGGGAATCACTGGAGCTTAGGAAAAACAATAAACCCCCAAATCAGTTAGGAAACTCCACAGGCAGGTGAGCTATGGAGGCGAACACTCAGGCTTCCTCTGGTCCCTGCAGGTGTGCACATGGGGCGCCCATCAACACAGACATATGCATAGCCCCCACCCCACAAACCACATCAAATATACTACACATGTGCAAAAAAGTGCTGACACATTTTCGTATGTAGTATGTACGGTGTGTGTGTGTGTGTGTGTGTGGTGTATGTGTGTATGTGTGTACAGATGTGTGTGCCTCATGTTCAGGGATGTGGAGGCCAGAGGAAGACATTGGCTGTCCTCCTCTGTCACTCTTCTGCCTTATTTTTCTGAGACAGAGTCTCTCACTGAATCTGGATCTCTTCTTTGTTTTTCTTTCCCAGTTAGATGGGCTGACTAGGGAGCCCCAGTGATCTTTCTGTCTCTACGCAACCCCTCAGGGCCAGGGCCATGCTTGCCTTTTGACATGGGTGCTAGGGCTTGAAGTCAAGTCCTCATACTTGTGTACAAAGCACTCTTATGCGCTGAGCGTCTCTTCAGCTGCTCCACTCTATTTGTTCTATCACCAGATTGGCAGGTCTCAAAACAATCCTATCCATCATCGCCTTTTCCATTCCCTTTTTAGCAAGGATAAACACAATGGAGAAATTAAATGATAATGGAATGGAAAATGATACCCTAGTGATTGGACATGAAAGGGAGGCACAGACACTTGCAACGACTTCATTTAATGCATTTTTAGTACATTTCATATATCACAGAGCAATATACTGGGATATGAGTTTTAACACACAATGCAGATTGTTGGCATGATAAGAGTTGCCAAGTTGAACACTGGTTCATAAGTACCCCAGAGTCCTTTTATAGTGTTGACTGTTGAAAACGGAGCTCATACCCTCTTGGGGGTACATGGAGACTGACTTGACTATACTGTGTGTAGCAATATGTTTAAAATACATTATTTTACTAGTAGTTTTGTCAGTTTTATTTCAATAACACAATTCTTATAGTATGTCTTGATATTTTATTTTAGGGGCATATGTGCATATGTGATGTTTATGTATATGCATGCATGTGTATAAAGTGTGTAAATGCACAATGGCATGAGTGTGTTCAGGGACAACTTTTGGGTGTCAATTCTTGCCTTCTACCTAATTTTTGACGAAGGATCTGTCATTGTTCACTGCTCCGTTTGCCAAGCTAGATGGTCCAGGAAATCCTCCTGTGTCCACCTCCAATCTTGACATAGGTGGGCCAGGATTACAAAAGCCTACCACAGCTTCCTGCTTTCACATGGAGTTTAAGTCTTAATTAGCCATGAACAGTATCCCCAGCTTGTGCTTCTTTTCATCATTAATATTCTCATCTTAGGTGGATAGTACTGCCACACAGCCCATACCCTAAGAGATAGCAATGGGATTTACTTAATTTCTTGTGGGAAATAGTGCCTTGATGTGTGTGTGTGTGATAATTATTTTCCTTTGCTAGAGGTTCAAAAACCCTACCCCTCAGTAATATTTTCTAATACTTATTAACTAAATGACCTGGATCTCCTGAACATTTTCTTATCCATGTAGGACTGATCATTAATAGATCATTGAATTTTATTCACAAAGTTCTTTACAAAGTTTAGCCATAGAGGACAGGAATAGCACATTTTTAGGCATGAACATCACAATTTATGGAGGACATGTGGAAATTCGGGGATATCTGTAGGGATGGATATGAACTGCTGGTCAGATGTCCAAAAAATAGAGAATCCTAGTTTGAATCCAAGAAATTTTAATTTGTGAGAGTGAAGTTAGTGAGTGTGGACAACTCCTGAATGAGTCATTGCTTTCTTATTTTTTCTTTGATGACATTGTGATTTCTTATCTAAAATGAAAACAGTAAGAATCTCACATTGATGAGGAACCTTTCTGGTAAATCTTTTAAAGATTTGTTTATATCATATCATCTATCAGCATATCTGTGTGTATTCTCTATATGTCTTTAGCATATCTACCAGGAGAAAAATCTACATCTAATGAGATGGGATAGAAGTCATTAGCCTTACACAAAAGAGTTCAAAATTCAACCAATTGAACATTGATCATCATTTCACTATATTTCTCATTTCATTTTCTTCCAATTAAGTTCTTTTTAAAACTATGTTTCAATTTTTATTTATTTATTTGAGAGGAAGAGAAGGAGAGAGAGAGAGAGAGAGAGAGAGAGAGAGAGAGAGAGAGAGAGAAAGTAGCACGGGGGGGGGGAGAGAATGGGTGCACCAAGGCATACTGCACAAGAACTCCAGATGCATGTGTCACCTTGTGCATCTGGTTTACATGGGTCCTGGGGTATCTAACTTTGATCCTTAGGCTTCACAGCCAAGTACCTTAACTGTCAAGCCATCTCTTCAACCTCTAACAAAGTTTTGACTGCCTGTTGATGCTATGTGAACCTGCTCTTTTTCTTTGTTGTTGTTGTTTGTTCGTTTTGAGGTAGGGTCTTACTCTAGCCCATGCTGACCTGGAATTCAGTATGTAGTCTCAGAGTGGCCTTGAACTCACTGTACTCCTCCTAGCTCTGCCTCCTAAGTGCTGAGATTAAAGGTATGTGCCACCATGCCCAGCAAGGATCTGTTCTTTTTGGTGATATAAAATGGTTTATGCAGTAATAGTGCTGAATCTGGACCCACTTGCCTTCAAAAGCTTTGTATGAGCTAATGTTTCTGACTGTTGGGGAAGTGGCCTACCTCCCATTTGTCTTGGAGGAGACCAGATGCCAGGTGAGTCCTACGATGGGTCTTCAGTCTCTGTCTTTGTTGTCAGAGCTGTGGTTGGCATTGCTGTTGTCATTGCAGTGTTGATGAGTTACAGACTCCCCTTCTAAGAACCTCACTCTTCACCTTCTCGCTAAGATCTTCATTTGGTCTCATTGGAATGACTCTTATTTTGCCCAGTGGATGGGGAAGTGGATAGCATAGCTGTTTAAAAAGAGAAGAATGCATTTTAATGGAAAAATGAGGTATTTTCCATTGTGGTGAAGTGTCTTTTTTTTTCAATCATAAAATTGTTCAAAAGGGGAAGCAAAAAGAGGAACATGTATTCATTTGTTTTAACTTGAATCCGTAAATTGAGTTCTTGAGAAAGCTGTCAGGCACTTATTTCGAAGAATGATGACTTCGTTTTGACATCCAAATATCACATCGCTTTCAGAGTATAATTATCTCCCATAATGATCTGGGTTTATACATATGATTATAGATCACAACTAGTAGGTATGTGTGGAGTTTCAACATGACCATATTGAGAGGGAGAGAGAGGAGAGAAAGACAGGTATATTCAGACAAATACAGCAAAGAGGAGGGAGAGGAGGAGAAAGAAAGAGGAGAAAAATGCTTGTATTCAAATAATGAGACCAGAGAGTAACCAGTTAACTAATGATAAAAGGGCGTTGTCTAGCAGTGGCCCTGAGATATTTTCAAGCACAGCCCTTCTTAACTACCACAGTCCGGAATTAGGTATGGTTGTTAAAACTGCAGTGTACTCCCACAAAAATACAGAATCAGTCCTGCTATCCAATTCTCTCTAACTCAGAACTACCTCCATCACTGACTATAGACTATAGCTGTTCCAAGCAGAGAGGAGAGCTAAGCTTTGGGCTACACTAAGTTGAAAACCACAACTGTATGAAGCCACCTAGAGCATCCAACCACCAGGTTTCCACTAGCGATGGCTGAGAAAGCGGAAGGGAGGCAGCTGTGGTTGCTGTCCACTTGGAAACTATGGTATTAATACGACTTAAAATAAAGCAAGTGGCATGGATGTGGCATGTGTGTTCTGCTCCCCATGAAGTTCCTTTTGAGCCCTCTCAGACCTTAGTGGAGACTATTTCTTGTCTGTGATAACTTCCTACCATGTGTGCAAGGACAATTCTAACAATAGCAACACTGTGGCAATCATTTGGAGAGTGGGTGCCTTCCATGCCTGGGCCTTTCTGTCCTGGGAGATTTTGCCTGTTTCTCTTTTCCTAGTTGACTCTGATTGAGACGTAAGGCAATGGGAGCCAGGGCATATGGATCTCCTGAAGTAAGGAAGCAAGCTAGGACCCTCCTTTCAAAAGCTGGGACTATGTGCAAATGTCTTTTAGGACCACTTACAAGCTGGTTGTCACCAGTGGTAACTCTCTTCCTGGTCACGGGAGTTCAGCTCACTGGATGGATTGGACGTCAGTTTACTCTGCAAACAAACTCATCCTGAGCATTCACCTAGGGAGAATAACATGCAAGGATCCCTTTCTGTGTGCTAGAGTCTTCTTCATCTTATCATAACTCAAACTATGTGACATTTCAGCAGAGATATTGTAACCAGCAAAAGTAAAAGGCCATTCGTGTGTGTTGAGCCCTTAGCACATTTTGCTTTTTGAATAAGAAAGTAAATACTGTTCTTAAGGATGGCATTCCTCCATCATGTTCACCAGCCAGATGATAGCAGAAAGAGGACTCATGTTTGGCACTCTGTGTAGGTTCTGGGTGGGGTCAGGGGCTTTGGGTCCTGTTCTCCGTATTGCTCCAGGTCAGGGTCTAGATCAGTGCATGTGATTTGGAAGGTGAATGTAAAGTGCTGGCCACTATGCACAGAGGATGGATTTGAAGGTGTGCAATTCCCTAATGGTGGTGACTCACATATTGTGGTGGACCTGTACCAACCCCTTGCTGACATGTGGCTATGGCTGGGGCCAAAACTTCTCCAATTCCTCAGGGATCTCTTCCCTTTGTCTCGTTGACTGTTGAGAAAGGAAAGGACACTTTAGCACCTTTATGGCAAAGGATACCAACCCGGTTTGTGCATTATCTATATTGTAAATGTTGGAGACCATGCAAACCCAACAGGGGTTCTGGTTTCTTCTTGCTCTCCCTGCCTCATGTCCAGCTCATCTGTATTGTCAATGACCTCAGTCACTACCAAATGCAGAAGCAATAGCCTCTTATAGGCCACTCAGCTGCTGACATTGTACAGGTCTAATCACTACAACCCAGCCTTTAGTTTTCATCACTTGTGGTGGTTCTGTCCCCATCAAGCCTTAACCATTACTCTTCACTCCCTAACTTTCTATCCACTGTGCTGTCTGGGGGAAGGTGGGGAAGAGATAGTTGAATGCATCCTCTGTCTCTGGGAAATGGACCGCTTTCTTATGAAGCCAAAGGAGAATGGGTGAGGGGTATGCTTAATGCAAGATAGAATATTAAGGAGTCACTTCAGGCTGCTTGTTTAATGCCTCAGTAGATAAAGTACTTGCTGTGTGCCATTTGTACCTGAGTATGGAGACCTAGAGCCCATTTAAAGCCTGATGCAATAGTGTGAAACAGTAAGCCCAATGTTCCTACAATGAAATGGGAGGCAGAGACAGGAGAACCAATACTCAAGGCTATCCTCTGACCTCCACACATGGCACCATGAAACAAGTGCATCAACACACATACACAAACAAACACATATACACACCACTTCAGTATTCTCATTTATCTTAAGATTCTAGAGCTAGATATTTTATGACCAATGACATGGATTACCCAAAATTGTGCTGGTGAAAATTTGGTAGCCATTGCTGGCAATCTAGAAGTGTCATTCTTGTGACTTCCCAGTCAGCGCTTTGCAGTGGTGAGATAGAGCCCGAAGTGACATGTTTATATCTGCAGGAACGTGAAAGCGTGCTACGTTGGTGGAACATCTGGAGGACGGCCTTTCCCCTCCACTTTTCATTCATTTGGTGTGATATAGATTGAGGTATCAACACATGCCTCTTTTCCGTTAAGCTTTGAAAAAGTATTCTTTTATTCTTCAGTGTCCCTTTTCTGGAAAACAGTTTTGCAAGGTGCAAGCTGCTCCGATGAAGTGCTGAAGTCTTGACTGTAGGAAAAGCTCAGAGCAACCGCCCAACACTTACTTCAGCCCCAATGGCAACACGTAGGAGGCTCACCCTTTGCCACTTAGCACCTTCCTCTGGCTGTCTGTGAGCACACTGCGAGCCCTGGGACTTTCCTGGATTTCCCTACCTTCTGCTTTTGGGGTAATAATGGTTTGACCAATATTAAACTCAGAAGAACACACATTAGAAAGATGTAGTTTTCTTGCAGTATAACAAAAGTGACTTTATACTCATTGCTTTAGGGACACTCTCTAGTTCCATACAGAATCCACCCTCAGCCCCAGAGTTTCTGTACCTCCACCCATCCCCCCTTAGGTATGTGTGTTTCTATTGTGGGTGAAATTATATACTAATGCAGAATGGTCCTGCCTTGTTTTCTGAGTAAATTAGGGCTGCATGTATAAATTATATATTTTCTTTCTTTTTCTAAATATGTGTGTGTGTGTGGTGTGTGCGCGCGTGCGTATGTGTGCAGGTGCATGTGTTGAGGTTAGAGGAGAACTTTGACTGTCTGTCCTTGCCTTCACCTTGCTTTGAGGAAGGTTGGTGTGTTCATAACGGAGCAGTATTCACTGGCATATCCAGCTTGCGAGCTTTGGGATTCTCTTGCCTCTGTCTCCCTTGTCCTGCAGGAATGCAGGGATTACGGATGCTCATGCTATACATATCTCTTTGCCTAGGTTCTAGGACTCAACTTTAAGGTCATCCATCAGGCTTGTGTAGCAGTATAGATCCTTAGTTTTTTTTTTCTTTTCTTAGTGTAAGTATGTCCCATGTATTATGAGGGACATGCTTATACCAACAGCCTATTTAGCTGAAATTCAAATTTAGTTGGGAGCTGGTATTTAATTCTCTAAGACTGGAAATCTTAGGGGATATTTCTGGTACATTCTGTACCTCAAGTCTCAAGTCCCCTATTTCCCATATCCCGTGTATCAGCAGGACCCTATATCGAGCTGTACTCTGGATAGCTTTCCCAGTTTCTTCTGGATCAATTGGTTGCTTTCTTGCAAGGATCGAGAGAAGGACTTATAGTTCCTTAGTGTTGCCATTAAGATACAGCATGTTTGAGGCTGTGTAATATGGATCTTGTTCTATTGGCCTCTTTGGTTGTAAAACAACAAGGCTTGAAATGTCCCCCAAATGCCAGCCCTGTTCTGAGTGGCAGGGCCAGCTCCACACTTCATAAGGGATTAGCCTCTATCTGAGTGAGCAAGTGTTTCTTTGGTTTCTTTCCATTTTTCTTTAAAGCTGCTGCCATCTTTTCTCACATAATAAAGGGCCAAATCCTTTCAAATTCTCATCTGAGAGCAACTTTGCACTTTCAGGACTTGAGCTCACGAGTGGTTATCTGATCAGTCTGTGGAAGGCATGTCTTTTCTAGTCTGTAGTGTAACAGGTCTTACTACCTGGCTCACAAGTGTGAGCAGAGGGGTTACTGAGTCACTTGGGAAATCACAAAACAGGCAGAGGATGTGAACTAAGGTTTATAAATTATTTTAAAATAACATTTTTAATATCTTCCCACATTCTAAAACTAGCATGTGTTCTCTGTATCTAATAATGCAAAACATACAAAAGCAGAAAGGACAAAAGAACACCACTTAGATATCTTCCATTCAGATATGGCAACTCTTAAGACTTTTGGGATATACTGTTTTTACATAAATAAATTAATTACTTGAGCAAAAACAGCATGGGACACAAAATACTCTGCACCTTATTTGTTTTGTTGTTATTTACAATGGAGTATGAAAACTTTTTCCAGTGTGATTTTGCATGTCAGCAAACTTGTGCATAATAATTCTTCAATATTTTGGAGGTTGCAGATATTTAAAAAGGTAAAGTTAACAGTAGTCTGAGAACTCCCTCCAGGGAGAGAGTGGTAGACACTGAGGGGACTCAAAACTTACCCCAGCAGAAAATCAGAAGCTGCTGAGAGCTCAATGCTAATGGAGACCTGTAACATGCCCACTAAGGCTCAGGGAACATTGTCAAAGAAGGGGAGGAAATATTGTAATAGTCACAGGATGAGAAGGAGAATTCTGAGACATTGTCCCCCTTCCCCCTCACAGAGACTGACTCTGGTGTCTTTGAGACCCCTCAGTGATTACAGATAACTTCACTGAGGAGACCTTTCAGTGGAATAGGAGCAGGGGAAAGGAAAACTAAGAGTATAACCCAATGGCAATATGACCAATATGCAATATGTTCATACAGTAAAGTTCTCTATTAAAAATAATAAAGTTAGGTATGAACACTTCTTCTAGGAAAACTGCTTATATGGGTACATGGAGAATTTGGGCAAAATGTCAGCATTCTACAAGTTTTCTGTAGTTCCTATAGGTAAAGAAGCCCTATCCTGAAACATCACAAATGATTTTAAGTAGTATATGTACACAGGGCATACGGGGGCTACAAGTATAATTTTTTTAAAAAATTATTTATTTATTTCTATGTGTGTGTATGTACGTACGTATGTATGTATGTATGTATGTATGTATGTATGTATGTATGTATGTCCCTGTCCACCAGATCTCTTGTCACTGTAAACAAATGCCTGTCCATTTTTACAAGGATAGCTTGGGAATTGAACCAGGTCAGAGGGCTTTGCAAGCAAGGACCTTTAATCACAAGCCATCCCCCAGACACCTAAATTTCTTGTACTCAGGCTAAGAGGCAATTAGACACCTGCTACTTGGTGACCTCAGGCATCGAGGTTTTGCTTTGTTCTGGTTTGTTTCCTTAGGCCCTAGGCCCAAGGCATCGTGAAGACAAGCCACCAGCAACCTGGCCGAGAGGCCTCCTGCTTTCTTCAGCTCTGAGCACTGTTGGCTGCCTGGGTCTTTCCTTGGTGACAAGCCAACAGCAGTCATGAGTGAGAAAGTGAGTGTGGCTTCACAAGAACTTTGTCACAAGTCTCACGTTTCTGTAGCAGAGCTGTCTTTGCCAGCATACTCCTTGTAAGACCATAGATGTTCTTAGCACAAGAGAGAAATTAATTCTCAGAGGAAGCATAAAGTTAATCCATTAATTCCCAAACACTAAAGAGTTTTTCTTCCATATTTTGACTTTTTTCCTTTTTTTTTTTTTTTGACTTTTCAAGGTATAGTTTCACTCTAGCTCAGGCTGACCAGGAATTCACTATGTAGTCTCAGGGTGGCCTCAAAATCATGGAGATCCTCCTACCTCTGCTTCCCAAGTGCTGAGATTAAAGGCGTGCACCACCTGGCTCATGTTTTCACTTCTTTCCTCCCTTGAATATGACATTCATTTTATTTGTATAGCTAGAATGAAGATAAGGCATTTTGGAAAAAAAAGAAAACAGGAAGAAGAAGGAGAACTTATTCTCCATGGAGAGATGTGTCCTATGGGTCCCTATGCAAGTCTGGCCTGGGACAGGGCTGTCTGGCCTCTGCAGTTTGTAGGTTCAGCAATAGGGCTATAAACTATTTGCTGTCATTATCAACAGCTATGCTAAATCCTGCTGTCTGGGTGCATACTGTCCCCATCAGTGTGGCTGTCTCTGATCCCTCCCTCTCGCTCTTTCCCGTCTGTAGACTACCTGCCCTCCTCCCGTCTAGTCAGATCTGGAGAAACCTGGATGAGCCCCTTGCCTCCATGACTTGCAACTGCCAGTGTGTGGACTGTGGACTGCAGAGCGATGTCTTTCAGGATGGCGAGATGCACTGAGAAAGGGAGGCACGTGGTGAGGGAGAGACTCTTCAGGCCTCGGAGCATCAGGGGCCCAGGGAGAGATTGTTCCAACAGATGAATTGCTGGATATATCGTTAAAGGACATATTTGTTACCCAATTCCTGTTCAGTGTTCCCCCAAGCACGCAGTACAGAAAGTGGCTATCTACTTTTCCTTCATTATTTGGGCTTTGATACGGTCTGGACGAGATTCTTGTGCCTTCCAGTTCAGGATCTTAATAACCTTCGGACTGACTTCTCGTATTGGGTCCAGACAAGAGGCAAGCCAGGCCTCATCTTTCTCTGAATAAGCTCACAGTCACCCTTGCATGTGGTTAACTGTCCATGTTCTTTCTCAGCATGAGGAGCTAGGAGGAGAATCGGGTTGAATAGTAATTATAAACACCTGCAGGATTGTATGCTAACGTTTTTGGGAATCCTTCCATCAGTCTCAGCTAATATCTTTCCAATTATGTTCATCTTGACATTTGCCCTCAGCCTTCTAGCTTTTCATTATGCCTCTGGCACTCTCTCACACACTCAGGGGTTGGCTGGAAGGTCACTGGGGAGGCAGGATCACTGCCCCTTAGGCTCCACTCAGGAGAAACTCAGCGAGCTGCTCAAGAACTCTTCAGACATGGAGGGAAGGGGAGCTGTGGCATAGTTCTGATGTATAGTTTGGTTTTATTTTACCTGATGGTTCTATGACTCTCCCACTGAAGGACTCTTCTTAATGAACCACATCTCTTAGTTGGCCAGTCATGGAAGCCTTTTTGTTTGTGAGGAAGAGTGGCTCTCTGCCGGGATCTGCCCATGAACTTCAGTCTGGATACTGAACTGTCGGGCACTGCCAGGCACAGGCTAGAGCCTTCAGTAGATGGGCTTCTAGGTATGGCTAAGGACCCCCAGGCTACAGGAGGCCACTCTCTCTTCAAGCCTGACACACCTGAATTTAGGCTTTGCCCTGTGACCTCTGGCCTGTTGCCTAGGAAACTCCTTATATGGTATCAGCCAGCACCTTTGCACAGCCCATCCCCCTGTACCCTATATCTTCCCTCTGCCATTGCTTACGTGCTGGAATGAATGTCCCCACATGCTAATTAGGCATCAGCAAGCAACCTTGTACATCCAATCCCTTTAGGACCCTCAACTGCTTATAAACCCATTTCCCTGCTGCTTAAACTGAGCTGTTCACAGAGATTATCTCCCCAAAGTGAATCTTTCGTCATTGCGCTCACCATGGTTGCCTGGATGCCTTCCGGGGAACCTCAGGTGGCCCCTGAAGACCCAGGGACCCACACTGAACATCTAGAAGGAGAAGTGTAAGGACTTACTGAGAGCTGGCCTTCAACACATATTTCATTATTGCTTGAAAGTCTTCCGTACCTTTACCTCACTGTACCACGGTGTGGGGATACAGAGGAGTAGAAGGCAGTGTCTTCATTCCCAAAAACCCATGATTTTCGAGTGAGTAGTTGGGTGGTAAGTTATATGATAACATTTTGTATGTGTGTGTTTGGTACTGGACACAAGTCTCGAGGCCTTGTGTATTTTAGGCAAGCACTCCACCACTGAGTTACAGTCTCAGCCTGTAATAACATTTTCATACAAGATTATAAGGACCATAAAGAAGAAGCCTATGTTTTAAATAATTTACAAAGATGTTTACTAAAGGTAACTTTCAAAATACCTTTATGTCCTTTCCTGTGAAAAATTGTTAAAATGTATACCCACGACATAAAACTGATTTTAACATACGTGAGTCGTGACACAAGCAGTCCTCCATCTAGTGACAAATTTTCTCTTTTAAATAGGCATAAAAAGGGGCAGGATGCTATAGGCTTATGGTGTTGGGAAAGTCTCCTCTTTTGGTTTTTACTTGCATTTCTTGACTCTAAGCTGCAGGTGGAGTTAAGGTCTTGCTTTAAAAAATATTTAATTTTTTTAATTTATGAGAGAGAGAGAATGGGTGCATCAGGGCCTCCGGTCACTGCAAACGAACTCCAGACACATGTGTCACCATGTGCATCTGGCTTACGTGGGTTCTGGAGGATTGAACCTGAGTCTTTACGCTTCATAGGAAAGCACCTTAACTTCTAAGCCATCTCTCCAGCCTGAGTTCAGGTCTTTTCCATGCACCTTTGCCCTGGGTCTGGCCTACAGGTGTAATGGTCACCCAAAGCATTCTCTTCTTATGGGATATCACTGGGCCACATGGCCTAGTGGGCACTGAGATCTAGAGATCTGAAGACAAAGCCTAGCAAGCACATATAAGGCATCTGCTCACATCACATCTGCCCAGATCCATTGGCTGAGAGCAATGAAGTGCCAAGCTCAAGATCAGATGGGTAGGGAAGCCATATTTGCCAAAATGAAAGTAGTTTGCTAAGCAATGTTCACATATATGCATTTCATACAATGCTGTCACATGTATGTATGATTCACAAGGTATGTATACTTATAAGCCATTACCTTTAAGGATTAATTGTTCTCTTTGGCAGAACTAGGCCACAAGTGTTACATACATGGTTTGTAACAGCATGTAATATGGACCAACATGTAACACATTTTAATTCTATGGTGGAAACAAGTAACTTTTATTGTCAGAGTTGAGGAAACTACTGCCATTGGGCTCTGCTTCTTACTGTTTACCAGATATTCTCTTTAGATGGATTCAGACACTTATATATCTGTTCATTGCATTTACTAAAGAGTCATTTTCATCACTTGAGTAGTACTGTTTTCCTTCACACCAACAAACACAGTCATTTATGGGAGGAAATCCTACTAAGGCTGTTATAGGTGGTGAGGTGGGTGGACACGGAGCCCGCTGCTTCTGGAGTTCTTATTAGAAAGCGTGGCTCAGTTCACGGGTGGAAGTAAGCCTAGTGGCCTCATCCTCTTCTCAGACGTCTGTTCACATTTCCTAACCATGGGATGTTTTGGCACCACGTGCTGGCTCCTAGGAAGAGGCCCCAGAATGGTATGGCTGTGTTCTGAAAGCCAGAGATACAGTGTGTGGGGTGCCTTTACAGGATCTCTCTGCATCGGTTTTTTTCAAACATCTGCACAAGCAGCCCCATTGATTTTGATTTTTATGAGCTCTTGATTGAAACAGGATCTCTTGTGTCTCATCGGAGATAAAGATTCCAGAATTAGATGGTTTGCATTTCAGAATCGAAGAAGGAAACTTACAAAGAACATCTTTAAGACTTCTCAGTTTTCAGAGATGCTTTTGCGTGGGAATGTAGTGTGTACCTGTTTATATCATGATTTGGTTTTGAGACACACATACATGCGTGCTTGTGCGCAGGCACTTGCATGTGTATGAGCAGACACACACATATGCACCCCCACGCTGTGGGATAAGGAAAGACACCACAGTTTATCAGCGTCAGGATTTAACTAGGAAACCTGCTCTTCTTGTATCTGACAATATATTGTCTGGAATTTATTATGTGCCCACAGTGTCTCTCTGACGAGCTATTTAATTCTATTTCCACAGTCTCTGGCCTAATACCTGTCCCTGTCACCTTACACCTGAACTATATATGCAGCTTAGTACCTTGTCTCACTGGTTCCAACCTTCGAGCCCAGTTATATCCTCCAAATTGACTTAATGTGAAACTCAAAGGCATCACTTTCTATATGACCTCTGCTCCACCTCTGCTAGCGGACTCAGTCACGTCCCCTGGAAAGAACTTGTGATCTGTGTCATTTTTCTGGCCTTTGAGTTGGGGGAGGTGGTGATGACACATTTGATTAATAACATCATTCAGAGAGATAGTAAGAAATGTAGGTTCCAGTCTTTCTCCTACTGAAGCCATATTCTATGCTTATGCTTTATTAGTACTTCCTGGAAATAGTCTTAAGGCTAAGTTATTCCCTGTTACTCTTCTTTGAAGATGGAATGGTTCCCAATTCTACATAATAAGTTGGAAAGTTTTTTTTTTTTTTTAAAAAAACCCTATGTTTTTGTTAGAAGTCAGAATGGTAACTGTTTTCTTCCTTCTATCTTTTCTTCCCACTACCCCTCCCACCTTCCTTCCTTCCTCCTTTCTGTCTTTCTTTCTTTTCTTTCTTTCTTTCTTTCTTTCTTTCTTTCTTTCTTTCTTTCTTTCTTTCTCTCTCTTTCTCTCTTTCCTTTCTTGATCTGGGTGTGGATGCCTTCGAATATATATAATAAATATTGCATATAATATATGTTTACATGCATAATTTTACTGTCTTTGGTTCACTTTACATTTATTACATTACTCTTCCTAAAATGTATCTCTTCAAAACGTTTTCTAAATCTCTCTCTTTCTCTATGGTGTATATGTGCATGTGTGTGTGTCTGTGTGTGTGTGTGTGTGTGTGTGTGTGCAGGTTCATATGCTACTGTACACATGTGAAGGTCAAAGGACACACCCGGGTGTTGGTCTTCACTTTCTACCTTGTTTGAGGCAAGCAAAGTCAATGTTCACTGCTGCATGGCCTGTGATCTTCCAGGAGTTCTTCCTCCATCTCCTAGCTTGCCAGCAGAATGCTGCGATTGTAGATGGTACTGTTGCATGTGGCAGGCTGTGGGTTCTTGGGATCTGAACTCAGGCCTTTACTCTTGCTCTGCGAATGCTTTGTGCTCTGAACCATCTCCCCAGCTTCTCAAAATGTTTTGGCTGACTTTATTTTAGTCATATTTACTGCGACTATTCTAGTTGCTTCCGCATAGCATTTACCCACTTATACTGATGCATTCTGGACCCTTGAGTCATATTCAACAAATTGAATTTTTCTTCCTTTCTTCTCTCTTCCTTCCTTTCTCTCCTCCTTCTTTCCTCCCTTCCTCCCTCCCTCACTCCCTTTCTCTGTCTCCCTGTCTCTCTCCCTTTTGTCTTTCTTCTTTTGATGTCTCACTGTGTAGGCTAGACTGGACTCAAACTCACAATCCCCGTGCTTCAATGTCTTGAGTGCTGGGCTTACAGCCACGCATCACCAGGACTGGCTCTCCACCTCCTCCTCATCTTAGAGAACAGATGAGGAAAGAAAAACAGAAGAGGGGCTGGCATGACTGGGAGGTGAACACAGGGACCCCAGAATCCAGGGTTAGGGCTCTGGGCACCAGATTTGGCTGAGTTATAAAGAAGTGGAAGGAAAGGTGCCACTTGATGCCATGCTGAGTATCCACTACGGAACCAAGAAGGTTCTGGAAGTTACACAATGAAGCCAACATGATCTCAGTTCATTCAGAACCTGAAACAGAGTTTCTAGCACAGTATTTTACTAAGCAAAAGTTAGTACCCAAAAATATTGTTTCACTATTAACTTTCAGACCAATCAAGTTGTGTTCACGTGCACTCAAGTGATGAAAATACTTCATTTCATAGGCGCTTGGTCTCTCTTGAAACTTGGGTAAGTACTTGTTCTTCTTAGAGATGCTACAATCTTGCAGCCAGAAAGTAGGTATGCAATAGAGTAGTGTTGGTAAATTAGAAGCTGCAGTTTTGTCTATGTCTGGCTTGTAGACACCAAGTAAAAAAGACCACTCCAAAAACCTTTCTGTACACTAAAAAGAGTACTACTCAGGCTGGGTAGTGACAAGAGCCGAGCATATGCCTGCATCCTGACCTGCTCCCTAATACCAAGGAACCTGAGGAAGCTTGATGAGGCAATGCATGATGAGTGATGAGTGATGAGTGATGAGTGATGACATACTGGTCAAAGGAAGCCGGAGGCTCGAAAGATCCATCACGAAGGGCAGGAGAGCGACAGCTTCATGGGGAAGATGACACTTGAAATAGATCTTGAAGGATAGTGAAGCATTTGATAGGGGATAGTGGGAAAAAAAGGCAAAAATGTGGGAAAATGAAGGGCACTTTTGAAGGACAGCTTGCCTGGAGACAAACAATGGCACGGGGTCTTCAGGGTAGGGAAATCTGACTGGGTAGCTAGATGGCAGATTACCAAGGGCATGGATTTTAATGGGGCCAGAAAGCAAGGGACTTCTTGAAGTGTCCAAGTAGAAAATAAGATATGGAAGTGAAAATCAGAGCAAATATATTTACTGGGGAGACGTTGATTTGAAACCATTCAGGGAGCTGTGCTTGGAATGCAGGGGGCTAGGGCAATGTCATATCAGAGATGAGGTTTGGATGGTGGGTGACTGGTGGTGTCAGGCTGTCATGAAAAAAAAGTCCTCTGTGCTTTTCTTTGACTTCTGTACTTGAAGGAAAGAAGCAGCCTATGCTCTCTGCCTTCCCTTTCTTAAACCAAATGCTCAGGGCTGCAACATATGTGCTGCCTCTACGTCAGGGATTCATGCGTGTCACCAATGCCGCCCAGCATGCCACATCTAGTGGGAGTGTTTATACCTCCAAGCATTGGTGTCTTTATGATACCAACCTTCCACTCATCCTCCACAAAGCCCTCTGTCCACTGTTTATTTTTCTGTTTTGCTGGTGTGCATGGTGTATGCGTGTGTGTGTAGGGCCATGCACGTAGCGTAGAGGACTGATGAAGTCACTGGATGCCCTCTTCTGCTGTATTTCCTGGAGAAAGAGTTTCTCACTAAACTTGGAGCTTGCTGGTTGGTTTCGATTTTTTTTTTTTTTGGCTGACCAGTGAGCTCCATTGATCCTCCTGTTTCTGCTTCCTTTGCATTGATGCACTGATGCACTGATGTTATGGGTGTGTGTGGCCATGGCCAACTTTTTACATGGGTTCTGGGAATTGATCTCAGGTCCTCATGCTTGCATAACAAGTGCTCTTATGCACTGAGCCATCTCCCTAGCTCCCACTGTGTTTTGAAAATATGTATTTATTTGCTTAATTGAGAGAGAGAGAGAGAGAGAGAGAGAATGGGCATGCCAGAACCTCAAGCCACTACAAACAAACTCCAGACACATACACCACCTTGTGTATCTGGTTTATGTGGGTACTGGGGAATTGAACCTGGGTCCTTAGGATTTGCAGGCAAATGCCTTAACTGGTAAGTCATCTTTCCACTCGCCCCCCAATGTTTCCTTAAATATTTACTTTTTACTGCATGAAAACTTTTAAAAATATTTTATTTACCTTATTGAGAGTGAGCAAGAGAGAGATAGGCAGGCAGATAGAGAGAATGGGCATGTCAGGGCCTCAGGCCACTACAAACAAACTCTGGATGCATGTGCCACCTTGTGCATCTGTTTCACATGGGTACTAGGGAATTGAACCTGAATTCTTAGGTTTTCCAGGCGAGTATCTTAACCACTAAGCCATCTCTCCAGCCCCAAAATAATTTTTTAAACTGCATTTAGCTTAGTAACAAAGCTGAGCACAGTGGATAACACACACTAATGGCTTCTGCCTAACATATTTCTACAAAAACATCTTTGCTGTTTTGTTTCTTTGTGTGAAAAATGAGGACTATAAGTATAACCATGATTTTGCACATATGACAATGTCTAATTAATGAATTGCCCTGAAGAAGGACAGAACGTATGAGGTGCTAAATAATACTGTGCAAGTGGACATTAAACTTGGCTCACTGATTTATTAACAAGTTGAGCCAGTGATATCATGGGCTCAAGGGAGCAGAATTGGGTTGTTTTATAAGATCACTTGAACTTGAGCAGTTGAGTTGTGGATGTTTGTTGTTGTTTTAACTACAGAGGCCCAGTGTAGCTTTTAGGCTCCCCAACTTTGGAATGTGACATTTATTAGCTCCGCAACTCCATCAAAAGTAATTGAAGCTATTAAAGCACTGTGGTTAAAGGAGTGAAAGTAAATAGCTGTGACCCTCCCGTGGATTTTACAGACTGCAGCGCTGTATACAGACTTGACGCTTAGGTACTGACCATGCTGATGGTTTCCCCTAATGGTTGCTGTATCGCATGTTCTTATTTTTGCAGGGGAAATGGAACCTTTTCCACTGCAGCCACTCTAAACTCCAGTGGGACCTCAAGCCCAGCTGCAGTCTTTCTCTCTGTCTGGGTTGCTATCAAAAACAATTAAGATTCTGCACTGTGGGTGGAGTTGGGGATGTCAGTATTGCCCCAGATGTCATAATTTGCTAGCTTTCTCTTTAAAGCACCGATAGACAGCATAGACAGAAGACAGACGTTGTACTTGATTGTCCTAGTTCACAATGCCAGGAGCCACTGAGCGGGGAGGGAGCCAAGCAAAAGGACAGTTTTAGGAACTGTTAGAGGACAACGTTTCCTCTTATAAATGACTTTTCATTCATCAGGACAGATTTGGGGTATAAGGATTTTGGAATAGAAAGATTTCCAGTTATCTCAAGGAGGCATTATAACTCTCACTGAACAAAATATTTGGAAAGCATCTGTTTTTTTTTCACAGTTATAATTTATGTGCATGTATGTGCACATGTGTGTACATGGATGAAATTGTGTGTACAGGCTAGAGGATAATCATTCCTCTCAGGAGCTGTCTATTTTTCTTTTTCCTTTTTGAAATATTATTTATTTATTTGAGAGAGAGAAAGAGAATGAGAGAGAGAAGGAGAGAGGGGGAGAGAGTATGGGCACACCAGGGCTTCCTGCCACTACAAACAAACTCCAGGCACATGCGCCACTTTGTGCATCTGGCTTTACATGGCTCCTGGAGAATCAAACCCATGCTATAAGGCTTTGCAAGCAAGTGTCTTTAACCACTGGGCAATCTCCCCAGACCCTACTTTTCTTTGGGAAGCAGCATTCTTCATTAGCCTGGAGCTTGCCAAGTAGGCCAGACTGGTCAGTGAGCCTCATGAGTCTGCTTGTCTCTGCCTCCCCTGGGTTAGGGTTATAAGCACACTACCAGGCCTGGCTTTTTTCTTTCTTTTCACGTGGATTCTGGTAATCAGGCTTGGGTTCTCATGCTTGCAAGGTAAGTGCCTCATTGAAAGAGCCATCTCCTTAGCCCTCATCAGATTTTCAAATAAACTTAAGCTTCATGGATTAAAAAAATTGTTACTGTTTCCCTTAATTTTTTTAAACAACATTATTTGTTTATTTGCAACAGAAAGAGAGGGCCACATCTGGTTTCTTATGGATATTAGGGAATAGAACCCAGGCTGACAGACTTTGCAAGCAACCACCTTTAACCACTGGCCAATCTCCCCAGCCCTATGTTTTCTTTTACTTGGGGCAGTGGGAGGTCTGGCATATGGGAATAGCAGCCGGATAACCTATAATTCAGGGGGTAGTACACAAGAAGGTGGGGAGGTGGGCAAACCTTTCTGCCGTGCACTGGGATCTGAGGCAGGGCAGCTCAAAAGACGACAGTCCCTGATGGAAATTTGTTCTGTGAGTCACAGTACTATTTTGGGGGGCATTTCTTTTTCATTTCAAACAATTAGCTACCATCTTAGGACACCTGTGCCTGAGTCTGTTTGTCTTGACATATTAGAATGCATCAGTTTTCAACACCTACCAGTATTTACCATTGAATCATCTTGAATTATTTAATCAACTTGCAAAGTTGGTAGGATGAGTCAGAGTATATATTAGCTTCATGACACAGCACTATGAATGACACTTGGAAAGTGTTTAAATAAGGGTAGTTTTTTTTTCAGAAGAAAATCTCAAATATGTAGGTCTCCAGGAGAAGAAGTAGTTGCAGTATTAAGAGGTTATAAATTAAAACAATTAGAACTTACTTGTCTCCTGGGAACATGAGCCAGACAACCAGGGATTACAATCTTGCTCATCAGTTCTTTTGAGTCTGGCTGAGTCCTTTATGGAAAGTCAGAACAGTGTGGAAATCATGCTTTGGGATTCCGTAAATACACCACCAGTACTTATCTTACACACATCGACCCCACTGGGCACTGGGATTAGCAATAAGGTTTAGAACTCAGCTATGGTTCGGATCAGAAAAAGCTAAGATTCTGCAACTTATTTTTTTCAAGTAGTGAAAAAAAATATTCCTTAATTTATTCCAGTCTCTACTGACCAGAACTGAGACTAGACTAGAAAAACTAACTGGATGCTTATGTTAGTCACTTAGTGAATAGCTGGTCTTTTTCTGAGTAGTTCTCCAGTATTGCTCTGTGGTTGAAAATTTATGGAGCGATTCCTAATTTACAGCTACCCAGACCTTCATTATCTCTGAGTTCTTCCCCATCTTGGCCTCACCCATTCCTTACAGTACTCCTGTATAGTATAAGCTGATTGTTTTATGACGATGACATGGGACCTAGAGTCAGATGTCGCTAGGGAAGAACTGTGACTGTAACATTTATTGGCTGTGTCACCAAGTACAGATCATTTAAGTTGGCTGAACTTGAGTTATTTCTCTATACAAGTTAAGACAATATCCACCAGGAATGACATGTAGAAATTAGTTGATGGCAAGTGCTTAGCATTACACTGAACTCATGACAAGTGTTCGACCTTTGGGGAACAATTATTAGTTGTTGTTACCATCGTTGGCATGAATAGGAGAGGAGTCAGTAATTCTGAGTCCATAGAAACAGAGGCTCAGGGGTTGGAGTGTAACTCAGTGACGCGCATGTGCTTAGTGTATGAGAAGCCCTGGATTTGATTTCCCCACATCCCTGCAAATGATCACAAAAACAAAAAGGAATAATTATTTAAGTAACTTTCCTACATCTTCACCTGGCCTGCAGAGTCAGGAGCAAGGCTCAGAACTCCTCACCAGCTGCTGTGTCTGGGGTGCATACAGTTATCCCCTGTACTCCTGGAGGTACCAGCTGGAGTGGGGGAGCTGGTCTCAGCCAACTTCTTTGGTTGTATGCACCATAACACGATTAATTTGTTTCATATATAATGTCTCCCTGTGATGCAAAAACTTTAACAGAGCTTTGGCCTTTATTTAATTTTTAGTTAGCCACAAAAATATTATTTGTGCAGATTATTTGGTCTCATTATTTTAGAAGCAACATTGAACATTTTAGGAACAGATTATTAGATAATGATTGTTAATGCCTGGTTTATAATTATTTCTCTTAAGCTATATCTGCTGTACAATGGTGACCACCCAAACTTCCTCACACTGTAGAAGTTTCAGCGAGTTAGATATAGCTCTGGGATTAGCCACCAAATCATCTGGAAACTGAGGAACATCATGTGGCAGTAATTTATTTTATTTTGCTTTTACACAAAAACATTTGTGCTATTGTAACATTCTCGGAGATCAACTTTTAGGACTCTTAAGAACCCAGCAAAGGTGATAAATACCTGTGGTTATTGTCTTCTTCCCATGGGAAGAAGCTTCAGACAATCCCTGATGTACACATGGAGAAAGGCGGTGTACTTTTTCCATCGTGAAAGCCATTGGTTTGGATCCACAAACTTGCCTTTCTGAATGTCTTAATTCAAAGCAAGCATAGTTTCCTCCGTTCATTTAAGTGAAAACATTAAGAAAATAGATTCTAACATCTCTAGAAACTTGCCTCATAGAACTCATATTTTTAAATGTAAAGCAGCTTGTTTTAAAAGTTATTTTTTTTTTTGGTCTGAATTTGAGATAGGATTTTACTGTGTTGCTCAGGCTGGTCTCAAACTCTTGGGCTCAAATGATCCTCCCACCTCAGACTCCAGAGTGCCTCAGGCCGCAGGCAGGCAACGCTGTGCTGGCCTTACCAGTACCTTTTCCCCTGATGTTCGTCTTTTTTTTTTTTTTTTTCTCCTACAGAATCTATTGCTAACAACTAAGCTATGGTTAATTTATTACTTGACAGAGTTGATGTAACAAATATTTCACATATTTTAAAGTGTCTACTATGTTGTGGTGTACTCATAAGATGATTGTAGTCAAAAGGGTTTGGCAGGCTGCCTTGGTTAGTTCCGGGTTCATGTAGTACCCTCTCCTGCCATGTCAGCGTACACTTGAAAAGAAATGAATAGGGTTGACTCTGAAAGATGTGCCAAGGCAGTTCCAGCCCACCTAGACCTTGCTTGTCACAAACCTTGGGAATATATAGACATAGATATTAGCGCCATTTGAAGATGGAAAAGTTCACTTAAGTTGCCAAAAAGTTAACATGATTTAATTCACTTTTTATTCAAGCAATACACTGGAGTTCTAAATGACTAAAGTAAGGACAAAAGCCTGGATGTTCTATGGGAGCCTCTCTCTGTCTCGGTCACCAGCACAAGAAATTCCATGATGGAAATTCAATAAGCAGAAACACGATTAAGTCATAATTTTCAAGCACGTAGTTGAATATTTGGAAATAATACAGACATGAAATTGCACATTTTCATCCTTACACATAAACCACTGGGCAGTATACACTGATGGTGTTGGCTCCTAGCAAGTTTAGGACGATGTTGCTGATTAGTGTCATTCCATCCACATGTGCACCTTCTCCACATCTACTGCTCAGTGTAGGCCACGAAAGCCTAAGAGCTGAGATTTGGCATCCTGCATCCCAGCTAGAGTTTACATCTGTATGTGGGCCATAAATTATGGAAAGTAGCAAGGGAAATGGCTAATGGGGAATTGCTGGATTAGTGTAATCCACCCTCATTCCTCAGGAAAAACTCAAGGGTAAGCTGGCCAAGGGATGGCAGGGCAACAGGATTTCCATAGACACACGTATGCATGCTTATATTTTAATTTTGCCTTTTCTTCAGAAATGATCATTTTAGAAAAAATGGTTAGAACACAAAAATTTAAAGAAGCAGAAAAAAAATGAACCAGTCATAATTTCACCACCAAAAGGCCGTTTCTACATGTTTGGCATTGCTTCCTTCTATATTTCTGTATTCCAGCAGGTATTTGAAAAAAAATCATTGAACTCATACATAGATTTTTATTTTTGCATTTGTTTCAGTGAACATATCAAAATCATTTCTGTATGTCATATATGTTCACCCTTGTCCTTTAGTTAAGTTCATCTTCTTTTCTGAACTATGACTTTAGGCTTTTGGGTGCTTTGTGCATTTTCTTTTATTATGACTAGTGCTGCAGGGGATATTTTGGGTCTCAGATGCTGGGTCATATGTGTGACTGCTTTCTTGGGCGCTAGCTCCAGATTAACTGCAACAGATAGGGCACCACTTTTCAGTGTCCTGTTGGATCAAGAGTATAGACTGGAAATGTATCAGTTTAACTTCCTTTTAAAGGGACTAGTGAGGTTGAATACTGTGAATGTTCTTCTCATTTCCTTTGCCCAGGACTTCTGCTGTTTTTAAATGATGCATTCTGCACATGATAAGAGTACATGTGTCTTCTGTAGTCACTGCACACATTTTCCTCAATTTACTGTTTTTTTAAATATTGGTTAGTGTGGTGGTTTGATTCATGTGTCCCCCATAAACTTAGGTGTTTTGAATGCTAGGTTTCCAGCTGTTGGAGATTTGGGAATTAACACCTCCAGGAAGCAGTGTATTGTTAGGAGCAGGCTTATGGGTGTTATAGCCACTGTCCCCTTGCCAGTGTTTGGCAAACTCTCCTGTTATTATTGTCCACCTTATGTGGGTCAGGGGTGATGTCCACCCTCTGCTCATGCCATCATTTTCCCTGCCATCATGGAGCTTCCCCTAGAGCCTGCAAGCCAAAATAAACCTCTTTTTCCCACAACCTGCTCTTGGTTGGGTGATTTCTACCAGCAATGCAAACCTGACTGCAACAGTTAGCATATTCTTGTGATACATGTAAATTAAAATGGATATTAAAATAAGTTTTATTTCTATTTCCCTTTTGTGATTCCTTTCATTGAATTTGAGTGTAGCTAGTTCATTCTACATCTAGACAAGAAAATATTGCTATTTTCTTCTGAGCTTTGTAATTTTAATTTTTAAAATATTTAACTCCTTATTTTGTTTCATCTTAATCGAACTGCATAGATATAACTTAGGGATAGAAATCATTTTATTAACTCCTAATAAATTATTCTAAGACCAACTGTAGAGTTGAAGTTCCTATATGTAGTGCTTATTTCCAGAAGACCTGTTCCTGAAACCTCAGTTTTGTTTCATCTGTTGTTCTAGCCTTGTGCTAGTACCATTTTAATTTAATTAATAAAAAAATTTTAATAATATCCATTGCTATTTGACCTATTATCACTCTTATTTACAAATTAAGTGATCTATTTTTTTATTTCTTAAAATTATTTTAAAAAAATTAAAAGTAAATAATGAGGAATTTTATGACTTGATTATGGTGTAATGCTTACTTATTAATGTGAAAGAATCATTAGAATGACATCACTTCAACATAAAGGTTAACAAAAGCATTTTCCTTCAAAGTCAGTATGGAGGGAATCTAAAGTTGGAGGGGTTGAAGGAGGTCTGACGAAGAAGTGCATCAACAGATTGAAGTTGATGAAGTTCACTTATTTGCATGTTGGCCACAAAGTCTTGAGCAATTCTCTTATGATTTATAAAACGTATCTCCCCTGATTAGCTCATGGGGTAGTTGGGATGAACCAGTGTCCTTTAGAACATTAAAGCATATATATATAAGTTTTAAAGCTAGATTACCCTGATCCTAAAGTGTCAAATTCCCTACATATGCGCATACAGAGACCAGACTGCAAGCTACAACTCATTTTCACTCTCTTTACCGTTAAACTGATAAGCTGTTCTCAATCTCATCTAGTCCTTAGGAGAATCAACTTGTTCAGTGTTTTTCCTTTCCCACTGCAGATAGACTTTATTTCCAAAGCCCCAAACTTTTTAATACTGAAAAGAATGCCTTAGTATTTTATAAGCAGGAGGCCTGTCAAGCAAATTGCTCTTGGCAGGAAAGCAGATCATATATCTTAAGCTTATCTACCTCTCTAGACTGAGTGTAGCCTGGATCGCCCCAGGGTGCACCCAGAGCTCTGCCGACCTCACCGTAGTGTCTGGGCTGGGGCCGCCTTGCCAGCACTGTTGAGGGGAGCTGGTTGTCCCCCAGCCCTTGGCTTAGGACTCTCAGCTTCTTTCCTACAAGTGATGACTTTCTGCTGTCATTTTCAAACTGCCTACTACTGTTTATTTGGAATCTAAACATCTGGGAAGCTTTAAAGATCCAATTTGTTGAGGGCATAGTCTGCACTCCAATTTAATGTACAAGAGACACGCATGGAAAGTAAGCATGATGATAGCAGGATTTATTAAAAATGTAACTTTTGCAAAATAATCTGGGGCTGGGGAGATTTAGTTAGGTCCCCAATGGTACTCTTTTTGATGGAGTTTTAGGTTCCTGCCTTAACCCTTTCCTTTGCCCACGACGAGGAGCTGGATTTGTTGCAGTCAGAGGCAGAACTGGGAGCAGCAGAGAATCTGGGGTCTCATCTTCTCTCCCTTGCTTCTGACCCTGTACCTGTCGGAAGATGACGTCAAGGTAACGAGGTGTTAAACCATGTTGGTGGCTCACACTTGTAATCCCAGCTACTCTGGAGGCTGAAGCAGAAAGATGCTAGTTCAAGGCCACCCTGTCTCCAACACAAAAAAAATAAATGAAGGTCTGGAGATGTAGTTCAAAGATAAAGTGCTTAGTCAGCATGTGCGGGGCCTGGGGCCAATTCTCTAGACTGAAATATGTGCGCTGGACGATGCAGGAAGAGACAATGCTACAGTAGTGAATGTAGATCCTAAAAGCACAAGACTGCACAGCCATGAAACTCAGCCTTCTGGAGAGATGGTACAGTGATTAGAGGCACTTGCTTGTTAAGCCTGAGTGCTGGGGTTTGATTCGCCGGAACCCATGTAAAGCCAAATGCACAAAATAGTGCATGTATGTGGAGTTTATGTGTAGAGGTAGAAAACCCTTGAAAGCCCATGTTCTCTCTCTCTCTCTCGTAATAAACAAAAATATTTAAAAAACATTTAGCATTTCAGAAAGTCTGTTCTTGTCTTTCTTCTTTCTAATTTGTCAGAAAATATTTAATAAAGAATACTTTGACTTAGGCCACACCAGCTGTGGCAGATTCTCTACTCTAAACATGAATATGCAGACTTAGTTATCTCCTCAACCAGCATGACTAGTTCCATATATTAGTTATCATTAAAATTAAGGACAAACAAGATCTGCCCCAAATCTCCTTATTTGATTTTATTGGAATTTTTTCACTGTATCCAGACCTTAATGCAATCCAAACCTAAACCCTGACCTTGCCTTAGCATCTCCCCGTTCTATTTTATTTTATTTTTATTTTTTGGTTTTTCAAGGTAGGATTTTCTGTAATCCAGGCTGATCTGGAATTTGCTATGTAGTCTAAGGGTGACCTTGAACTCATGATGATCCTCCTACCTCTACCTTCTTAGTGCTGGGATTAAAGGCATGCACCACCACACTTGGCTTTCTATTCTTTTTTCTTTTTTAATAAAAAATATTTTAGTTATTTGTATGCAGAAAGAGACAGAGTAAAGAGAGAGAGAGAGAGAGAGAGAGAGAGAGAGAGAGAGAGAAAATGGGTGTGCCAGGGCCTTTAGTCACTGCAAATGATTCCATATGCATGCAACACCCTGCGCAACTGGCTTCATGTGGATACTAGAGAAGTGAACCTGAGTCCTTTTTTTTTTTTTTTCCAGGCAAACACTTTAACTGCTGAGCCATCTTTCTAGACCTATTTCTATTCTTCCCTGACAGGAACTCTGCTATTCATGAAATTAATTCAACGTTTAAAGAATCTTCTAAGCATTGCTAATTTGGGTTTCTATAGAGTTTTTTTTTTTTTCTTTTTTGTGCTATCTCTTCCCTTGTCAATCCACCAACCACCTTATTCTCACAGTTTCAGTCTTGCCTTCTCTTGCCCTCAGGTTCATGTCCAGTTTTCACAGATTCTGACATCTGACCTTGTATCCCCAGTTAAATTGTGTACTCTAGGAGAATGAGAAAGATGAGACTTTCCTCCTATGTACCCCAAGATTGATAGGTTATAATAAGAGGCATGAATAAATTAAAAAGGAAAAAAAAGCCATTGTGTATGGGGGAAAGACAGATTCAAGCTGAGAAGTCTTGTCACAGGCTGGGTCCAGTCAGGTTCCACACAACTCCTTCTCTATGGATTCTTGAATTCTCATTACCACAAGCAAAACGACAGCCTCTGGAGTGTTCTCATTTCCCAGATTTCTCTGGCTTTATTTCGTGGTCTCTTTTTCCTGAATGATCTATTTCTCTTTGAGTCATGGCAACGTTTATGTGCTTCTCATATATGTAAATTTCCACCTCGAATCATCTTAGGTATTTACTTTCAAGATCTATAAAGATGATTGTGAAAACAATAAATTAGTCAGACAGGCTGAGTTGAGTAAAAACTCTGCCAGAAGCAAACTAGAAATGCCTCCTCCAAGGTTTTACTTCCCAACGAAACATCACTTTCATAACCACTTACTTTGTGTTTTGAAAGGCTGGGACCTGTGTTCCTTCCTGTGTTTGGGTTTGTGTGTTTTCATGCGATGAGTGTATGTAACAATGTCTTGTATACAGTAAGGCCACAGTACATGAGTATAGAACTTTAAAAAATTACTTAAGATTTACTTAACAGCTTTGTAATAAGTGTGATCCATCTTTACCTTCTTAAATTTTTCCTAGTGTTTTGTTTCTTTTTGTAATGACAAAGCGACATTCCAGGCTCCTGGGGCAATGGAATGGTACTCCTCTTCTCCATCTCTTAATTTCAAAGTTTCCTTTGCATATAACATCATCTTGTTGTTTGCTTTGTTTGTGGTATTACCAGCATCTGTCCTTTGTGTGTGATATTTTTCTTCTATGGAAAAAAGACAAGAACAACAAAAACAAAAACAAACAAACAAAAAAAACCTCTGATGATGCAGCAGTAAGGTTTGCTGAAGCTGGTGAAATGGATTGGTTTTGTTGACCAATAGTCTTGGTCTAAACTGCTGACATTTCTCAGCCTTCTGCTGGATTGCACAACATTGTGCAACTTTATGTGGAAATAAATGAGTTTATTAGTGATGAATTGTGTGTTTGTGGCTGTGTCCACGTGTGATAATAGCCATCTTTTGTGGGTACTTATAGCAATAATGATACTACTCGTTTTCAGTTTACTCTTTACCATAAACTATGCCCCTATTCATTTCAGCGGGGGCATGTAACCTCAAAGAATGTCATGACTGGAGCTTGTTGAAACAGAGCAATGGATGGTTGGCTCTGAGTAACCCTTTACTGGCAGGGCCCTGTGATAGCTGAGCACATGGCTTCTCCTATGTTGGTGGTCTGTAATATTTCTATTTTAAACTGCTCACATTTAACACTGCTGCTCCACTCTGTGCCCAGGAGTTCCAAGTGACCACAGCACAATATTTTCTGGAAGCCTCATTAGTCATTTATAGGGTCAGCTTGACCCTTCCTTCAGGAATCACCTCTGGAGTGTCTGGAGTGAGGTATGGTTCCTGACCTTGCAGAGCATGAAGTCTGACTTAAGTGAACAGGCTATGGACTCAATCCCACAAAATTCAGGAACCTAGAGAACATGGATCCCCAAGTAGAGTTGACTTCAGTGATGGGTGTGGTGTGGGGGTACTGTAGACAGACTTGAAGAAAATGGGTACTGAACTCTGTGAATGGAAGGGTTAGGAGACATGGCACTCAGAAAGGAATAGATGATGTGTTTTAGCTAGAGTTGCTTATATGGGAAGTGAAGGTAGAAGGAGTGGTGAGTTGTAAGAAATAAAATCATGAGACACAGCAGCCCAGCTAAAATACCCTAGGGAAAAAAAAAAAAAGAAGACAATGTTTCTGAATTAGCAAAGCACTTTAGATGAGGCCCCCAAATGGCACCAGAATTGCTTGTCAGTTCAATGTTATTATTTGGAACTGTGACGAGCAAGACACTACTTAAATTTTGGCAGTTATGGAAGGTTGGAAGTGGTCCTGCTCCAAAGGACCTCAGGCCAGCCAGGAACAAGCCATAATGGTGTCAACATGCCCTGATGTTTGCTGGCCTTGATGTGAAAATCTGAAACTCAGGATCCAGTGTGGCCTTGGGTAAGGTGGCAGACAGCCTGGATTGTGGGGGAGCACAGGTGAGTTGTGGAGATGCCCAAGTTTCACGCCTCAGGGAGGCCCACAGGAGGCATGCATGCACTAGGAGTGGGGAGGGTCTTACAGGTAGACGGAATGATTAAAGGAGAAGCCCCCACTCTCATTACCACTTTGCTAGGCTTTTCTGAAGCAGCGTAGTGTTCTGATACTCTGGGTGGTCAGATTTGAGTGGAGGTAGGAGCCATAAGTAGGACTATAGGCGGGCACTGTGTTCCCACCAGGGGACTTCTGCTGTGGCTAATGGGAGCCTGTGAAGGGTTGGAAGGATATAAACATAGTGAGATTTTGGAATAATCTTTTCAATGTGAAAAAGACTTGGCTGGGGTGTGTCACTGTCAGTCCTTCTAATGTGAGGACGGATTGGGTGAGGGCAAGACTATTCTAAGCGAGAGGCTGTGAGGATTTGATGGACGTATTAACAGTGGAATGAAGAAGAGTGGTAGGCACTAAAAGTGCTATTCAGTGCTGACTTCTGTGGGTGCTGGCAGTGTCAGGATGTGGAGAGATGGGAAAGAGGTGGGATGGGTTGACCATGAGCTCTGGGGTTTGATGGCTGAGTTCACACACTCCCACTAGCTCGCTTTAGGTTGGACAGGCTGAGCTTGAAGGGCCTCTGGGGACATCTATTCTGCTGAGGCTTGGGTGTGGGTTTACTTTGTTTCTTTCACTGTGATGTAATCCATAAGGGCACTGAAGGACTCGGCTCCTGTTCCCTACTCTATCCCTTACTGTAGTACTGCTATCAACAACAGGGAATTGGAATTTACAGCCTCTGATGCCTCCAGCAGGTGACCCTAGAGATGGCTGCCTCCCAGGATGATCTGAGGACCAGTCTAAAGATGGACACAAAACACTGTGAGTCATTTTTCTCCTGATGGGTAACATCTCCTATGAGGCCATTTCTCTGCTCATCTATTTACAAAGGCATGAAGAGATGGTGAGGCTCTGCCTTGAGAGTCCTCTCTCCCTGTGACTTCTAACAGAACAGATGCCTCCACACCAGCAAAGATGACTCAGTATTTCCTAGGACTTGTGGGTTTAATGTTGAGTCAACATTATTCTAACACCTTTTAATGCTTTTCATATTTACAACTTACAGTAGGTGGCAGACAGCAGCACAGAGCCCATGAGAGGCTTTGGGGCCAGCAGAATCCTTTCTTGAAGCTCTAGGCAAGCAATAATAATCTTCCCACCCTCCTAGTATTTAAAAATTCTTAAAATGCTTTGGCATATTTTAATATTTTCTATTAAAATGAAAGGAACAAGATGTTCATAGTGTGAATCTCCAGTAAGATGTGGGCTGCAGTTCTGTACCTGGGAAATCAAGGAGTTAAGAAAGCCAGCTCCCTCCTTCTACCCCACATCCCTAAAAAGAAAAAGAAAATTAATTGTCGTAAGCCATCATGACTCAGAGCTTATAGACGGTAAGAATCATATAAATCAGAGAAATATTCCTGAAAGTGACTGACAGGCCTCCCTGTTGGTGCCTGGGCAGAGCTGGCACTGGATTGAGTGGACCTTGGTTCTTCCAGGATAGTTGAAATGTTTCACATGGATTTGAGTAGAAAGGTTTCATTTTTTTTTTTTAATGTTGGAAAACCAAGCAGTAGAAAAAAAAGAAAAGTTTTCCTTCCTTCTTCTATTAATATGGTTTTCAGTAGCACAATGCATTTAAAGTAAGGCATAGTTTCCTCAGAGTTAATATGGCTCGGGACATGATTTAGATGGAAAATTTAAGTAAGATTAATGCAATTTATTATCCGACAGGATATCCCTACAAGCCACACTATTTGGCTGAATTTTAGATTCCCAATCTAATATTTCAGATGACATTTCCAGATGGGTGTCCCATTCTGCTGTTAGTTTAGTCAGGGTGATATAGAGTTTGTAAAACAGGAGAGGTTGAACTAGTTTAACACTTGATTAATCATTGAAATTACTTTGTTACTATTTGAATTTAGTGACTTTTGTTTATTAAGTAACTCCCTAAGACCCAAAGCCAACACAAACCAGAGGAACATATCCAGCTTTGCTAATTTATTTGATGACTTCTTCAAAGGGATTTTTTAAAGTTACAAATTTATGGTTACATTGAAAGGCTCCCCAAAGCTTACTCACTGCCTTGCAAAGAAACTAAGATGTAGGATTGTCAGGCTGAGGGGAACACACATATATGTACATACACGGCATCTACTAGACTACTACTACTGCTTTAATTTCCTGAACCATTACTGGGTAGATAAATCTTTAAAACAAACTAAACAAATAATTATCAGAGCCCTTGCTAGTCCCACCAAGAAATGGAATATGAAATTCTCCAAGGTGACTATAAACCACTGGCAAGTGTTTGAAGGGGTGGGGAACTCCGGCACACCCAGTAAGGTTGAACTGGATGGAGGCACGGGCTGGAAGACAGAGGCACAAGGAAGGTCACCTGGATGCTGCTCTGCGCTTGTGCAGTGGGGGAGGGGGCCTGCTGCAGAGGCTAGACAAAGCTCCAAACCAGAACTTCTTTTTGGGATATGAAAATTTCCTGAAGTCTGGGCTTGGCAAATTGATTACAATCTCCTTTCAGAGACCTATCAGGAACAAACTAGTGAGTTGCAGACATAAATATGAATTCCAGAGTCTGCGACTAACCCAACTCATAAATGAATTCCTAAACGCTGACCAAGCCAGAAGACCCAACATTGGAGAACCACTTGGCAGGAACCATTAGTTTCAAAATGAGATGAACTGCTCTATTTAGCCCTCATTCAAAACTTTACAGAAACGCCAGATTTCCATAAACACAGGCTTCCTTGAATTTCCAGGGCTTTGATTAACTGGTGGACGGATGGGAGAGCCGCACAAATACAGATTTGTGTGCAATATTCAGCTTGGATGGGATTGGGGGCTGGAAACAAGCACAAAGATTCCCCTCTCCTCTCTGAGAAGTTAACTCTTCCCTGCGTTTCCAGAAGGCTTCTTTTGTTGTAAGAAGTTTGGAGAATAAAGAATTAGTCTACGGTTTGAAAACGTGGTTATAGATCATATTCTTGTCATTTATGTCATCATCTGTTAAGCCTTTTATGACTGATTGACAGCCCACTGCTTTATGGTGTGGCTTTAATGCCCCAAAGGAATGAGAGAATTAAAAAATACACTTCTGTCTTTACTGAAAAAGTCATAAAGTTGTGGCTTCTACTAAGCAAAGAGATTGCTTGCAAGACATATTTTCTTTTTTCAATGTGTTTTCATTTTTCTTCTTACTGCCGTTTTTCTCCATTGATACTGGCACATCAGGCAGGGGCTCTAAAATTGGTACAACATAGATCTACAGAAGTCAAACTTTGGTGGTTACATTCTCTTATTTTCTTTTGGCTTCCATGTTCAAGTCAATAAAAACAAAATAAATCTGAAGGATAAATAGCCAATTTTCTGTATTCTGAAAAGCTGTTTTGCTCCAAGGAAGGGAGTAAGTTTGGAACCTAGGAATGACTTGAGTTATGACATTTCTGTCGCCTCTGTGGTCTTTTCCCATATTTTGTTCCATGCCTGTAACCTATGCATGGGGTTTTAAATGCCAGAGATTATGCAAGAAAGGAATGAGTTAAGATAGTGGCATTTCTCAACACGGTCAAATCTTTTGTTTATAGTAGAAGGACTGAAAGATATTGACAGACCAAGTATATCATTTCTATATTGAAGCTTAGTTTGCAATGACATCTATGAATAACAATGAAATAAACTAATTACAGTTATCAACACATTGGACTTCAGTCTTAGTCTGTTTCTGGGTAGTAGAAACTCACAGACTTGTCTATATGAATTGAATCTTACCAGAGTTCTCAGAAATGTCAGCTCCAATTAGAGATGGGGACGATACAGAAGACATCATTAGATAGAGCGAGACAGACTTATTCCATAAACACAGAATAGTTGGAGCATTCTTAATGCCAGGAAGAAGTGGATTTAGCTCAGGCAGAGCAACCAAGGCTAAGAATAAGTGACTGATGAGTGTTCATTGTTAAATGAGACATTTCTGTCTCCTCCTCCTCCATGGCTCAGAGGACACTGTGGGAGAGGAGGCTGAAAGAGTCTAAGAGCTGGAGGATGGGGAGGAGTGCTGTGGAATGCTGTCTTCTAGACATGAGGTGGCAGGTACACAGTGACTGTCATAACAAGCACAAGACCTGCACAGTGCTGGACTTATCAACATTCTGTCATAGATGATGGAAAAAAAGACACAAAAGTAGAAGAGGGTTCTAGTTAGAAAGAATAGGTTCAGTGGAGGAGGGATGGAAGAAGAGAGAGAAGCGAAGGTAATGGAAGGTGATTATGATCAAAATTCATTATATACACATGAAAATTACCAATAAAAAAGTAAAAGACAACAGACTAACCTGTGTATCTGAACGTGTTTCTTCAGAAATTTAGAAAAAAACTGGCAATTATGATGCCATGTTATGAGCCTTAAGGACAGCTGAGGTCATTAAGTTCCCCCAAAATGGTTACAATATTATAATACTGAAGCACTTTCATTAGACCTGCATTACAATTTCACTGTCAATTGTTCTCAGCTTAATGAAACTTGAAAAAGTTAATAAATTGCATGCAATTTTAAAGAAGTTAAAAAAAGAGCAACTGAGCAATAGTTCTTGTAGACATTTTCTCAAGTAAATTAATTGAAAGACTGCAGGAACTCCATATACCTGCTTTTGACTAAGACCTTCCACTCTGTTCCTGGTGAGCAAGTCTGCTTCCTTCCCATCCCTCCTCTTCCTTTTCTTTTCTTTTCTTTTCTTTTTTTTTTTTTTTTTTTTTGCCTTTTCGAAGTAGGATCTCACTCTAGCCCAGGCTGACCTGGAATTCACTCTGTCATCTCAGGGTGGCCTTGAACTCATGGTGATCCTCCTACCTCTGCCTCCGGAGTGCTGGGATTAAAGGTGTGTGCCACCACACCTGGCTTTCCTCTTCCTTTTCATCATCCCTACAGCAGCTTCCTGCCTTCAGTAATGCACTTAGAGATTGATCAAGGTGAAAAAATTAATTTATTGATTAAATTATTGACTTAGCTCTGCAATTCCTTCCTTTCCTTCTCTTTATTTTTCTTTTCCTTTTTGTGATTCAGTTTTTGGAGATGCATTTCAAAGACACATCATTGTGAAGGTAAGATTTCAGAAGCAGGCCCCATCCCTACAGAATCTCCCCATCAATTGTGGGTCTTGGATGCATTAGGACCAACAGTATTAGAGCTGATTGGCACGTTCTCCTAGGGGACTTTGGAGATTATCCGTGGAGTATCCCACTCCCTTCCAGACATCCTGAGAAAGGTATGATCCTGGTTAAAAAGTGTCCAAGAAGTGAGATGATATGACAGCAATTGTTCTCAATGATGTGAAATCACAGGCAAGGTTTATTTCTACTACAGGGGCAGGAGGCTCTGCCATAAGACATCTTGGCTTGTGGGTTTGTTGATGAAGGAGGGTTGGACAACTACATCGATGTACATCCTGTAGAGTCCATGAAGCTGGCCGTCTGACCTCTTCTTCCTCTGGGAATGCCTGCCAACCATTCAGGAATAGTGGTTTGTCTCCAGTCCTTCTCCTTGGGACTTCTGTGACGGAGTTGCTTTCTACACAGTGGATCAGGCATGCTGGTCCTTCTCTACCATCCCTCACTTATTAAAGATTCACTTTGTCTGTGGGTTTACAGTGCTTTGTGCTAAGCACCTGGAATAGAGAAGAGACTTTTAGGTTACCCGAGCGAAGCATAAATGGCAAGATAATTTCCAAAAAGGCAAAATGCATGCCACAACGTGCCATCATATCTTCCATCTGGCCAGGAAGGTGTGGGATATGACAAAGGAGCCGAGGCTGGATGCTGGCAGGGAGGGAAGCAACTAGATGAAGAAGGGGTAGAGGAGTTCAAGTTAGACAGCCGAGTATCTAAAAACGTGTGCTCTCTGAGCCAGAATCGCACTGGCTGTGCACTACCACACCAGGGCTAAATATTATGGTTAATGCCTACAAATATTATTATTCTACAGCTTACCTACTGAGCCCCCAACTATTCGTCATTTTGGGCTCAATCCACATTTTTGTGTTTAAGGCCTTGTACTAGTTTTGACTGATTTCCCCAAGGCAGAGTCGAGCAGAGAAATCATCTACTTCATACAACATATATGACTTTCTTTTCTTAAGGTAATGTTTCTTGGGACTGATGATTCGAATTACTGACTAAAATATGATCGTCATCTTTAGGGAGAGCCAGCCTTGCACTAGGTGAAAGGGCGGGCACATTTAAATGTTCTGGATAGAAATGTTCAAACTCCTTCCCAGTCATGCGTAGTAATTCCCCTTCCACACAGGGGAAAAATCTAGCCTGAGCTGTTTTCCTACAGTCTTTTCCTTTTGAGAGCTTGTGCTCCTCCCTGCCTTAGGCCCATGTGGGTTGTCACTATACATTGTCCCCTGGGCCACAAAAGACAGCCAGTCACGTTCCTTCCTCCCTGGCTTCTCCCTATACAATCAAGGAGAATTCCATGATGTGTTTGCATCCGTGTGTTATCAGGGGCTCTAAAATCTACCAGGAAGATTTTAAAGGGAAGGGGATGATCCCTTTTGTCTTTCCAAATTGTGAGCTGTGAGGAGGACCTGGTGCACTGGATCACGTTTCCTCACACATGGAGAGAGCCTAGGGAGCATGGGTCCACTAAGGGGAAGAGAGAGCTAAGGAAGAGCAGGGGCTGAGCCACCGTTGCCTTGAGGAGCCACTGAGATCTACCCAGGAGCAAACCCAGCACTGCTTCTGGCTTTCCTCTACATCATCTGACAAATTAATATGCGCCTCACTCTCTCCCTCCCTCCTTCAATCCTTTTTACTTGTCTTTTCTGAAAAATTTTAATTACTTAATTTATTTATTTATATATTTGCAGTCAGAGAAAGATAGGGGAGAGAAAGAGAGCAAGAGAGAGAAAGCAAGAGAGCAAATGGGCACATCAGGGCCTCCAACTGCTGCAAACGAACTCCCGGTGCACGTGCCACTGTGCATCTGGCTTTGCATGGGTACTGAAGAATTGAACCTGGGAAGTTAGCTTTTGTAGGCAAGTGCCTTAACTGCTGAGCCATATCTCTAGCCCTCTTTTTTGACTTTTAGAAAAGAAAAACTTCATTTAGATTAGTTTGATTAGAGTTTCCAGCCCTAGGGAAGGCAAGTTTTTATTATATTTTTTCAGTTACTGAGATTATTTTTTACATTCCAGAAAATGCTGTTAACACAGCCACAAAAGTCCCATTTGGACAAGGAAAACTATGTATGTTTGAAATTTGTACATGCACATACAGTTGTGTTTGTTCATGAAGCTGAGTTTTTCCTCATTTACAAATCATATATTCAAGATTTTGGCCCATCTGACTATTAAGTATAGTTTAAAAATATTTGCTAGTGTATACAATTTGGAGGGTCTTCAAAACAATGAAAATAGGTAGGTGTGATGGTGCATGTCTGTAATACTAGCACCGAGAAAGCTGAGGCAGGAGGATTGTGAGAGTTTGAATCAGACTGGGCTGTATTCCAGAGCCTTTTCTAAAACAAGAAAGAAAGAAAATGAAACCACCATATGACTCAGAAATCACTTTTCTGGGTACATAACCAACGGAAATGAACTCAATGCCTCTAGAGATATTTCCACTCTATGTTAATGGGAGCATTTTAAGCAACAGGCGAAATAGAACCAGCTTCAATGTACAACAATTAATAAATGAGTAAATGAGAAAGAAAGTATTACACACATTCTCTCTCTGTCTCTCTCTCTCTCTCACACACACACACATACACACACACAGAATATTATTTAAATTTTCAAAAGGAAATCCTGTCATTTGTGACAACAGACAACATGGATGAAATTGAACTTGGAGGATGTGATACTATTTGAATTAAGCCAGACATAAAGAGAGAAATACTAAATGATCTCATTTATTTATAGACTATAAAAAATTTACTCATAGAAATAGACTTGGTGGTTGCCAGGGCCTGGGAAAAATGCTGAGGGAAAGGATAGGGGTATGTTAATTAAAGGGTACCAAATTTCAGTTAGAATGAATAAAACTAGAATCAATCATGCATCATACAGACTGTAGTTAATAATATTGTATTGTATTGTATACTCCAAATTTGCCAAGATATTAGATTTTAGGTCAGTTCCTCTTATAAACTGAAAACTACTTGAGAATATATATATATATATTCACTGTGCATACATATCAAAACATGCCATGTACCTTAAATATATGCACTAAAAATAAACCATGAAAAGACTTATTTTAATTTTAAAAAATTTACTTGAGAGAGAGAGACGCCGAGAGAGAGAGAGAGAGAGAGGGAGAGAATGTGTGCACCAGGGCCACTAGCCTCTGCAAACAAACTCCAGATGCATGTGTTATCTTGTGCATCTGGCTTTATGTGGGTACTGGGGAATCAAACCTGGGTACGCTGGCTTTGCAGACAAGCTCCTTAACTGCAAAGACATCTCTCCAGCCCAAGACTGTTTTCTAGTCACAAAACGGAAAGGGGGCAGGGACACGGGAAAAGAGGGTACCAACACATGATGTATCCATACGAAACATCTTGTTAATAATAATAAACATTAAAAAATAAACAGCCAGTTTTCTTACTTTAATATAAATGACTCTATTCCTAACTGTATCTTCTCTAGTAACCAGAACATGTTTTGTGGTGGCACAGGCTTGTAATTTCCAGTATCAGAAGAATTAGAATTTCAAGATTATGCTCACCTACCTGACAAGTTTGAGGCCAGCCTGGGATCCATGAGATTCTGTCTCAAAAGAAAAAAAAAAAAACTTGGAAAGTTCTAATTCTTTTTAATTTTTTGTTGCAAACTTGATTCTGCATCAGTGCATTATCACAATATTAACATTGCAAGCACTGTACATGTATGAAAACCACTGAGTCTTACTCCATAAAGAGATGTGTGTTTTTAATGTGTATATTGTGAAAGAAAGAAGTTATGGGATCTCAGTTCTTTGGATGTGTACATATGTGGTGGTAACCAGTGACAGGTTTTTCATACTATTTTTTTTCTAGGTAGGGGGTCTCACTCTGGCCCACGCTGACCTGGAATTCACTATGTACTCTTAAGGTGTCCTTAAAATTACAATCTTCCTACCTCAGCCTCTCAAGTGCTGGGATTAAAGGCGTGCACCACCATGCCTGGCTTTTTTTTTTTTTTGATGTGTATATGTGTGTGTATAGAATATGTGTTCTGTGAGGTGTGATGCAGTGTGTGTGTGTGTGTGTGTGTGTGTGTGTAAGTGTGTAGCATATCCACGTGTAGTGATACACATGTCCTGTATACTTACATGCAGTGGCCAGAGGAGAATGCTAGGTGTCCTCTTCCTCTCAATCACCTGCCTATTTCCTTGAAATGAGTCTCAGTCAACTCAAAGATGCTATTTTCCTGAGCCTCTGTGTTTTCTGGTCTCCAACCCTGAAACGACTGGAGTTGCAGATATGTGTGGCCACCCTCAGCTGTTTAGGGTGCTAGGGATCACTCAGGCTGGCTCTGGCCATCATCTCCAGCCCTCATGCTTGTGCAGCAGGTACTGAAGCATCTTCCCAGCCCCAGGTACAGTTTAATTTTAATTATTGACTATTTCCATAATTATAGACAATAAATCATGGCGAGTCCCTCATCTCCACTTTCCCCTTTGAAACTCCACTCTCCATCATATCCCCTCCCCCTCTCCACCAGTCTCTCTTTTATTTTGATGTCATCATATTTTCCTCATTTTATGATGTTCTTGTGTAGGTAGTGTCAGGCAGGCACTATGAGGTCATGGATATCCAGGCCATTTCGTATCTGGTAGAGTGCATTGTAAGCAGTCCTACCCTTCCTTTGGCTTTTACATTCTTTCCTCAACCTCTTCCACAATGGACCCTGAGCCTTGGAAGGTGTGATGGAGATATTGCAGTGCTGAGTACTCCTCTGTCACTTCTTCTCAGCACCATGATGCCTTCTGAGTCATCCCAGAGGTCACCACCATCTGAAAAGAGAAGTTTCTCTAACCAAAAGTGAGAGTAGCATTAATATATGGGTATTAATATTAAGAGAAGTGCTTACTTGGCAGCTTGGTGAGCATAGTATATACATTTAGCCAGATACCAGCAGGCATTACACCCCTAGGTCTCGTGATGTCCTCATCATAGATTTTTCAATATCAGGCATGTATTCCCTCCCTTGCAGCAGGCTATCAGTCCAATTAGAGAGCAGTTGGTTTCCCCCATAACAGACATGCCACTATTGTACCCATTGGCTCATTTGGCTTAGCTGGCCAAACTTAAGGCTTACAGTGTTCACTGTTATTTTTTAAAATTTTATTTCCACTGATGATTTCTCTCTCTCTCCCATGGAGCTGCATGCAATATAGCTTTTATTCAGCTTTTTGCCAGCTGGTCTACACAAAGGAGATTTTAAGCTCAGCTCCAACAAGATTTCCCAGTCACAGTTTTTGATTCATCTTATCAAAAGACTTAGGGTATTTCAGATGACACTTACAAAAGCTGGCTCACAAAATGGCCAATCATAGTAGTGTGCATTTATACATTTAGCCCTTTTTCTGAGTTTCATATGAATATGTTTGTTAATAATAGGTTTGTGCAAACAACTATCATCAGTACACCTAAACTTTCAAAACTATCTGTCACTACTGCCTAGCTTAGTAAACTAGCTCACCAAAGTATTCTGTTATATGTTTCTCAAGTAAATTTATTTTAAAAATACAGAGGGATAACTATTTTACTCTCACGTGACATTATCATGCACATAATAAATTCATATATTTCATATTGTCTATTGTGAATTTACTTTGGAGGCTGTGTTGTCTAACTGTCAGATGAGGGTTGTTTTCTATCTCTATATTGATGCAAGTTAGTCAGTTGTCCTCCAAGGGGAAATGGAGGAGAGATGACAGATGCTAGAATACTCATGGTTTTCTTCTCCTGTAGAATGGATTGGACATTACCTATCTTCTCTGCAAATGTGAAGAGAAAAGGGTTTCTTACTGTTCTCAGAGTTCTTCCATTTGAGTTCCTACCTCTGACTTCTCTACAGCACAGTCGTAGGCTCCTGTCCTAGAGGACTATCCACCTTGTCCTCCAAATTTCAGTCACTACTTTGTCTCCTCTCCTCCATGGGCATGTGTGTGGAAACAAAGTCTCAATGGAACTGAGCAATACCATGTAGTTTCTTTATACTCTGACCATATCCTGGTTAGGAACTGCTTTGGCTTCTTAATTTAATTAATCAATCAATTAATTAATTTTTATTCATTCCTTTTACATTTGATTCTTTTCACTGGTGACTAAAAAGCCCAGCTTTATGCATGGGAAGTGCTCTACCACTAGGCTATACCATCAGCTCAGATTTTCTTTATGAAAAACTCTTCAGATGGTCCTTGGATGAGTGTGTTCACAGGGTTTTGCAAGGTCCCTGATGGTTATGTTCCCTCACCAGAATCAGGGGAAGCAAGCACAAATGACATGGAAAAGGGATGGGACTGGCTTCCTGAGAGTGATGGCTTGGGAAATTTGCTGATTAGCTAAGATAAGCAGCTTGACGAGATAGCAGTTGTCCTTTAATGGTGCTACTGGGTTTGGTAAGAATGATGCTGCATACTTAGAAAGAACAAGAGAAACATTGGAAAGCCACCTTCAGAAGACACCACTGTTAACACCTTTGTGGGATACTCATCTACGTACAAAGAAACTGCAGGGTTGAATTACACCACAGATCAAATAAACTTGACAGATATCTACAAAATATTATGTCTAACATGTATAGGATTCCATTTTTTTCAGCACATGGAACCTTCTCTAAAATAGAACACATTTCAGGGGGCTAGAGGGATTGCTCAGTGGTTGAAGATGCTTGCTGTTGCAGTCAGGTTTGCATTGCTGGCAGAAATCACCCAACTGAGAGCAGCTTCTGGGAAAAAGGCTTATTTTGGCTTACATGCTTGAGAGGAAGCTCCACAGTGGCAGGGGAAAACGATAGCATGAGCATAGGGTGGATATCACCCCCTGGCCAACATAAGCTGGACAATAGCAACAGGAGTGTGCCAAACACTGGCATGGGGAAATTGGCTGTAATATCCATAAGCCCACCCCCAACAACACACTGCCTCCAGGAGACATTAATTCCCAAATCTCCATCAGCTGGGAACCTAGCATTCAGGACACCTAAGTTTATGGGGGACACCTGAATCAAACCACCACATTCTGCCCCTGGCACCCATAAACTGATAACCATCCATGATGTAAAATGCAATTCATTCAGTCCAACTTTAAAAGTCCCCATGGTTTTTATCAATCCCAAACATCCCCATAGTCCAAATACTAGCTGAGTCATAATACCAAAGAATCCCACCAAGATCCATAATGGCACAGAATAAACATTCGCACTGCAAAAGATAGCATTAGGCATAGCAAAGAATTACTCAAGCAATACATGATTTAGACAGTCAAACACCAAACTCTGTAGCTCCAAGTCAAACAACTCTAGTTATTGAAAAGTCTTCCAGTCCGATAACTCTAATCAGCAATAAGTCTCTGGACTTCCAATTCCGCCCCTCCAGCTAAGCTACTCACAGTCCTGGAGAACTTCATTGGGGCCGGCAGCTTTCCTTAATAGCCATCTCATGGTCCCAGCATCTCCACTGGGTCTCCACTGCAATCATCTTCATGGCTCCATCGGGTCTCCATGCAGGCATTCAACAAACCTGCTTCACACTGCCCATGGCCATTTTCAAAACACAAGACTGTGTTGCAAACTCAATGACCCTCTCTTTCCTGCATTTCTTATACTCCACAACACCAGGTAGGGTGCTAATTTGTTAATCCAGGGGGGAATAAAGCATACTTTGAAGAACAGAACACTTCTTGAGTACTCAGTCCCCTCCAAAAGAGTCTATATTCTTCCTATTGCCCCAATGTGGGTCAGCTGGCCCAGTCTCAAAAGTTGTGATCTCTCAATTGCAGCTGAATGGGCAATAGTTCACCCAAAGATTTTTCTTTCTGTGCCATTTCCCTCTGTTCACATAAGTTCATTTCTATGCAAAGCAACCCTGCACAACTTCTCAGGACCCAGGCATATAGCAAGCTTCCCACACAACCTGCTAGCCCAGTCCAGGCAAAGCTCTTTCTCACCCTAATAAGCCAAACCTCACAGTCCATAGTTCTTACTGCATTCAGGCCTTTCAACTCTGATCAGAATAGTCCATTAAGTTGTATTTACAGCACTGAAAGGCATCTCTTAGGCCCAGGTTTCAAATCCTCCCGCAGTCCTCCTGAAAATCAGCTCCAAAATTTCAAAGCCACACAGTCAGGTGTCTAGCAGAAACCCCACTCCTGGTACCACTTTACTGGTGCAGTCAGGTTCACATTGCTTGTAGAAATCACCCAACCAAGAGCAGATTCTGGGAAAAAGAGGTTTATTTTGGCTTACAGGCTAGAAGGGAAGCTCCATGATGGCAGGGGAAAATGATGGCATGAGCAGAGGGTGGACACCACCCCCTGGCCAACATAAGTTGCACCATAGCAATGGGAGAGTGTGCCAAACACTGGCATGGGGAAACTGGCTAAAACACCCATAAACATGCCCCCGACAATACACTGCCTCCAGGAGGCATTAATTCCCATATCTCCATCAGCTGGTGTTCTAGCATTCAGAACACTGAAGTTTATGGGGACACCTAAATTAAACCACCACACTTGTTTACAATGCCTGATGGCCTCTGTTCTATTGTCTGGAATGCATGTGAATCCAGATGCTTAGGGCATCACATACATGTGGAGTTCATTTGCAGTGGCATAAGGCCCTGGTGCACCCGTACTTACTCAATCTCTATCTCTGACTCTCTCTCTCTCTTTTAATATATATATATATATATTAAAAATAGAATACATTTTAGATTACAAAGGAAGTCTTAACATATGCAAAAGAATTAATCTCTTGGATATTGTCACAGCATAGTGGAAAATAATTAGGACTCAATAGCAAGAAAACCTACAGAAATAATACTTGGAGACTGAACAATAAATATGCTGCTGGATGAAGAATGAGCCATTGGCTAAATAAGGAGAAAATTAAAGATATTCTAGAATCAAATTAAAATGAAAGAATAATTTGCCAGAACCCTTGGGATATAGTTAAAGCAATTCTAAGAGGCAAGTTTATGAGAGCTTACATTAAAAATCAGAGAGATCTCAGATAAATAACTAGTGATGCACATCACGGTTCTAGAAAAATGAGAACAAGTCAAACATAAAAGCAGTAAATGGCAAGAAACAAATGGACACTAAAAAGAAAATACATAGAATCATTAAAACAGAGGTACTTTGCTGAAAACTAAACAAGACTGACAACCCCCTAGCTAGGCTAACCAAAAGAAAAAGAGAGAAGATAAAATTTAATAAAATTAGAGATGTAAAGGGGCATGGTTCAATAGGCTTTAAGGAAATCAGGAAACGATCATTAGGGAATACTTTGAAAATTTATATTCCATAAAAACTGGAAAATGACAAAAGGATAATTCCTGGACACATGTGACCTACGTAAATTAAATCAAGAAAACACAAACAACTTAAACAAATCCATAACAAGACATGAAGCAGAAATAAAATGTCCCAACAAAGAAAGTCCAGATCCAGATGGATTTGCAGCTGAGCTATACAAAACCTATAAAGAATAGCAAATAAAACACTCCTTCAACTGTCTTATAAAACAGAAGGGAGACATGCTACCAGACTCATTCAGTGATGTGATAATCACCCTGATGCCACACAGAATAAGGACATAACACCGCCAGAAAGAAACTAGACAGTGCATTTTGATCCCATTCCCCTTCCACTGAAACTCTTATTCTTCCATTAGGTCCATGTTCTGTTTCTATGTCTTGCTTATTTTTTTATGATTCAGAATTATTTTATTTCTTATACTATTTTCAGCTAATTTTAATTTTTGTTAATTATGAATTTTACTGTATAAACAAATCACATATGGGTCATTTTCCTTTTGGGTTATCCTCTTATATCCCCTCTCACCTGCCCCCATTCTATTGAGGGCCTTTCTTAGTGGGTTGTCAGGTTAGCAGTGAGACCAGCACTCATGCTTAAATCACTGTTTCCTCTGTCATAACTTCTGAGCCTAGCAAATATGCTAGAGGTGGCTTGTCTCATGCTAAGCAGTTACCTATCTTTTCTTATTGTATTGACGAATCTTGGTTCTCCTTGGTTTTTGCTGCCATCTATAAAAAAAAGCAAAACAGATTCTCCAACCAAGTGTGGGAGCAGCATGCATTCATGTATAGTTTTTTAACAGACATTTTGATGGGCATATTCATTCTTCTTTGCCAAAGAATTCTGGAAACTTTTCTCTGGAGTCTATGACCATATGGTCTATGATCATATTCATAGGATTCAGACTTGGTTCTCAGTACCAGTAATAAATTCTATCCCAGTAAGAGGGCTTCAGAGCCAATCAGAGAGCCACTGATTATCCACAAAAGATGTGTGCTACTATTGCACAGGTATGCACATTTTGCCTGGCTGGATACATAGCTTGCAGGGTCATTTAAGTTAGGGTAATGTGCTTCATTATAGATAGGAGGTTATTTCATGGAAAATGGCAGTACTACAATGGAAATGTCATTAAGGACACTACTCCTCTCCCAGAAATCACTGGTTTCCACTATTTCCTCTGGGAAGTGTGACTCTCATGGGCCCCTTGCTCATCTATGATGAAAAGCTGACAGGCCCAGTCATGCGCAGGAAACCACATCTGCTACATGTCCATGAGTGGAGTAGTAATTTGGTGATGTGTGATCAAAATGCATTGCATACATGTATGACAGCATTAAAAAAAACCTGTAAACCCAAAAACACATTGCATAGAATTGTATAGTTTCAGGATGGATTTAGGTAAGATGTGATGAAGGAGTTGAATAGAAAGGGCAGTTAGCCTGGGGAAACCTTAGTATCTTCTCTGAGATTTTTTAGATAGTCTAATGCTCTGGAATGCTGAATTTGAATGCGTGAAGGAAGTTCAGGACATGTTTTTCATTAAGTAGAAAGTTGTGTGGGTACATCATATGTTAGTACCATCGTTTCTCTCCTCCCTGCCCCCTTCTGCTGAGGGCCCTCCTCAGTGGGATTGCTAGTATTCCACCTGGGTCTGTGCATTGTGAGATGTAAGAGCATCAGTCAGTCATTGTAAGTGTGTGTGTGTGTGGGGGGGTACAATTCCTCTGGACATTCCCTTCCACTCCGTGGTTCCTACATTCTTCCCTGAGAGGTGGGAGGTATGTTTTAAGCCTACTCTGGTGTTGTGCTCTCAGTGGGTTCTGGATTTCTGCTGTGGTGTCTGTGACCCTGGTGTAGGTTGCCAGGTTTGCTATTGAAGCAGCACTCTTGTCCCTCCAGCTAATTCCTCTGTGGTTTCACCTGGGCCCTGGCTGATGAGTAAGGGGTGGTTTATCTCCTTGTTCTAGCTGCCTTCTGAAAAAGAAAAGGAGATTCTCCAAAGGAGACTGAGGTCAGCATAGGTTCAATGGGACAAGCAATATTAATTAAGAGAAATTTAGGTGGATGTAACCTCTCTTAAGACTAAAGACTAGTGAGAGTTTTTGTTAGAGTACATGATTTTGGTCTCCATAGGATTCTGACTCAGTTCCAAGTTCCAGCTAATGGTCCCTTTCCACTGAGTGGATCTCTTACCAGTCAAAGAGCCATTGGATACCCACATAGCCTCAGTACCACTATTTCACAGGCATGTCCATCTCATCAAGATGGTTGTTTTTGTATAGTAGTGTCAGAACCATTTTTGCTTTACTGAGATCCTATGGTGTGACACCACACAGACAGACTTATTTTCTTACAAATCAGCATGGTGGATGGAAACCTAACATACAAAATGGAAGACAAATATGTAGTGTTGACTCTTTCTTAACATTTCCAGGCAATAAAACATGTTTTCCATGAAGAAAAAAATCATATTTGTCTGATGAACATATATACAAAATATCTCAATAAAATATTTCCAAGCTGAACTCAAGAACACATTAAAAATAATCATATGCCATGATCAAGTTGGTTCTATTCAGTGACATGAGATGATTCAACATTTACAAGTCACTAATATAATATGGCACATAAATAGACTTAAAGACAGAAATCATATGATCATCACAATAGACACAGGACAGACCATTGAAAAAGTTCAGTATCACTTCAATATAAAAATCTTGAATATAGTGATCAAAGTTTTACCTAGAGCAGTAAGACAGGGACAAGAAACAAAAGGGTACAAATAGGAATGAAATAGGCCTAATTATCCCTATTTGCAGATGACATAATTCTATATTTATTTATTTATTTATTTTTTATTTTTTTATTTTTTTATTTTTTTTTGAGGTAGGGTCTCACTCTAGCCCAGGCTGACCTGGAATTCACTATGGAGTCTCAGGGTGGCCTCGAACTCACGGCGATCCTCCTACCTCTGCCTCCCGAGTGCTGGGATTAAAGGCGTGCGCCACCATGCCCGGCTTTTAATTCTATATTTAAAAGACATGGCTCAGGGAAATTTTGTGGAAGAGGGGGAGGAAAGAATGTCAGAGCCACATGTTGGGTCATGATATGCAGAGACATTTAGCTTACCCATAACTGTGGGCTAACTCCACAATGCATGACCCGTATACCTCAACAAGGAGGGGCCGAGGGGAGGGGGTAGGTCACGGATGAGCCTAATAATGGTACCAAACTGACTGTATTTGCTGAATACAAAACTAACTAATAAAGAAAAAAAAAATAAAAGACCCTAAAGAGTCAACCTGAAAACTCTTAGATCCCATAGACACTTAGCAAAGTAGCAGGGTGCAAAATCAGCATACAAAATCTATCAGTCACTTCTTTATGTGCCAGTAACAAACTTGCTGAGAAAGCCAGGAATAAATGTAACTAGATAGGTGACAAACCTCTACGAAGAAAACTTTAAAACACTGAAGAAACCAAAGCTAGAGATGGAAAGACCTCCCATGTTCATGGCTTGGCAGCATTAATATTGTGAAAATGACTACATTACCAAAAAGTGATTTATAGTGTCAACAAAATCCCCATCAAAATTCCAATGACATTTTTCATGGAACTAGAAAAACATCATAAAATTCATAGTAAATCTCAAAGACCACAAATAGCCAAAGCAATTCTAAATGGAAATAACAATACTAACCCTATTATACCATAATACCTGATCTCAAATTATGCTAAAGAACCATAGTAATGAAAGCAGCATGATGCTGGCACACGAATAGACATGTAGGCAAATGGAGTAGACTAGAGGACTTAGAAATAAACCCACACAGCTACTGCCACCAAATCTTTGATAAAAGTATCAAAAGCATCAATGTCCCCTCCAACAAATGGTACTGGGGAAACTGGAGATCCACATGCAGAAGAATGAAACTAGATCCATATCTCTAATCCAGAGTTATCAGAGACCTCCAACTCTGAAACTTCTGGAAGAAACCACAGTCAACATAGGCATAAGCAAGAGCTTTCTGGAAAGGACTCTCCAACACAGCAAATAATCCCAAGAATCAGTAAATAAGAATTAAGGAGACATTTTTGTACAGCAAAGGGAACAATTGTCAGAATGAAGAGAGCTACAGATGGGAGGAGATCTTCACTGGCTATGTATTCCATAGGGGATTAATATCTAGATTCTATTCATCAATCACAAGAATAGAGGGATAGCTTACAGATGGAAGGAAAATTCTCACCAGCTATGCATCCCACAGGGGATTAATATCTAGACTCTATTAAAAGCTCCAAAAATTAAATAGTAAAAATACCCATTCAACCCATAAGTGGACTAATGAATTGAATAGACAATTTTCAAAGTCAGAAGGACAAGTGGACAATAAATTAAATATTTTTTTTCCAATATCCTTGGCCACTAGAGAAAATAATAAGCGCTCTGAGAGTCCAACTCACCCCAGCCAGAATGGCTAACATTAAGAAAACAAATGCTGATGAGGATGTTGGGAAATAACTACACTTATCTACTGTTGATAGGAGTGTTAGCTGGTGTAGCCACTATGGACATCAACATGGAGATTCCTCAAAAATTAAAAATAGATCTATCATTCCTGGGAATATTCCTAAAGAATCCTACATCAATATTCCATAGAGGTCCTTGTAATCCATGTTTAATACAGACACAATAACTAAGATATGAAAACCAGCCTAGGTGACTACTAACAGATTAATGAATAAATAAAATGTGACATAGATGCACAGTGGGAATTCATTTAGCTATAAAATGTATGATTATGACAACCACAGGAAAATGAGTAGAACTATATCATTTTGCCAAATGATATAAGCCAGACTCAGAAAGGCAGGTAGCACCTGAGTACAGATTCTAGATTTAAAGGTTACACATATATAGTACACAAAAGTCAAAGGGGTCTATAAGAGGAAAGGAAGAGGAGCAATGGAAAGAAGGAGGGAGAACAGGAGAGGGCAATGGAATGCATTGGTTCTGAGAGCAGAAGGGATAATTATTTGGGAGCAGCTCAACAAAAGGGGGAGAGGGAGGATGAGAGAGGGCAGCAGGGTGAGGTAGGAAGCTAATCACTAAATTTAGTGATAAGTAGATATGAAGATGTCAGAATGACACACATCTCTTTGTATGCTAAAATATTACTAAAACGGAAATAAATATCTTTTAAAGCATTTTTGTCATTTCTCCAGAATTATGTTTTGTTCTCTGTTGATGTTAGAATGTAGGGATTTTAGACATTAGGGATTTGGCAGCTTAGGGTCCAAACCCTTTTAAGATATCTTCTGCTAGTATTAATTCTTCCATAGCTGTCTTTTATGAGCTTCATGAATATTTTCTCCAGTATCATGATCCATCTTGCTTTCTTTCAGAATCTTACTTGGAATTTAGTTAAAAATACAGTTTTTATAAGTGATTTCATTATTTATAGTTTTTAGATCTTTTTTTTTTTTTCAAGGTAGGGTCTCACTCCAGCTCAGGCTGACCTGGAATTTACTATGCAGTCTCAGGGTGGCCTTGAACACACTGCGATCTTCCTACCTCTGCCTCCCTAGTGCTGGGATTAAAGGCGTGTGCCACCATGTCCTGCTAGATCTATTTTTATCGATTTATTCATCATTGTGGATATTTTTTATTTGTTTCTCTACATTCTTGGTGATTTTATATGGGATGACAGACCTGTAAATTTGTCTCATTGTATCTAGATATTTCAGATATTTCTAGATATTTTTGTCTCATTGTATCTAGATATTTCTAGATATTTCTAGATATTTTTTTTACAATATTCCTTTAAGAATCCTGAATTTTGTACTGGCTTGTACTTATGCAATTTAGAATTAGTTTGATCTTTGGTGGCCTGTTTAGAAATTTTATGTTAGATCTAGATAGGATTCGAGTCTGTGGTTTACCTGGGCCCACTTCCAAGCCAATACTTTTCAGAATTCTCTACCCACTGCCTCTTAGGTTATGAGGTCTCCTTGTTCTGGCTGGTGGGACTGCAGTCACCACATGTCAGGCCTTGTGTCAGCTCTGTGTGCTCTGCCTACTTTTTAATATTTTTCTGCCCTTGGCCTTCATAGTTTCTTCGTAAGTTTCTGCTGACCAGCCCTGAGATGAAGACGTAAGTCATTGTATGTATCTCCCTGCCATGGCTCTTTTAGTGAAACTCTTTTCTGTGAATTCTAGTTACTCAGACTGCTTGAATTTTGTCTGGCTCTCCTTTGACTTAACACTACCCTGGAAACTGTGTGGGGAATGATCGGGAACCCACTAGGGCCCAACCTTGCTTGTTCTCATTCTCACGGGGATCCCCCTTTTACAGTCTATTGTTTGGAAGTGATTGTTTCACATACTTTCCGCGTTAGTTCACAGTTTGGGTCAGGATGGGTCTATTCTCTGTTATTCTGTCATACCCAAAGTGGAGCTTGCAATACGATTTTACCATGACGATGTCACATTACTAGCATGTACATTGATCACAATTTATCATTTATCTACATAATCTTATTGGTCTTATTTATTTGCATAAAACTTTATTGGATTCTTACTCTACTTTAGGCTCTGTATTAGTCAGTACAGATATCAAATTATCTTACTTACCCCCAAGAGATGAACAGTGTAGTGACATGGAAAATTTATACACAATTTAAAAAGGCTACATCCCGTTGGCCTTTTAATAGTAAATAGTTCTTAATCTCAGCATGCATTGCTTTCTGCAGTGTGACTTTACCACTTCCCTACTTGCCCTTCTTGACCAGACTTCTGATGTGGAAATGATATCCTGTGAGTTTTGTAGCCTGAGTCTCAGGAGACCTCATAGCTTCTACTTTCACCTCCTTGGAATGCTGATCCGAGACCTCTGGGTAAGGACAGTGGGGTAGCCCAATGCAGGCAACAAGGTCACAGAGGGGACCCAAGGCTCCTTTCCACAGCCATAGCCAACAGCTATCCCAACTGGCTCCCTGGCTGAACACAGACATCAGAGAGGGGCTAGAGGAGTATAGCAGGAAGGATATCACAGTCAACCTGTGGGATCATAAAATAGAAGAAATCATTTTCTTTAAGTCACTGAGTTTTAGAGAGGTGTGGCACACAGAAAAGTCTCAGTTCAGCAATAGCCACAGTGTAGCCTCCTAGAGAATTTCTACGATGAGGTCACCTACAGGAATGGCTGCTTCTTGTGATGTTTGTGGCATCTGCTTTTCAGGCCATCTGTTTGATGTTCAATGTCCATTACCTGTTTTTCTATGAATCCCATAATCTCTCTGTATCTCTGCTTGACTAGATCAGAAGCTCTTTAGGAGTGGGACCCTCTTCTCATTGTATTGTGTTTGATGATATTGATACAAAGTCTGAAAATCACATTTTAATCAGTTTGTGAATTATCCAAGGTGCTTTGACTCAATAGATCTTAGAGACCCATGAAGTGTTAAGTTGTGTGCTTTTGGAAATACTGTTAGTAAAATAGCTCTGGTGTTTCAAGGAGCACAAGAACTTTGTAAGGGTGTTTTGCTTTGTCCTCCTTTCATAGCTATAGTAGGTGAGACTCCCCATGAATCCTTGTGCAAACACACACAGTTCATGAGTGGCTAAGCTGAGCTGAAAGCATAGGTGTGTCACATCTCACAACATAGCTTTTTTACTAGCTTGTTGAGAAGTAGGCAGATAAGATGACTGTCAGGTAATTTTCTGAGCAGGCTGGGAAACCAGTTAGAAAGAAGGCATTATGAGGACCCTTCTGGAGCCTTGCTGGAAACTGAGATGCAAGGGTGTGTGAGTTACTGGAGACAGTTGATGGGTGAAGATTGGGAGAAGTCACCATGCTCAAACAGCTGAGTTCCTCAGAACCCGTAGCCTGCCTGCACCAGGAGGAGCTGTATTAGCTGGATAGTTCTCTGATTTCTGACTGTTAGACTCCTTTTCTCACTGGGCCTCATGACCTAGTCTCAGGCAGTATAACACAAGGTCACCCAGTGGAATTCTCTCTAGCCGATTCAGGGAGATCACTTGGGGTGAAGAGGAAAAAAATGGGTGGAAAATATGGGCTATTTTTGACACGGTGTTTTGGGTGATCTTGATGCAATCATGTTATGAGTATGAAGTTCCTGGGGTCTTCTGGGAAAAAGCAATTTGGAAGAGCCCCATGTCCGTGAGAAGACTAGAGTATTAAAGTGACAGGATTATGTATGGACTTATTCCCTTTAGGGTTTTCCCTTTAGAAAGTACTTGGGATCCTTCATGGCACAGATGAAAACAAATCTAAGAGAAAAATGGGCAGATATGGGGTAGAGGGAGTAGCCCGTGCTTTCTGAAAGTCTAAAGAGTTTTGCTGAGTGGCTGCTGTCCAACTTCATTCAATTAGCGACTGTGATAATATTCATGTTTTAGTGATAACTAATGTATGCCCACCACAAACTCTGGCCAAAGGCTTGGTGAAACCTCAGGTTTAGTAGTAGTGAAATATATATTTATGTGAGTGTAAACACATATGTTCTAATTTTTGCTTATAGAATTTACATTATACTGGAAGTAGAGAACTTTAAACTCTTATGATATATGATTGGAAATTATGAAAACAGTGAAGAAAGAAGAACTGGGTTACTGTTTTTTTAAAAAAATTATTTGTTTATTTGCTTATGAGAGAGAGAGGGGGGAGGAGGAGAGAGAGGCAGATAGAGACAATGGGCACACCAGGGCCTCCAGCCACTGCAAATGAAGTCCAGATGCATAGGCCACCATGTGCATATGGCTTATGTGGGTACTTTGGAATCAAATCTGGGTCCTTAGGCTTTGCATGCAAGTGCCTTAACCGGTAATCCAACTGTGCAGCCCAGGATACTGGCTTTTAATTGAATTAAAAGTTTGACAGAAAATTTATAAGTTGGATTCAAGGCCAGGAAAGGCTTCTCTGAGGAAATGAGATTTGATGTGAGCCATCAAGCGTTATAGATCAGAGAAAACAGAGCCAATGGAAACAGCCTAGGTTTGTGGTAGACATGAGACAAGAAAAAGACATCAGGTACCAGGAGATAAAGTCCTGGCATGGCCCTCAGTGGCTTCCAACCCCAGAGGTAGTGACAAAGAGTGAAAAGGCCGTTTACTTCTGTGAAGTCAAGCAGCTGTCTCCTTGGAAAGTGGAATGTCACAGACCTTCCTGATTTCTACTTAGGACAAGCAGAAGGAAAGCACAGGAAGCCAGCCCTTGATTATAAGGTGGCTACCATCACCCCAAGATGGCCTTCTACAGGGCTAAGCTGTATACAGCCCTAATGAAAATATCCATATTTTCTGTGAAATAAACCTTAATTTCCTATCATTTAGACTATATCCCGCAGGAAATATTTTATGAAACACCAAAGGGACGAAGGCAGGCTAGACTGACCAGCCCCACAGGCCACGAATCGGGCTGGTTCTGTAATGAGTCACTAACCTCTAGGGCCCAACAGCCATTGCAAACTGTTCTGCGAGAACCTAATAATTATCAGTTGTGCAAAAAGTGTCGCTCTGTTTCTGGCAGGGCTCTGCTCTCTTTGGCATTGGAGTGGAGGATTGGGGGGGGGGGGAGGGCAGGCCAGTGGCTGTCTGGAGTGACTCTTAGTGGGAACTGGCTGAGCATATAATTATATCATGAGCCAAGCACTCTCCAGGGATGTAAGATGACCAGAGGAAAATGAAATAACATTATATCCCACATGAATAAAGGCACTGGTGGAGAAAGCTGACTCCTGAGAAAGAAAACTGGGACGAAGATGTTTCCCAGCATTTAAGTGTCTTATGACATGTCCCTGTGTCCCTCTTCTTAAAATGAAGGGATCATGTGGGCACAATTCATGCCTTTGCTTTAAGCCGAAGAGGAAGAAGTGACCAGAGATGATGAGAACCCGAGTGGATAATCTTGATAGCAAACAAAAGGCCATTATTGAGCTGGAAAACTTGTATCATTTAGCTCCTACATAGCACTGTTTATTCAGGGAGAAATTAGACTGACAAATGTTGTGGTGGGAGTTAAAAAATATTTTTTCCTGGCTAAGCCACTTCCAAAGGTATATTTTTATGTATCCAGGAATAGCAGCCTGTCTGTCTTGCTTCGGCTTGTGCTTGTTTCTTTTTGGCCGATAGCCCACGAGTTAGCCTCTTTGCGCTGCGGGGGTGTGGTTGCTGAACCCGAATTAGCGCAGCGCTTGCTCCTTTCTGCGTCCCCGCCTGCTCCCCAGATGGCGAAATTAGCTAGGAAACTTTTAATCATCTCGTCGGAGAAACGCAGTTAGAGGGAAGTGTCAACCCCAGTTGCGGAGTGAGAGAGCTCAAAATAAGAGTGACAGATCCTATGATGATTTAGAAAAAGGGTCATTTTAAATCAATTGTATCATTTATCTTTTTATTCAGGCAATGTGTTGCTATATAGGCCAGATCAGCCTGTAGCTCACCATCCTCCATCCAAGTGCTGGGGTTCCAGGTGTGTTTTACCACATCAGAAAACAAACGGGTTTATTTTACATGGAAAGGGCAGAACCAAGACAAAGCTGGAAAAAAAAAAAGTATTCTGATCTTCACCTCCTTTTAGTCACAGCAATATTTCTGCAGGATACCCAAAGCTTGGGTTTAAAGTACAGTGTCCCAAGGAAAAGGCATAGCACAGTGTGGCCTGCCACTCGTTCTTGGAGGAAGTTAGTCAAGAGAAGCATTTAGAGTTTGATTTCGGTGTGCTCCATGTTCAGTGTTCAATGTGGACACTGAATTATTTGCTTGGGAGTGAGGGGCAAAGTACTGAAGTAAAAAAAAGAAAGTGTTTGAACAAGACCATGAGGACATTTATACTCATTGCCGTAGAGGTGGCTGTCAGTGTGGGAATTTATCTTTTTTTTTTTTAATAAGAGGATTTATTTATTTGCAAGCAGAGAGAGACAGGAGAGAGGAGCAACAGAGAGAGATAATGGGAGCACCAGGGCCTCTATCCACGGCAAACAAACTGCATGCACAATCACCACTTTGTGCATCTGGCTTTACTCAGGTATTGGGAGATCGAACCCAGGTCATTAGGCTTTGCAGGCCAGTGCCTTAACTGCTGAGCCATCTCTCCAGCCCTGAATTTATCTTTTTAATAGAAGTGATAGCATCAAGTGGGAGCACACTGACCTAGCTTTGCCCTCAGAGATAAGGATAAGGGACACTTGATGTTTGTATCACTGGGGTGTTAAAGTCCATGGAAAGGTGGTATTAAATCAGTCACTGTGACTTGGTCACCTGCTTGAAGTTTCCATAGTTACTATGAGCAGGACCAGGGCACTGTTGGGATTATAAGCCAGGGGCTTTATCCGAAAGGGTGTGGTTAATACAATGGTCACTGTGCATTGTACAAGATACCCAAGGCCAGAAGTGTTTTAGATTTTAGAATATTTGCTAATACTAAACAAGATATGTTAGGAACAGGACCTAAGTTTGAATGTGAAATGTGCTTATATTTCCTATCCATCTGGATACAATGATTTTAGTTCACCTGTGACCTATCACATGAGCTCAGGTGTGGAATTTCTCACTTGTGACATCATGTAGTACCCCCAAATTTTCAGATTTTGGAACATTTTGTATTTTCAATCAGGTTTGCTCAACCAACACGATTTCATTTTTGAGTGTGCATGCATGTGTGTGTGGAGTGCACATGTGTTTGTTTCTATGTATGTATGTACATGTGTATATGGGCATGTATATGGAGGCCAGAGGCCAAAGTTTGGTGTTTTCCTAAGTTGCTCTTCTATGTATTGTTGAGACAGGGTCTGTCAGTGAACCTGTTAAGCACCAATTCGCCTGGACTAGCCACTTCCCTGTCTCTGCTTCTCCACCCCTGGGGTCGCAGGCATGCGCTCCCAGGCCCAGCTTGGACATGGTTCTGGAGACTTGAACTCGGGTGTTTATGCTTGTGTGTCACCTTTTCCACTGAGCGTCTCTCCAACCCCAACCTGTACGATTTCTTAGTGAAGGCATTCTGTGAGACTATTCGTTTGCCTTCTTTCCCTCCTTTGCTCCAACCTGGCCTGAGAATCACTGTGAGATATTGTATCTCTTTATCATGTACAGCTAATGTATCAGAATGAGTCACCTAGCAAGGCCTCGTCAATCCATTCCTCTGTCATGTACCAGAATGATTTTAATTTAATTCTTTTAAAAATATTTTATTGATTTATGAGACAGAGAGAGAGAGAAAGAGAGAGAATGGGTTCCCCAGGGCCTTCAGCCACTGCAAACAAAGTCCAGAGGCACGCACCTCCTTGTGCATATGGCTTTACGTGGGTGCTGGGGAAGTGAACTCAGGTCTTTAGGCTGAGCCATTTTTTCCAGCCTCTTAATTGAATTCTTAACAATTATTGATTCAATTCTCAAAAATCTCACAGGAATTTCTTAAAGCTCACATTTCTGAAATTAAGGTGTGCTTAAAATTGATTAACAAATATTAATACATCAAAGTGTTTCTATCACTTGTATGCAAATATTACGTCAGTGATGTGGTTTAAAGTGAGGAAGTGAGAAGAAGCGTAAAGCCCAGAGTGAAGAGTGTTCAACATGGTCTGAACTGTGTTCTCCCCAGTTCATAGGCTATAGTTCTAAATCCCAGGACCCCAGAATATAACTAGAGTTGGATGTAGCATCCTTAAAGTTGTAAAATGAGGTTATTAGGATGAACTCTAATAAAATATGTATGGTTTCCTCATAAGAAGAGGAAAACAAGAAGGATACAGAGGGGAAATCCCATGAAGTCATAGAGGCTGCTGACAGGCTAAGGGGAGAGGCTATGAGGAGGAAAGCTCAGACTGCCATCAGCAAGGAGGCTCACACAGATGGAAGTCATTTCTCACAGCTTTCTGGAGGCAGAGAAGTCTACGATCAGGGGACTGGCTGGAGATCCAGTTCCCCCTCGAGAGGACTCTCTCCCCTGTGTGCAGGGTATAGGACACAACCTTCCCTCTTTGTCCTTACACATTAGAGACAGGTACAGCTTCGTCTCTTTTGCTTTTGTCCCCCCTTTTGGTGTGAGTGTGTAGTAGATATCATGGGTGTGGTATTGTGTGGTGCGGTGGTGTGTGTGTGGTGTGTACACATGTGTGTGCAGATGACAGAGGAGAACATTGAGTGTCCTCTATCACTCTTCTGGTTTTTTCTTTCTTCTAGATTTTGTTCCTGAAAGGGAGTCTCTAGTGAACCTAGAGCCACTGTTTTTGGTCAGACTGGTTGATGAGCTGGCCCCAGACATTCTTTCTCCCTCACTCCCTCACTCTGTTGTAATAACAGGACTGGGGTTACAGGCAAGCACGACCACCTCCAGCATTTCACATGGGTGCTGGGGATCGAACTCAGGCCCTCTCTGGTTTCCATGCTAGCACTCTTGCCTTCTCCTAGGTCCATGTTCCTCTTGTTACATGAGCACTGATTTAATCCTAAAGGCTCACTCTCACTGCCACTCCCTTTGTAAATAATTTCTCAGTGGCCCCGCTTCTTAATAAATTTAGCGGGGAGGGTAGAATTCAGACCACCTTGATCTCAATCTTCTATAGCCAAAGCTTTGAGAACATAAATTCATGTTGTCTAAGATGGCTAGCCTATGGTACTTTGTTACATAGCCCTGGCAAACTACCACAGGTTCTCATCAGTTAAAAGCTAGAGGGAAGAGTGGTTTGTGGTCAATCAACCCAATGGGAAGAGACCACAGGGCCACGAAGGGACACAGGAAACTTTCTGTTTTTTTTAAATATTTTATTTATTTACTTGTTTAAGAGAGAGAGTGAGAGACACCATGGCTTCTAGCCTCTTCAAATGAACTCCATATACATGTGCCAGCTTGTGCATCTGGCTTACATGGCTACCGGGGAATCAAACCTGGTTCCTTAGGTTTCACAGGCAAGAACCTTAAATGCTAAGCCATATTTCCAGCCCCAGGAAACTTTCTTAATCCATTTGTGCTGTTATAACAAAATACCCAGACTGAGTAATTTATACAGAAAATAAATTACCTTTTTCACAGTTTTGGATGTTGGGAAAAGTGTTCAAGTGGCTGGAAGATTCTTGGTGGTGAGGGCTGCTCTCTGCTTCCAATATGGTGCCTAGAATGCTCACAGGATGGAAGGAAGAAGAAAACTTCTGAAGGCTGTGTGAGGCTTCTTTACTAAAGGATTTGATCCTGTTCAATGGGGTTCTGCACTCATGACCTAATCACCTCGTAAAGGTACATCTGTGAATGTTATCACTACAGTGATACACATGCGTTCTGGAGACAACATAGCATTCAGACAAGGAGAGGAGTTCCGAAAGCATCCCAAAACCAAATAACTTCCTTTCACAAGATGGCCCATGCTTTGACAAAGAAAAGGCCCAGCTCCCTCTCTCGCTCATGGAACTTCAAGCCTGCACGATTGTCCTTAGTTTTGCATTTTGCTTTGTCACCAAATGTCAGCCTCCTCAGGAGGCATGCTCTATCTTCATAACTTTATTCTCCCAGGCCTATTTCTCCCCCCCCATTTTATCTCATTGTTGCTGTTTCTATCTAAACCCAAATAATGACAATTCGATCAAATGAAATGCAAAATTCAGACTGGGTGAGCCGAGGTGTAATCTTAGACGCCATCCTGAAAATAGCTCCTTTCATCCACTGACCCTTTTATAGTTAAAACTTTCCCCCCTGAACATTATCTTTTAAGCATCATTGAAGCGTTATTTATAGGAGCTCTGCAAAACAGCTTTGAATGCTGTTGGTAGAAGAGATGTGGTAGGGAATCAAATTAGGTTGGGTCACAAGGGAAAGTGTCTGTAAGAAATATGAATGGGACCCCAAGGACAGGAAAATTGAAGGGAAACCAGATTTGACTGCACATTCTTTCTTTGGCTTGCTAGACTTGGATTATGTCATCATTTGTAATTTCAAGCAATGGGCAAACCAGTTTGGAGGAAAGAAAAAGTGCCCTGAATCATTTCCAAAAGCATGAATTGAACCGGAGAGAGAGACAATTTTCTTGGATTTAAAAATAAATGGTTCTTGATATCCTTTCCCCTGCTACACATTCTCAGGAGTTCATTGCTTTTGTCCTAGATGAGATGCAACATTCCGAGGTCACACAAAAATGACCATTTTCAGACTTTCTATGATATTTTCATTCTTTACTCTCAACCTTACTATATTTAATTCAATGAAGGCTAAAACTTTCCACTTTACCTAAATCCACCAGATACATGCCATAAATGCCTATCTTGTCTTCTCACTTACAATTCTACTTCAATGTTGTGCATATTTCCCAAGCTACATTGTGAGCCCTTCACAGATGTGATATTTATCTCTTGTCACTCCTTTCATTTCTGCTAGTGTTATTACCCTACAACAAGTGGGCTCAAAACCTAGGGCCTTACACAGGAACCCATTATTAGCTCCTGACTCTGTGGGTCAGCAGTTAGTCTAGACTAGTGGATAGCAGCCCTGTTGATCAGGCCCAGGCTCTGCAGATCATCCCTGAGGTGCATTCATGCTTCTGCAGTCAACCATGTGTATTAGTCAGGGTTCTCTAGAGGGACAGAACCGGTAGAGTGAATTGTATTGTAAAGGGGATTTATTGGATTAGTTTATGGCAGTCCAACAATAGCTGTCTGCAGGCCTGAGAGTCAAGGAACCTGGTAGCTGCTCAGTCCATGAGGCTGGATGCCTCGGCAGTCCCAACCCGGCACTGAAGGCCTGGAGGCTTCCTGGAGAGACGCGGGTCTTCAGTCCACAACCTAGAGACCCACTCAAGAGGAATGTCTGTGGATTCCTAAACAGATCAAGTTGAGACAAAGCGTAACTATCACAGGCATCCTAACAGCTGAAGGCTGCTTGGCTGATGGGGAGGTATCTCCTTCTCTCCCAGGTGGCCCCTTAGCCTCCAGCAGTGTACAAATTCTGCCTGTGTTGTATGACTTCTGTTCGTGTCTCGTGGGAGCAAAGGGGTCACATGGGCTGAGGCTAGAATTGGTGTGGGAGGAGGCTGCCACAGGCCCTGGATACAGGGAAGACTGGACAAATTGGGGATGTTACTGCTGCCATCCCAGGTATTTTCAAAATGTTTGGCTGGTAATGTGTAAAATATTAGCTGAATTTTCTTTTTTAAAATTAGTGATTTTATCATATTGCATATTTGTCATATTCCCATCGGGTTGTACGCTTATGTTTCCTCTCCCTACCCTTATACCCTTCAGGACCTTCCTCAGTGGGGATATCAGTATTCACTGTGTAATCATGAAAGCCCCAGTCATGGAGAAGACAATTCCCTTGGGACACACCTTCCTACCCTGTGGTTCTTCTTTTACTTTTTGGCTTTTGCTTTTCAAGGTAGGGTCTCACTGTAGTCCAGGCTGACCTGGAATTCACTATGTAGTCTCAGGGTGGCCTTGAACTCATGGCGATCCTCCTACCTCTACCTCCCGAGTGCTGGGATTAAAGGCGTGCGCCGCCACTTCCGGCTACCCTGTAGTTCTTACAGTCATTCTGCCCCCTCTTCCTCAATATTCTCTGATCCTAATAGGACATGTGATCAGTCTCCTGTAGTGTTGTGCTCTCTGAAGCCTGTGATTTTCTGCTTTGATGAGTTTCGAGTCTTTACAGTGTCTACCACCGTCTCCATGGAGGAGATTCTCAGGATAGCCATGATAGCACACCACATGTCTCCTGCCACTTCCTCCGCAGTGTTTCCTGGAGCCTGATCGGTGTGACAGAGACAAGTCATCTTGTGCTGGGCAGTCAAGTTGCTTTTCTTGCATTCATTCTGGTGGGTTTTGGGCCTCGTCAGTATTTGCTCAGTATTTGCCATCTCTAGAAAGCATCTTCTCTAACTGAGAGTGCAAGCAGCATCAATCAAAGGGTAAATGCACACATATTAAGAAGACTTGTTGAAGGATATACTCTCTCTTTGTAGCCAAAGAACAATGGGAGATTCCTTCTAAGGCCTATGACTATCCAAGTCATAGGCTTCTGACATGGTTCTCATTATAAGGTATGGATTCTGTCCCACTGAGGGGCCTCATATCCAATCAGAGAGCAGCTGATTAACTGCAGAGCCTGTGTGCTACTATTGCACCAGTGTGCACATCTTGCCTGGCTGGTTGATTTTGTAGCTTGCAGGATCCCCTACTTGTTCATTCTGTTGGTGACCACTAATCCTCAACATCTCACATAGTACTTTCCAGCACTATGGGGGCTGGCCAGCAGGGATTGCCCATCCCATTTCCAGAATGATCACTCAGTGCCTTTGGTATCTTCAACAATGGGGTATTAACATTGAAATCTGGTGGGTAACCAAGTGCTTTGACAATGACCTGCATTGTATAGAGGCCCGCATGGGCCTCTCTGACCATAATATTAAAACAAATAAAGAAGTAAACACTTGACACTCTGTGGAAAATTACTATCATGTAGATCATTATGTATTTATCCTTTCCCATACATGTTTATTTGAGTTTGTATGGACTTAGAGGGCTTGTGGGAAATCTGAAAGGATGTATTATTTACTGTTTAAAGAAGAAAGTTCAGAACACTTACCAAATCCACCAAAGCAATAGAGACCCTAAGGTAACCTTGGTAACATGTCTCATCTTAATGGAAAGTGATGGAAAAATGAATCCACCATGGTTAGGAAAGGACATCTCAGATCATTTTGGCTTTGAGCTTCACACATGGATATACATGACAATGATGTATTAGAGTCTGAATCTGTAAGCCAGTCAATTCTGGAGACTATGTCTGTCCGTTCTTTAGGAGGACTGTCCCTGGGATGAACACCAGTTTGGAAAATGAATGACAGGTTACAAATATCACTCCAGATTTTGGTGCTATGAATCTCGAGTTGTTATTGATAGCCCTATACAGTAGAGGCAACCAGGAGGCTTCATGAGTGAGTCTAGGGAGCCTGTGGTAGTTCCTTTTCTTGTGGCTTCAACCAAACACTGACAGAAACAACTTAAGGGAGAAGAGGTTTATCTGGGCTTATAGTTACCGGAGCTCAGTCTGAGGTGGTGGGAGGGTGTGGTAGGGACTTCTTGCATGGCAGTGGACCAAGTAGGAAGCACAAAAAACAGATCAGATCACCTTCAAAGCCTCCTGTCACCCCCTAGTGATCTACTTCTGCTAACAAGGCCCCCACTTCTTACAGACTCCAGATCCTTCACAGTAGAAATGCAGCTGGGGCCCAAGCATTTTAAACATAGTCCTATGGGGGACATCCCAGATTCAAGACGCAATAACTTATAAGCCCAATTAATTAGAATTAGGTGGCATTGGCTAGAGCCTGTTAGATTAATTTTCCTTCACATGGAGAAACATACTCTTTAGGAGGCCTCTGCAGCCATTGTGTGTGTGTGTGTGTGTGTGTGTGTGTGTGTGTCTCTCTCTCTCTCTCTCTCTCGTGTGTGTGTGTGTTACACAGGCAAGAACCATGATTGGCAGGTTATCTTAGTGTCAGTGTCTCAGGCATAGTGGGTCATATCACCAAATACTGAGAAGAGAACTGAACATAAAGGAAATAATGAGTTCAGTGATTGTGGATAATTAAAAGAGAATTCAAGTTCATTCTTTCTTCATAGCTAACTGATGGTTTTCATGAGTGCTTTAGATAATAGACCTTATGTTAGTTGATTTGACTAAATATGAGAGTGTTCAAGACAGTTGAATTAACTTATCACATGATAATGGTTCTTATAGACACATCATTTAATACATTCAAATAAAAGGTGATTCCTATTATTTATTTATGTTACCTTATTTTTAAAAATAGACTATTTTTAGAAGTTATAAATTTATCAGGAAAAATGTAAAGATATTTACAGAAGCTAACACATTTGTATCAATAGTCCTCATATTCAGTTTTCTCTTTATTGACATATTAGTAAGATTCCTTTATTACAATACATCAATATTGGAAGGTCACTATTAAATAAGACCCACTGTTTATTGATATTTTCTGCTTTTCCCTGATGTCCTCCTTAGTGTTAAGACTATACCCAGAATTACACATTACAAGCAGTTCTCACATTTCCCCAGGCTTCTCCTGTCTGTGATTTTTTTCAAACTTACCCTGTTTTTGATGACCCTTGCAGTTATGAAGTAAGAAGGGTTGAGTATTTTGTACAGTGGCCCTATATGTGATTTTTTAATGTTGTTTTTCTTGTGATTAGAATGAGACTATGGGTTCTTGAGAAAATAAAAACCACTGAGGGGAAATGCCATTTTGGCACACCATCTAAAGTACATGTTTGAGCAATGTAGATCATATCAGCTGATGCTTCCTTATCATCTGGATCAGGTTGTTGGTCTGGCTTCTCCCTTCCCTTTTAATTTTTTAAAAAATTATTTGACAGAGAAAGAGGGAGGGAGAAAGGGGGAGAGAGAGAGAGACAGAGAGAGAGAGAGAGAAAGAGAGAGAATGGGTGTGTCAGGGCCTCCAGCCACTGCAGGCGAACTCCAGACTCGTGCGCCCCCTTGTGCATATGGCTAACGTGGGTCCTGGGGAAAACAAACCTGGGTCCTTTGGCTTTCCAGGCAAACACCTTAACCACTAAGCCATTCCTCCAGCCTTCCCCTCCCTTTTCTAGGCCATACTCTTTGGAGGGCAGTCACTGTGGCCAGCCCACAGATCAGGAGTGAAGACTTATGCTCTTCTTTCTGAAGCACAGACAGTGACAAGTAGTTGAAATTCAGTGCAGGTGATTTGTCTTTTCTATGTATTCACTCATTTACTATTTTAGTATTGACCCATAAATACTTATTTTCTATTTTTTTTCTCCCGAGGTAGGGTCTCACTGTAGTCCAGACTGACCTGGAATTCACTATTCAGACTCAGGGTGACCTTGAACTCATGGCGATCCTTCTACCTCTGTCTCCCGAGTGCTGGAATTAAAGATGTGCACGGCTCCTTATTTTCTACTTTGAGTGGTCCAATTCTACTTATTCTGTTGTAAGATAAAATAAATAAATAAATAAATAAGTTTAAGATTGATCTGTGTCCTTTCATTGTTTCATAGTGCGTAGCTCTTTTGTCATAGAACAGCACTGTATCTTATAGTGATGCCACAGGTTTTAAAAATGGGTTTATCTATTGCAGGGTACCTTGGTGTTTGTAGATGAGGGTAGCTGTAAACATTCATGTGTAGGCTTCTGTGTGAACAAAATTTTATAAATCATTTACATTAATACCCTGGAACTCAGTTGCTGGCTCTTATGGTGCTAAGGCCTGAATTAGGTCCCTGAAATTAATGTGTTGGAGACACATGACACAGTGCTGGGAGGTGAGGCCTCCTGGAGGGAGTGAAGGTATGAGGGCTCTGTTGTCATGAATGGATGGGCTAATGCCAGTATGGACAGCACTTGGGAGCATGAGTTTTCTGTGTGCTTGGTCTTTCATTTTCTGCCATATTAGACTGCAGCAAAATGACTCAAGCAGATGTGAGTGCTTCAGTCTTGGTTTTCAAAGACTTCAGAATACCAAGAAATAATTCTTTTTCATAAACCACCTTTGATATTTTGTTAGAGGAGTACAAGCCAGAATAAGACAGATGGCAAAACTAGGTTTAGCTTCATAAAAAAACCAAAATCTCTTCCAAAGGTGTTGTATCCTCCAATCAGTGAATCAGAGTTCCTATTGCTCCATGACCTGGCAGAAGTTGATGACGTCAGAGTGTTAGACTTTAATCATTCTAATGTATTTATGCTCAGGTCTTATAGTTGCTTTAATTTGAAACTTCTTGATTATATTGAACATCCTTGTCTGTGTCTGTCTGTCTATCTATCTATCTCTATCTATCTATCAATCATCTATCAATCTTTTGCCTGTTTTTCATTTTTTTTTCAAGGTAGGGTCTCACTCTAGCTCAGACTGACCTGGAATTCACTATGTAGTCTCAGGCAGGCATCAAACTCATGGTGATCCTCTTACCTCTGCCTCCTGAATGCTGGGATTAAAGGCATGTGCCACTATGCCTGGCTTGTTTTTCATTTTTGCTATATTTTAGGCATAAAGTCATTATCAAAATGTTATAATAATTTCTTACAAGTTTATGCCTTGCCTTCTTTCTTTTAATGGTATCTTTGGCAGTGTAGTTTAATTGGCTTATGTGGGTTCTAGGAAGTCAAACCTGTGTCCTTAGGCTTAGCAGGAAAGAGCCTTAACCACTAAGCAATATCTCTAGCCCTTCTTTCTTTTCCTAATGGTATAATTATGTGTATATAATCTCACTGGAATTACCTCGTTTTTGGTGTTCTGCTCTTCCCTCTCAATCTTTTCTCCTTTCTGTAATCCATTTGTAAGACTGTTGACCTGTCTTGAAAGCTCGCTGCTTCTTTCCTTCATCATCTCTAGTCATCCCATGGACTCATTAAGGCATTCTCTACTTCCCACATATATTCTAAAAGCTGATCTTACAACTAAGGAACCCCCCCCCCCCAGTTAATGGCAATCAGCACTTTTAGCATTAGCTTCATGATGTGTCTTTGTTTTAGGCTTTCAGTGCCTCCTTAAATGGCTCCTGTATCCCAGTCCTCTCAGCTGTAATCCACAGTCATACCGGGGCCCTGCGAAGTGGTGGTAATGAGGCAGGCATGTGCAATTTTATAATCAAGCCTTAACATTTTGAATGGTCCTGTGATGAAGGGTTGTTTCTTGGTCGCATCCCCTCTCTTGCTCTCCCATGTCCCACAGTTGTCTCGGACAGTAAGTCTAGCTAGGTGGAGCTGGGTAAATATTCTACCGAGGTGAACTGCAGCTCTGGTAGATTCTTTTCTCCTTTGCTATTCTGCCTGCATTGCAATATGGTTATGTCCCACTCCTCTATGCCCCCCTCAGCTACAGGGGCTTTGTGCTGGCTCTTCAGTGTGAGAATCTGAAGAGAATCCTGGGGGGAACATTTGCAAGGGCGAGTTTCTGACACATGCTAGTCAGATTGCAAAAGGACAACCTATGAGGGCTGGAGAGATAGTTCAGTTGACAAATTCTTGCTGTGTAAGTATGGGGACCTCAGGTTTATTCCCAAGACCCATATACAAAAGCCAAGTGTGACTTTGCACACTTATAATCACAGTGCTGGGCGAGATGAAGACAGGGGAAGGCAGATCCCGGGGGTCTCAGGACAGTCAAGCTAGCCTAATTGGTTAGCTCCAGGCTCATAGGAAACTGTCTCAAAAAAAAAAAAAAAAGTGAATGGAATTCATGAGTAATAGAACCTGACTTTGTACCCTGGCCTCCATGATAGGCACTTGCACTTGCACACACATACACACACACCCATACACACACAAAATGACCATCTATGGCCTCTACCACTTCACTACTGACTCATCAGCTTTCGCTTCAGGTGGGACACTGGATAAGTCCTTTACTTAGATGTCATCTTCAGTCCCTGCAATCAAGAATGTGCAGCTGCCTCTGATGCTAGGCCATCCTACTCTAATACTGCCTCACCTATCTACCTGCTGTGTGACTTTGGGCTAATCGCTTTGACTCTCTGTGTCTAAGTTTCCTCATGAGTAAAATGACCGTCAGATTGTTCTTAGATACACTGGAGGAATATGTCTGCGTATATGTTTGTTTGACAGAGTAGCACTTGATCCGTGGTTTGCACTCAGTAAAATACTAGCTGTTATGTGAACGGCCATTCTACCCATTTTGCCCACACTGGTCCTGTTCGAAGAATGAGTCTAATGGTTTTCTTTTCACAACTCATTTTTAGCTTTCCTGAACGTAGATATATAGCCACTAACTAGAGGAGAAGAATGGTTTTTTGAAAAGGTTCAAATCCCACTTTAAACTTGTGGCGTCTAAATTTAAATCCAACCTCAGACTTTTAAGGGTTTTGCTAATTTTCTGAGTCCAACAAGTAATTGTTCATGGCTAGTACCTACAGGGTGTCGGACAAGATGTTCCTTTCTGGTTTGGCATTAGCTGCTCTGATAAACTCTTTTCACCACTCACCATCTACCCACCCTTCCCTACTCTGAAATTATCTTCTTTGCTCATTGCTTTTCATATAATTGTAACATTTAGTTTTGAAACTGTGCCTAGAAGCCTGTGGGCAGCAGGCATGTTTAAAGAAGCCTAATAAATGCAGGAACATAGATGTACAGGGCTAATCCTATTTGGAGACAAACCCCAAAGTAACTGCTTGTTTACAGGAAGAGGAGTAATTTTGGAACAAACTGGCAATGTAAGTAAAGCAAATACACTAGGCTCCTTCCTGGGTTTCTGCTCCATAAGAAGAGTCCATGACCTTCTAATGGGGAATTAAGTGCATGGACCAGAAGCCAAGGTAGGTCAGCCTTTTGCTCCTTTCAGCTCTCAGGTGAGCAAGGTTATATGGAGATTGCCAACTAATTCTTCACCCTTACTATCTCTGCTGAGAGAAGTATTATGCACACCATGCTCTCTCCCTAGTGTTTTAAGTGTTACCCAAAGTTGGTTACAGCATTTGGTCACTTAGTTTTCTGTAGGTGAGGGTGACCTTTGACCTTAAAGCTAGGCAGAAATGCTCGAGGATCATAGGAGGAATAGCTCTTAGCTTCTTCCTCAGTTGGTGGGGCGATTCTGAGCTATGTTCTCCATTGTGTCCCAGAGAATCCTGGATGGGTTTGGGAGTGGGTTGAACTCAGCTGTTCTCAGAAGAAAATTGTCACTAATATTTCCTTCCCTGTCCTACTTCTTCACTGACTTGCAGCGCTTCCTGGAATCTCCTCACCTCTCATTTAAATTTTATTTGCATAAAAATCCTTGCCCCATAAGCTGATTATTGGAGGACTCAAACAAGACAGTAAGATTCTCAGAGGTTTAAAAGATTCATGCAAGGTCACATAGCACTGGACGGGCAGAGAACATATAAAATCTTCGCTAATGTGATACATTATCATTTTGTTATGGAACTGCGCATGCAGTGTCCTAAATCCCAGTTGTATTTGAGTGTTGTAAATGAGAAGCCCAGTGGCTATGTAAAATCACTTTTCTGCCTTTTCACCTTAGGTTTACACAGCATATTTTGAAAAAAGAAAATGAAACGGGCTGGAGAGATGGCTTAGCCGTTAAGGTGCTTGCCTGTGAAGCCTAATAATTCAGGTTCAAATCTCTAGGCCCTACATGAGCCAGACACACAGTGATGCAAGTGATCAATGTCACACATGTGCACAAGGGGGCACACATGTCTGGAGTTTGTAGTGGCTGAAGGCCCTGGCATACCCATTATCTCTCTCTCTCAAATAAATTTTTAAAAAATTTAAAAAATTGAAACAGAAGTACAAATATTATAGTGAATCAAGACACATTACACTGTGAAGTAAAATGAAATTTACATTGAGGTTAAAAAAAATTTCCAAACCATACAAATGAATTGTGAACGCAGTCGTATTTTAAAGATGTCTTTTGGAAACAAGAGTAAGGGAGAATGGCAGTTCAACTTAGGGACAAGGGTGGAAGTCAGCTGCAACAGAGATGGCAGAGACATTTCATCCAGTTTTTGTTTCTCATTGTTCTGTGTTCCAGGAGAAGACCTTTTTTCTGTATTTTTAAAATTTATTTGCAAGGATAGAGAGAGAGAGTGTGACAAGGAAAGAGACAGAATGTGTACACCAGAGCCTCTTGCCATTGCAAGGAAACTCCAGATGCAAACCCTATATTTCTTTGTGCATCTGGCTTTACGTGGGTACTGTGGAATCAAATCCAGGCTGTCATACTTTGTAAATAAATTCCTCAACAGCTGAGCCATGGCTCAAAAACTTTATCAGGAGAAGACTTTTTAAGTGACAGAATTTGGCACTTATATACTTAAGATTAAATGGAACCTCAAGGTTGGAGAAGAGCACTTAGAGGCTTATACCATGCTCCTGCCTCAGACTAGATGACATTTGTGTGACAGACAGATTACAAAGTATGGGAAACATAATCCCATCAGTGATTATCAACTTGATGGGAATTTATGGAAAGAGGCCAAAAGTTTTAATGCTTCAGTTGGTAGTATAGAATCAATGGATGAGGGCATCTGAAATTTCCTGTAAGCAATGAGAAAGGACAGAGGAAAAGAGAGAAAGAGAGAGAGAAAGAGAGAGAGAGAGAGACAGAGAGAGAGAGAGAGAGAGAGAGAGAGGGAAAGAGACCCTAAAATATATTGTTAACACACAGTTATTCAATACTTATAAAAATGAGTTGGAGCCGGGCGTGGTGGCGCACACCTTTAATCCCAGCACCTGGGAGGCAGAGGTAGGAGGATCGCCATGAGTTCAAGGCCACCCTGAAACTACATAGTGAATTCCAGGTCAGCCTGGACTAGAGTGAGACCTTACCTCGAAAAACTAAAAAAAAAAAATAAATAAATAAATAAAAATAAAAATGAGTTGGTCATGTGGTGGTTTGAATGTCAAGGTATCTCCTTAATGCCCTGAAGTTTTTAAAATTATTTTAATTTTAGTTATTAAATTTATATACTTATGAGAGATTGAGAGAGAGAGAGAGAGAGAGAAAATGGGCATGCCAAACACTTCAGCCATAGCAAATAAACTCTAGATGCATGTGTTACCTTGTGCATCTGACTTACGTGGATCCTGGGGGATTGAACCTGGGCCCTTTGGCTTTGCAGGCAAGTGCCTTAACTGTTAAGCCATTTTTTCCAGCCTGGTTTGAGATATTTTTAATTAAGATTAAGCTCTAGAGCCTGGCGTGGTGGCACAGGCCTTTAGTCCCAGCACTTGGGGGCAGAGGTTAGAGGATTGCTGTGGTGAATTCCTAAAGCTAAAGTGAGACCCTACCCCTAAAAACCAAAAAAATATATAAAAAAAAAGATTAAGCTTTAAACTTAAGTCTCCAGCACCGTGTTTGAGGAAGCATGTCATGGGGTGGATCTGGTCACCTAGCCCTAAGGTGTGTTTAGAGCCAGTTTGAGCTCTGGCTATTTGTGCCTGCAGGTGTTGTCTCTCTGCTATGGATCTATGGAAGTGAGCCAACTTCTTCCACCATGATGGAACTTCCCCTGGATTCTGTAAGCCTGATATAAACCCTTTCCTCTCATAAGATGCCGCTGGTTGGGTGTTTGTCTCAGCAATGAAAAAGTAACTGCAACAGACCAGAAAAGTTTACTATAACAGAGTATTACAATTAACTTTGATTTAATACTTGGATCATATCATCAGATGTACCTTAGGGGAGGGCTTTTATATAGCAAATATTATATACAGACCATAGCTGATTTGTGGTTTCTCATGACAGACTTGTGTACTGCATGGAGAAACGACTGGTTGGAATTTTCACTCGGATTTATGACTCATTGAACAATGTTATTGGACATATTGATCAAAGCATGATTGCTGCTTATTTTATTATTTAGGTTGGAAGAGTGAAGTTATGATTTTAGTGCCATGGCTGGATTAAAATCCTGGATCTTCAAATTCCTGTTTTATATTTGTTATTTGTGTATTTGTGCATGTTCCTGTGGTGGGGATGGATACATATACATGTATGTGCGTTGTGTGGTGAGGCCAAAGCACAACCTTGGCTGTGGTTCCTCAGGTTCTGCCCATATTTGTGTGGCAAGGTCTCTGCCTTAGTACTCACCAAGTAGGCTAGACTGTTTGGTCTGCGAATCTCAGAGATCTACCAGTCTCCATCTTCCCAGGACTAGGTTTATAAACATGTACCCCTACACCTGGATTTCATTTTACTCGAGTTCCTGAGATCAAACTCATGTCCTCATGCTGTCACAGTGAGCACTTCAGTTCTCTGAATGTAAAATGTCCCCCATAGTCTCATGTGTTTGTTATTAAACCTCCTACTTAATCCCCAGCTGGCAGAGCCTTTGGGAGGTGTATTGGTAGGGAAGCATCTTGATGTCTGGCTCCACTGGGTATTCAGAGCTCCATCTAGCTGCTTCCTCCTTCCTGACGTGACAAGATATGATATCCCGTTTCCCCACCATGATCAAACATATCCTCATAACTATAAGCCATAAATAAACCTGTCTCTTTTAAAGCTGTTTCCAGTCAGGTGTTTTATTCCAGCAATGAAATGGTAACTGATAAAACACTTTACTAATCAGCCTATCTCTCCAGGCCCTTAATTTCTTTTTATAACTTTATTTCACATATATTATAACAGGTTATATACTTTTATCCCCTCAACCCAGGTGTTTTGTCCCAGCAATAAGGTGGTAACTGGCATAACACTTTACTAATCAACCGATGTCTGTAGCCTCTTAATTTCTTTTCATTTGTATCCCCTCACCCCAACTCCTGTTACCCTGGTGACCCTCCTCTGTAGGGTTATGGTAATCACTGTGGGGTCATGAAGGCCTCAGTCAGTCCCTATGGAGTAGTAGGAAACTATGGCCCTGGATATTCCTACACACTCTGTGCCTCTTTACAATTTTTCTAACCCTCTTCTGCAATGTTCCCTGAACCATGGAAGGCCTGTTGCCAGCCTGATTTGGTGTTGAGTTCTCTGTGGCCTCTGGGTTTTGTGCTTTCGTAGGTTTTGATTAATCTGGGGCTGGTTGTCAGACTAGCAGTAAGAGTAGTATTCATGATGTTGCTGCCTCCACGTTTCTCCTGGGCCCTGGAAGGTTGTAGTAGAGGTGGCAAGTTTCAAGGTGGAAAGTCAGCTATCTTTTGTCTTATCAACGAATCTGGATTCTCCTCTGTTTTCTCTGATAGCTGCAAAATAAAAGATTCTCCAACCAAGTGTGAGAGCAGTTTGGGTTAAAGGGGTTATGTATGCAAAGTTGTTTAGGAGATTTTTGGTATGCCAGCCCACTCTTTCCTAATCATGAATTTCTGACTTGGTTTCCAGTACGAGCTATGAGTCTCCCACTGAATGGGCCTTGTGTCCAGTCACAGAGCAGCTGGTTACCTGTAGAGGCTTTATGCCACTATTGCGGTGTTTACATATCTGCTGGTGGATTTCCTAGTCTGCAGGCTCCCCTGCTTACTCATGGTGCTGGGGACCATTGTCCTCTGGCAGCTCCAACAGGGCTCTCCAGCACTATGAGGACTAGTAGGGAGGGAGCTAATTTGCTGTTCATTTCCAGCATGGGATTCTGATGTCCTGTGACTGCAGGCTGTGGTGTCTTCAGCAGTAGGGTGTTAATTTTCAGCCCCTTAATTCCCATGTGAATCATTAAAATTAAGTTCTATGTGGTTTTCTAAACTAACTAGAAAGGAAAAAAATCTTATTTCATAGGGTTTTTAATCATTTGATTAAATAAAGTCTATTAAAGATCACTATAGGGCTGGAGAGATGGCTTAGTGGTTAAGGCATTTGCCTGCAAAGCCAAAGGACCTTGGTTTTATTCCCCAGAACCCATGTAAGTCAGATGCACAGAGGGGGTATATGCATCTGGAGTTCTGTTTGCAGTGGCTGGAGTCCCTGGTGCGCCCATTCTCTCTCTGCCTCTTTCTCTGTCTCTCAAATAAATAAATAAAAGTGAAGTTTTTTTTTTTAAAAAAGATCACTATAAGTTACAATGCCTTAAATGCAAGGTATTGTTGCTTTTTGCCAAAAATGTTTAAATCTCCAATCATGAGAAAGTCTAATCCAGAGCATAGTCTGGCTGGTTTATTCATATCACAGAAAAATGAAAGAATATGTCTTTAGAAAGAGTTCATTACTTCGTTAAATTAAAAAAAAAAACTCAACACATTTTCAGATTACTCAATCTTATTGTTATGGAAATGTTGTCTAGACATGGTTGGAAAACTTGGCCTGTGAGCTGAATCTAGCCTGCCATCTACTTTGTAAATAAAGTTTTATTGGAGCACATCTTGTAGTAATCTAGCCACTGATATCTCTGGCTTCTTCTGAGCTATGATGATAGAGTTGAGAAATTGTAACAGATTTTATGACCCACAAAGCCAAAGATACTTGCTATCATGTGTTTCATAGAAAAAGTTTACTGACTCTCTGATCTATTCTAAAATGAGTATCCACCATGAAGGCATGAATAGCCATGTATGTGAAGGTTATGTTTAAGCAAAGATTGCTATAATCCTAATGGGAGTCCAACATTTTGGAGAGAATACATATCTTATTTAATCATGTCACAAAGCAATTATTAATTTTTGTAAGCTCACAGAGACCATAACACAAAGAATATGACTTTACAGCATTACTTAAAAATGTCTCTGGCATTGTAACTCCAGGATTTGGCCTTAAAAAAAACCACCTGGGAAAAGAGAGTCTAAATAAAAACAGTGTTGCTTTGGGGTTTCTTGGTTAAGACTTTCCTATTTAGCTTTCATGGGCGTTCTGGACCAGAGAGAGCTGTTACCAACCCATCATTCCCCAGAGGTGAAGAACTTCTCCCAGTGTCTTTCTCAGGCTACAAGAACTACGCTAATGAAAAAGCATTACTTGAAATGGGAGTTGCTTTGGGCAAAGAGTCTGGCAGGGTAAACTTCATAACTGAAATAGGCAACTCCCTTTAATAAAACAGGTACCAATGTCATCCTCTGCCGCGAATATACACTAAACCCAAAATCTTCTTGAAGAATGTTAAAAATAGCTCAATGCCTTTTAAAGAGCACTTCCTTGCAAGTAGACTCAGTGGTTTGTAGCTCATTGTTAAAAAGAATACTAAGGATACATCTCCTACGATTTCTGAACTGGCAGGAGACGATGGTCCAGATAATACTGATAGATTGGTCATGGGCTGGTTGTCATGGTGAGTTCTGTTGGTCTGATTCTGTGCTGATGAAAAGAACTGCTGACTAGGAATGCCCGTTGGCATTGCTTATCTAGGTGAGATGCGGGGGCTTGAGGGCAGGCATCTTGGATGAATGTCTCTGGAAATAAGTGTGTATTTCTCAAGTTTCAGCTGAGCCTGGATAATGTTGAACTAAATCACAGAGCTTCATGATTTGGAGCAATTCTAATAAATTATTTCTATCTGTTCTGTTTTGTAGGTGAAAACCCTGAGTGACTTTGCTGTTTTTACCTACCTCTGTTCTGGAAGAGTACAGTTTAGGAACCTGACACCTCGGTCTAGTGATGCTTCCTCTCCATGACATTCCAGCACTGACTGGGAAGGAGTGTGACTATGGAGGAGTTCCGTTAATGGGGTACGAGCAGAGGAAACCAAGTTGTACTCAGTAAGTATGACCAACTCTGGTGATCCTTGAGACTCAGAGCTGAGGAGGGGGCCACTGGAAATGCACGTGTGATGGAAATTACGGTCATATCAGAAACAACTCAGGCAGCTTTATGCAGGCCTCTTATTATAACTGAAAATTTCCATTAGCAAATCTTAACAGACTAAAGGGGAAATCAAATGCTAATAAACATGTCTGAGATTCTAGAAGCTGCCAAAAAAATCTTGTCAGGAGGGCTGGAGAGATGGCTTAGAGGTTAAGCTCTTGCCTGTGAAGCCTAAGGACCCCGGTTCGAGGCTCGATTCCCCAGGACCCACGTTAGCCAGATGCACAAGTGGTGCACGTGTCTGGAGTTTGTTTGCAGTGGCTGGAGGCCCTGGTGCACCCATTCTCTCTCTCTCTGCCTCTTTCCCTCTCTGTCAGTCACTCTCAAATAAATAAATAAAAAATAAATAAAATAAAATAAAATAAAAATCTTGTTGGGAATGTGGCAAGTGGAACTTATGCCAGAAGCAGCGGGTGGGTGACACAGGCTGAGGTTAGGTTGGTGAAGGACACATACTTCTTAGAGACTGACTTTTCCCTGCAGTGCTGGGGAACAAGCAGAAGGCCCTGGGCTTGAAAGATGGCTCACTGGGTAAAATGTCTGTGGTACAAGCATGAGGACCGGAGTTCAGATCACCAGCACCCACAAAAAAGAAGCAAGTACCCATGATCCCAGCACCAGGCAGACAGGGAATCCTAGGGTTTATTGGCCAGTTTGTCTAGCAGAATAGGTGTCCTCTAGGTTCAGTGAGAGAGCCTGTCTCAAAAAATAAGGTGGCGATCAACTGAGGAAGACACCTGATATCTACCTCTGGTCTACACATGCATATGTACACATATATGCACACCTATATACATACATGTGCCCACACCCACACTCACATGTGTACTAAGAGGCACACACTCCACACATACACACACAAGAACAACAATCAGGACCTTGTGCATACTAGGCACAAGCTCTGCCATGGAGCTGAATCCTCGTCTCTAGAGACTTTTGTTTCCTTCTTTCTTTCTTTTCTTTTCTTTTCTTTTTTTTTTGGTAATGTGGTCTCACTTATTGTCCAGGATGCCCTGGGCCTCCTAGGATCAAGTAATCTTCCTGCTTCAGTTCCTCAAGTAAATGAGACTTAGGTATTTACCACTGTGCCTAGCTGAGACGCATTTTGAAGCAGAGAAAGATAAGAAAATAAGAGGAAAAAAAATAGAGATTTATGTGTGTGTGTTAGAGTATAACCACCATCTAATTTAACAATTTATTAGTATTACTACAGGTAAACAAACAACTCTATGTACATTGAAGAGCTGTGGGAAGTCTGTCTCTATCCTGTGTAGGGAGGTTTCTGGTTCTACGCAAGTAGGTGTCCTCAGTTCTCAATTAATACTGGAGAAAATATGGAAAGCAAGAATGTTATAAATGAATAAAACCAACCAACAAAAAACTTTGGAAACCCTCTGAAGGAACAGATGACCATCTGTATTTGTAAGTGTGGAGGTGTAGACTGTAGCTAGATGCGGATGGGAGAGAAGGTGGCGGAGCTTTTGTCATCCTGCCCCTGCCCCAACTCTTCTCCAGGACAGTCACCTACCCTTTTGCTATAGAGATGGTCCAGAAGGCAGATGGCAGAAGTGCTGCCAAAGAGGAGCTTATGGAAACAGGGGTAAACTGACTAGCTTACCTGACCCCCTGACCCGACCTAAGGTGTCTTCTACCTGAGGGTTAATTAAGTCCTATTCTAGCTTTCTGTCACTGTAACCAATACCTGAGATAACTTATGAACAGAATGCTTATTTTGTACATTACTTTAGACGTTTCATTTCATGATCCATTGGTCCTGTTGCTTTTGGACCTGTGACAAGGCAGCACATCATGGTGGGACCACATGGCAAAGCAGACACATTCACCTCATGCCTAGGAAACAATCAGGATAGAAAAGGGTCCAGGGTCCCACTATCTCTTTCAAAGGCATATTGCCAGTGACCTAAAGACCTCTATATTACCTGACAAGAAGTATCTTAGATTTTCTTTTATAATGGAAAATTTTTAAAATTTATTTTTATTTATTTATTTGAGAGAGAGTAAGAAAGAGAGAGAAGCTGGCAGACAGAGAGAGAGAGAGAGAGAGAGAGAGAGAGAGAGAGAGGGAGAGAATGGGCATGCTAGGGCCTCCAGCCACTGCAAACAAACTCCAGATGCATGTGCCACCTTGTGCACCTGGCTTACGTGGGTACTGGGGAATAGAACCAGGATTCTTAGGCCTCACAGGCAAGCACCTTAACCAGTGAGCCATCTCTCCAGCCCCCCTGACAAGAAGCATCTTAATGAAGTCAGGGTTTATTTTGGCTTATAGTTGCAGGGGTTACATTCCATCGTAGCAGGGAAGTCATGAGAGTGGAGTGAAAAGTGGACTGGTCACACTGCATCCACAGTCAGGAAGCGGAGTACACAGAAAGCGCAGCCAGGCTACAAAATGTCAGTGCTCACCCTCAGTGACGTGCTTCCTCCGGCAAGGCTCCAGTATTCCCTAAGCACCAGCTGGGGACCAAAAGTGTTCAAACACATGAGACTATGAGGGACATTTTACATTCAAAGCACAACAGACCTCCTACTAGGTTCACCTCTTAAAGACTCCACCATATCGCAGTGGCATCAAGATGGGGACCAAGCCTTTAACATGAGCTTTTGGAGGCACTCATTGAACCTGCAGCACGTCCTGAGCAGTGTCACTGGCTGATAGAGTAACTACCAACCAGAGTAATCTGCAGAGTGGTGATGACTGGTGTTTCCACATGACACCACTCTCTCCTCCTTAACTCACCTGCTCTACATAGGTAGTTGGCATTCCTACGGAAAAGCAATCTTCCAGAAAATAATATCTAGTTATCTGAGGGGGGGGGTCTACATGTATCCTGAGGTAGAAATACAAGAGGTAGACTAAGACTTAATGCAAGTACATTTAAATAGCTCAAACTGATAAGAATATACAGTAGTGATCTCAGACAAAATGAGAAAAACAAAGGGGGAATTAAAAGCGAGTTAGTGGGAAGTAAGATATGTGGGGTTAGTAGGAAGGGAGATAAAAGTAAAAAGTACATTAGTGAACCTGAAGAACAAATGGAGCTATTCTTCTGGGAGACAGAGGAATGTACAAAGGGATGGATCTGTGCTTCCGCTTCTGTCTCTCTGGCTCTTCCTCAGGACAGTAACCAGTGCCCCTTCTCTATAGAGATGACCCACAAAGGCCGGTGCAGGAACTCTACCAAGCCAGGAGCAGGTACGGCAGAGAGAAGCAGGGTCGGCAGTACGTGGCAGCAGAGCACCTACATGAAAAATGAAAATTGATGGAAATAAGCTGAAGAAATAATGGACATAAATTGCTCGTACTTAAGAGAAGAGGAAAAACAACATTTTGGAAAGGCTAATGGATTGTCAAACATGGAAGGAAAGGAAAACCTCCACTTACATATAGGTTATGATGCCATCTGAGGGCATGAAACACGAGGAGAAAAAAAACATGTTTCTGGAAAATGAAGACCACTTAAAGAAAAATCCAATTGATATCCAACTTTCCAATGAAAAATTAGGTGCAACAGAACAACAGTACTATAGTATTTTTAAAATAATGAAGAGAATAACTTGAAATAGACAGTATTATGTTAAACAAAGATTCCATTCAAATAAAAGTTATAATACAAATATTCCCAGGCATACATGCTGTCAAAAAATTTGGACTATACAAGTACAGGGTAATTTCTTTTGGAAAAGTGCTCAGCTCAGAATGGCATATACTTATATACATTTTTCAGAGACACGTTGAAAGAGTGATAGAGTTTCTTGGGATTTTAGACAATGTCAACATGATATAGATATGAAAGGTGTACATAGGTATCACATGAACCTGCCAGATCATTCCTGTTTAGGGATAAGATGCCTAGGTTAACACTGCTTTAGTTTGCTAGAGCAGTTATAACAAAGCAGACACTCAAGCAATGGGCTTATTTCTTACAGTTCTATAGGCTGTGAGTCCACATCCAGGTGTGCTCATGTTTCCTGCTGGGCTTCATGGACATGACCATCCTCTTATACTCCACGTGGTCTTCCCTGGGAACGTGTCTTTGTGCGAGTCTCTTTAGAAGGACACCAGTCATACTGAAATATAATGACTTCATTTTACCTTACTCCCTCTAGTAAGTCCCTATCAGACAAACATAGCCACATTCCGAGGTGCTGGGCTTAGAAGTGACTATACAAAAACTGGGAGGACACAACTGAGCCTATAGTGCTGACATTCTCCCAGGCTGTGCCGGTCTACACTGACAGGTCATCTCAGGTCCATTACTTACCATTCCATGTTTTGCACGTTACCTCTAGATAGTTCTAAGTTTAAGATATAAATAAAGATGCAGAAGCAAGAGAATCTTTGAGTCCATGGCCAGCCTGGGCTACATAGTAAGTGCAAGGCCAATCTGGACTATAGAATGTCTAAAACAAGCAAACAATGACCACATAAGAACAAAAACAACGAGAGAGAGAGAAGGAAATAAGGACTGATAATTGAGATGGGTTAAGAACTATTACCACAAGAATGAACATAGACCCTCCAGGTTCTATGCCATAAGAGAAACTTATCTAGCAAGTAGAAAGGGGACAGAAGGAGACAAAAATATAGTAAGTGGAAATTTAAAATGAAAGAACAGATATACGTTAAAATGCATGAAATATACCATAATAGATAAAACACATATTGAAAGAGAGTGCTTAGCTTTTAAAAAGATTCAACAGCATGTTGATCTCAAAAATATAATAAAATAAAAGATGCAGAAAGGCCAAAAAAAGAAATAAAAAGACATCTGGAAAATATGAGTTGAAAGAAATCTGGAGTAGACATTTTAATAACTGAAAAAATAAAGCTGGAAACCAGAAATTTTAAAAAGGGACAGAGATGAATGGAATATATGGTAAGTGGAGTAATAGGGCAAAAAAAATCACAGCCATTTAACCCATTATACAACTACTAATATAGCAGTAATCAATATCAAGTACTAAGCAGCAAAATTTCAGTAAGAAGTAGATAAATCAATAGATCTTTCTGGATGTTATGTCTAATCCTTCAGAAACCCATAGACTGAACACACGTGCACACATACACATGCCAGAAGGATCAAAGACTTATATAATAAATAATGTGTAGTATTCACAAATATGTATTCATAAATTTCTGTATTCTCAATCGAGGATACATATTATATTCAAGAATACACGGAATGGTTTCCAAAACCAAACTATGAATCAAATTCTAAGCGAAGTTCTCAGATCTCAATATAATAAAATTAAACCCAAACATATCTCATGTATTTGGAAGCTAAGTATTTCAAAATAACACATGCAAACAAAACCACTGTGTTAAAATGTGTTAAAAATGTTAAATACGCACTTATCACATGACCCAACAATTTTACTTTCAGATACCTATTAAAGATAACATGAAGCAATAAAGACTGAAATAAATGAGCCAGCTTTGCAGCTCCTGAAGTTAGACAAACAGAAGGAAGAAAATGATGAAAGGCTGCAATCCAGAAAATCAAGAACAAACAAATCGTAGAGAAGATTAGCAAAACCAAACCTGGATTCTTTGATAAGACTATCAAAGTGGACCTCTGATCAGACCGATGGAGATCAATGAAAGCCTATAGACAAAATTGTCACTGCAGAAACCATGGAGATTTGAAACATCTGCATTTGAAATAGTGGATGAAACAAATAATTTCCTAGAAAAATAGAACATGCCAAAATTGTCATAGTGCAGAAAGTTTGACCAAACCAAATATGTAAAAACTGATATGCTTCTCAGACACATATTCAACATCATCAACAGCAAACCCCAGGTCCCAAGGGTGCATAACTTTTACCCAAATGTCAAGGAACAGTGAGTGACTTCTGTATTATACCAGTCGTTACAGAAAGTAGGGATGTGTTAGTTGGCTTTTCACAGATTCATCGAGAATACTTTGCAAAGTGTACTCTTGCCTCATCGAGCATGTAAAATGTAACGATGTTAAGTGTATTTCAGAGTTTGTGACAACTGCTGCAATATAGTTTCAGAGACAATGGCTGTCACCCCATAAAGCCCCTTTGTGCCTGTTGACAGTAACGACCCACTCTGATCCCATTCCCTGGATACCTCTATTCTGCTTATTCCAATTTTTTTTTAATTTGAAAAAAATCTTATAATTAATTAATTGATTATGACAGATGGAGAGAGACAGAGACAGAGAGAGAGAGAGAGAGAGAGAGAGGGAGAGATAATTTAGGGCATGCAAAGACCTTTAGCCACTGCAAAAAAACTCCAGATTCATGAGCTACCGTGTGTATCTGGCTAATGTGGGACCTGGAGAATCGGACCTGGGTCCTTAGGCTTCTCAGGCAAGCACCTTAACCACTAAGCCCTTTCTCTCCAGCCCTGTTCCAAAGTTTTGCCTTATGTATAAATTTCATATAAAAGGAGTCATGACATGCAGCCTTTGTAGATGTGATTTGATCCACTTATAACACCACTGAGGTTGATTCACGCATTTGTTTCTTCCTATTGCTCAATATTAATATTTATATCCAGTCCTCCTTTTCTTTCTTTTTTTTTTTTTTAAATATTTTTTATTCATTTTTATTTATTTGTTTGAGAGTGACAGACAGAGAGAGAAAGAGGCAGAGAGAGAGAGAGAGAGAGAGAGAGAGAGAGAGAGAATGGGCACACCAGGGCCTCCAGCCACTGCAAATGAACTCCAGACGCGTGCGCCCCCTTGTGCATCTGGCCAACGTGGGTCCTGGGGAATCGAGCCTCGAACCAGGGTCCTTTAGGCTTCACAGGCAAGCACTTAACCGCTAAGCCATCTCTCCAGGCCCAAGTCCTCCTTTTCTACTCTGGAAGTAGCAAAGCAAGTGGGACTTAACAAGATTTTTTGTCTCACAGTCCTGGAGGCTAGGAAGAAGTTGGAAATTCAGATGGTGGCTGGTCCCCATTCTCTCTGAGGCTTAGCAATCCTTCCTCGACTCTTCCAAGACTACTGGTGTTGTAGCTAAGCCTTGGCTTTCTCTGGTATGTGGCAGCATAACCGTGTGTCTGTGCCCAAACTTCTTCCTGTTTATGAAGCTGTCAGTCGCTGGCCTCTTGCCCAAACTAATCACGTGTGATATCTTCTTAAGCTGACCATCTACAAAAATCTAGTTCTAGAAAAGCTCATATTCACAGGTTCAGGGCGTATGTACTTTTAGGGGAGGGTAATGCTCAAACTAGTACGTAAGCCATATCACAGTTTATTCACTTGTTACTGGGCATTTGGCTCATTTCAACTTGGTTAATTACAAATATTTTAAACAGATATTTGAGTGGACATATGATTTCATTGACCTTGGGTAGATATCTAGGCAGTGAAATTTTGGGTCGTATGAATTTTAAATGCTGCCTTCATATTCCAGCTCTCTACGTATTCTTTGCGCCCTTGACGTTGCTTTATTCCCTGATGGCCTTTGTCGTGAGAGTGAACTGCTGGCTCAGCGTGGCTTTAACTTGCTTCCCACAGCGCTTCGTGACGTTAAGAGTTTTCATGCACTCAGTAACGAATAATATGCACAGTATATTTTCCTTGATGAAATAGCTATGAAAATATCTTGTTCTTTTTTTTAGTTTTTATTTTTCTAGGTAGGGTCTCACTCTGGTCCAGGCTGACCTGGAATTCACTACGTAGTCTCAGGGTGGCCTCGAACTCACAGCGATCCTCCTACCTCTGTCTCCCGAGTGCAGGGATTAAAGGTGTGCACCACCACTCCCGGCCCTATTTTGTTCATTTTTAAGTTAAGCTGTCCACCTTCTTTGAGACAGGCTCTCTTGCTATATTCGGATGACAGATGCATGTACCACTTTGCATCTGGATTTAAATGGGTTCTGGGAATTTGAACCTGGACTACAGGATTTCTAAGCAAGCCACCTTTAATCTTTTCCCATTTAGCCATTTCCCCAGCCTCTTTTATTTTTTTTTTTGAAATTTTCATTACTAATATTAACTATCAGATCACATATTCCATATCACACAAAAAATCTGTCTCACTCTCTGTTACAGAATGGCCTTAAAGGGTTAAAGCGCAAGGAGACCAGAGAAGAAGCAGGGAAGCTGACAGCATTGCTAATAGAGTCCGGGGTAGAAAACCCAGCTGGAGGTGGACACCAGCCACTGCTGCGTCAGGCTCAGAGCTGAGCTGGGCCTGCCAGGTGCAGAGGAGGCTGTAAAGGTGATGAATGGAAGGATGGACAGACAGTTGACACCACAGCGGAGAGCAGGCCCAGCTGGGGCCCGGGGACAGTCAGGAGCTCTCTGCCTGTCAGCCCTGGATACACATACCTGTGGTCAGATGACAGGTTCTGTGGGGCCTTTGCCATTGCACTATTAGACACTCAGCCTCCTCATGGAGTCCAGGTGACAGTTGTACCCTTCCTTGATCTGATGTGGTCCATAAGTTCTCAGCTTAGTGTTCCTGATGTGACTTGTGTATGACCACGTGCTCCTACCATCCCTAATGCACAGTGATAAACTTATAGGGTAACATTCTCTCTACTCTCAGGAATAGTCACGTATCTGTGCTACGTGGTGATGTCAGACAGATGACGTCCTTCACATATCTTTCTCTCAAAGTGCGGAATCACCTTTCACCCTCGAAATGGAAATGATGGAAACCCATAGAAGGTTTGGTGCTTTCTGCAGAGCGGTAGATGAATACAGAACAGTCTTAGTGAATAATCCAACCAGTCGAGTGTCTATGTAAGAAGATAATCATAAACCTAAGTGCAAAGTTGCACCAAATGAACCATCTTTGACCAATTGAAGCCTTTTACATACTTTTATGGGGAATGCTCAGCAATGTTTCCTAAAATAAATAACATTTATTGGTTATTTTATGCTACACACTGGATTAAGTACTTTAAATAATCATTTAACTGAGCATTTACAATGCTCCATGAGGTAAATTTTCTTGCACCTATTTAAAAAAAATATTTTATTTTTATTTATTTGAGAGACAGAGAAGGAGAAAGAAAGAGGGGGGGGGGAGAGAGAGAATGAATGGGCATGCCAGGGTATTTAGCCACTGCAAAGGAACTCCTGATGCATGTGCCACCTTGTGCATCTGACTTATGTGGTTCCTGGAGAATTGAACCTGGGTCTTTTGGCTTTTCAGGCCAGTGCCTTGACTGCTAAGCCATCTCTCCAGGCCCCTTGCACCTATTTTTAAAATGAAATTATTGAGCTTTATAACAGTTTGGTTAGCAAGTCTAAAGTCTCAGAACAAATGCATGATAAAGCACAAATGAAGGATTAATTATTCTTTTTTTCTTTTGTATACATGTGTGCATGTGTGCACATGTTTGTGTGTGCACACGTGTGTGTGTGTGTGTGCATGTACGTGTGTGCACACGGATGCTAGAGGTAAACCGCGGGTGTCTTCCTCAGCCACTCTCCACATTATTCTTTGAAACAGGATCTCTCACTGGGTCTAGAACTTGCTGATTTGGCTGGTCTAGCTAGCCAGCTAGTCATAAGGACTCCCTGTCTGCCCCAGCATTGAGGTTACCAGGGCACAGTATCGATGCCCAGCAGTTTTCATCAGCTCCAGGGATCTGAACTCGGGTCCTCATGCTTGCATGGCAAGCACTTTGTCCACTAAGCTGTCTCCCCACTTCCATAAAGATACTGGATTTGACCTTGATGACTTGTGATACTCTTGGATGGAGACTATGATTGGCATTTGACTTAGTAGAAAATGAAAGATGGAGGCTGGGGACAGGCCTCAATGGCTAAAGGTGCTTGCTTGCAAAGCCTGATGGCCCAGGTTTAATTCCATGGATCCCACAGAAAGCCAGATGCAAAGCGGGGAATGCATCTGTGATCCCAGTGCACATAGGACAATGGGAGGCAGAGCCAGGAGACTATGAAGCTTGTGGTCACAGCAGCAAGAGGTGGCCTCAAAGAAAACGGAGCACAGACACGTGGAAGTTGTCCTCTGACCTCCATATCAGCATGTGCATGTGCACACACAAACACAAAATGATTAAATAAAGTGGGTTTTCCAGTCCTTCTTCCTTAACTCCGTTGTCTGTCTTCATAGAGGGAACAAAGGTATTTGTAAAGTTAGGTTCTGAAAAATTTCCAGATAAACAAATCTTGTGCCAATCATTTTATATGAAAGTGGCTTTGGGGAAACATTTAGATAAATAATACACTTCACTTTTAATTGTTCTTTAGCTGCTTTTGATCATTTTTGATTCTTGCTGAACAGGATATGGCTAGAGTCAGTAAACTGGCATTTGTTTCTTTGTTGAGTACCCCACGTTCTCTTGGTGGCTGCAGAGGCGCCCCCAGCCCCCGGTTGGCCTGTAGACAAGGATACTTTTGTGGCATTTTGGACAGGATTTTGTCTTCTAGGAATAAACAATACTGCCAGATCTGCTGTAGGAAGCCAGCTTCTGGGCCTCTTATTTTAGGCCACTTTCAGTTTTGAAATAAGTGTAATTTTTCAAACCTGCACTGAATTCCAAGGAACTTTTTCCTTTTAGGAATGCTTTTGTACTTAACACCTCTGTGAACCCTGTGACCATATAGCCTCATCTGGAAGGTCTATTCTGAAGTGGCTGAGCAGGCTGCCAAATTCAGTCTCAGAACCCTATCTTTCCTGCATTAAAAATGCCTTTCTCCCTGACAGCTGGAATTAAATGTTCAGAGGCATTTGGATGAAATTTGAATTGCTTAGTCAAATCTTAGTCACCTTTTCTCATACAGATGGAATCTTTAACCCAGGAAAGGGCATTTACGTGAGCCCAGAATCAGTCAAAAGGAGATACTTTATTCTGAACGTTCCAAGTTGGGGTCAGGTTCAGCTGGCTATGTGAAGGGAGGTGTGAGCTCAACACAGCAATCTCACAAAGATTACTATTTGATGCCTTCTCCACAGACATTTTCTCATAACAAAGTGTGTCTGATAGGATTGCTCCACTTACAATCCTTTTTAGGTTGTCAAATTTAAGCCTACAATGATGGTCAGGCCCTATGGTGGCTCAAGCATTAGTCTCTGGGCACACGTGGGCACGCTCTCTTAGACCATTGACTTATTTGTCCAACAATAAAATGCATTGAGTTTAGTGGCCTTTTCTATTCTTTGTCTATTCAACAAGCCTAGGACTTACAGGGAAATTCTCCCCGAGTTTACACATTCTGAGGCACTGAACCTGTGTCTGTTAGAGCTACTCCTCACCACACACCCACAAAAGGAGAGAGTCTTCCAGATGTGGTGACCCATCACAGAAGAAGTGGGGACTCAATCAGGACCTGGCAGTTCTGTCATCTGCAGAAAGGATATGAATCTAGGGTTATGTACTGTCATCTTTTCTTGTATCACACCACCTGCCTGTGAAAAGAACCATCGCATAAGAGGGAGACAAAGCCTTGAGTATAGCAGTCAGGTCCTCAAAGCCATGACTGAAGTCTTTGCAGGCATATACGTCAAATTCTACTTTCTGACACTGGAGTTTTGGTTTCTTTTTATTGATTGATTGATTTTTTTAATTGACAAGTTGCATAATTTTAGACAATATCCCATAGTAATTCCCTCCATCTCCCCCACTTTCCCCTTTGAACCTCCACTCTCCATCATATCCCCTCACCCTATCAATCAGTCTCTCTTTGATTCTGATGTACTGTCAGGCAGTGTGAGGTCATGGGTACCCAGGTTATTTTGTGTCTGCTGGAGCACATTGTAAGGAGTTTTAGTTTCTTTTGCTCTTAATACATCATATCTGATTTGTGCTTGGTATTGTGTTCGGTAGCAGGAAGACCAAGATGAATGAAACACTGTAGTACATCTCTAAGCCACGAGGCAGAAGTGTAGATAGAGGCCTGAGGAATACAGGGGACAGAGACACTGAGAGTTTTTGCACATAGGTATTACCTAGTAAGCTGTGTGTTTTCATGGTGGTGGGTAGGCCAGGTGTGATGGCTCATCTTCATGCCCTGGGCATGTCTGTGAGGACACCCACAGCTGTCTCCAGAGAAGTTTTACTAAGGATGGAAGACTCATGCTGAGTGGAAGTAGCACCATCCCATGGACCAGGGATCTCAGACAGAATGAAAGAGTTAAAGCCCACACATCCCCAGCTTTCGCCATTCTCTGCTTCCTGACTACGGAGGCAACATGACCCGCTAGCTACCTCATACTCCTGCTACTGTGCCTTCACTGCCGTGATGGGTTGTACCTTCAAGCATGGGCAAAAATAAAACCCTTCCTTACTTAGTTTGCCTTGTGCAGGTATTTTGTCAACAGGAATGAGAAAAATAGTACTCTTGACTAATGATAAAAGTAGGACTGAGGACTGGGGCTGTAGCTGTGATAGACCTGACCTCGTGATTCCTAGCCCTTTGAATCTGCTTAGATGGAGAAATATGGAAGAATGTGAACCTTTAGACTGGACACATGCCTTAGAATGCTGAAAATCCAACTTAATGGGTCACTTTGGTGGGTGTTCAGAAATCCAGCATGACAATTAAAAAATGCATATAGTGGAGGCCTGGATCATGAGGTTACAGAGAGAAACAAATTCTATTGGGAACAGGCCTAGTGGACATTCAAATTTCATCCTGGAAAAGAGTCGAGCTGCATTCTACCCATGTCTTGAAAACTTGAGTGAGGCTGAACTAAAAGTAATGGATGACTTTGTTTGGTGGAGGATATTTCAAGATAGGATAGTGTTGGCAGGCTACAGCATGGCTGTTGTTCATTATCCTTATTCAAATCTACAGTGAGAGGAAATCTCAAGCTCAACAGAGCTGAAAGATGAAAAAAAATGTGTGGCTTTGGCAAGTCCAAGAAGGTAGGTGAGGAGAAAGCAGTTGTATTGTTAAAGAGATTAGCACCATTGAAAAGGAACTTCTTGGGCTGGAGAGATGGCTTAGCGGTTAAGTGCTTGCCTGTGAAGCCTAAGGACTCCGGTTCGAGGCTTGACTCCCCAGGACCCACGTTAGCCAGATGCACAAGGGGGCGCACGTGTCTGGAGTTCGTTTGCAGTGGCTGGAAGCCCTGGCGCGCCCATTCTCTCTCCTTCTCTCTATCTGCCTCTTTCTCTCTCTGTCTGTCACTCTCAAATAAATAAATAAAAATAACAAAAAAATTAAAAAAAAAAGAAAAGGAACTTCTTTCTTTGCATGGGACAACAGGAAAAGTGTCTTGGGGATAAGACCCCATCTTGTGAAAATGAAAGTTCAATTGAAAAAGTGTGCCTATTCTGAGGATACTGTCACAGGGAGTCCTTGCACAAGAACAACCCACTCGAGAAGTGTTTCACCCGGGTCAGCCTTGAAGGCACACATAGGCCACTGCAACTGTGATCCAAGGGGATCAGGTTACAACTGGAGCTGGCTGTAGAGTTAGGAAAGTGTTGCCCACCTGGTACTAGTTCTGCAGGCATGAAAGTTTGGAGAATGAGGAGGTCATGGGGGCTTGCACCAAGGCTCCAGCAGTTTCTGAGGCCAGGCAATGTGTACTAGGGTCAGATTCTCTGCAACGATACCCCAAGAGGATATTGCTGAAGCAGGAAAGGTGAATCCTAAATTGCAATGGAGGAGTTGACGGCGATGACAGGACCATTGGATGTCTGCAGAGAAATCATCAGGTATGGAGTGCTTCAGGCCTAAGAGACAGTTGACATGCCCTGTAGGCAGCAGAACTGGATGAATGGGGTATCTAAGGCTTCTGGATCCTGGATAATTTCACCGTGAACCCCAGATGGCTGAATATGGAGATGCAGTACTTGTTTTGTTCCTGCTGGGTTTCAGTCTCTGGTCTGATCTTTCCTTGCTATCCTCCTGTTCCTCCCTTTGGGAATGGGACTGTGTACTCTGTGCCACTGCATATGGAATTACACATTTTAATGTTTGATTTTTCAAAGCTTCACAACTGAGTCTCAGAAGAGACTCTGGACTTTGGGCTTCTGAACAATTTTAGAACTCTTAATATTTGGAACATATTTTCAGGTGAACTGAACACATTTTGCATTATGAAATAACCAGCATCCTTTGAGGAATAAGGATAGAATATTATGAATATATTTAAATATATTTGTGTTGGTTGTCAAGTTGACAAGGGGCTGACTTGTGATGGTTAGTTTTTATTGTCAACCTGATAAGACTTAGAATTACCTTGGAGACAAACCACTGGGTGTGACTCTCCAAAGAGATTTAACTGAGGAGGGGCCATCTACCCAGAGTGTGGGAGGCATCATTGCACAGGCTGGTGTCCCAGGCTGAATTGAGGGATGAAGTGAGGGGAGAAGCAGCGTTCATCTTTCTCTGCTCTCAGCTGAGGAGGCAGAGTGATCAGCTGCCTCACTCTCCTGCCCCCCACGATGGACTGTAACCTCAAACTGTGATCCAAAAGAAACCCTCCTTCCTTAAGTTTCATATTGTCAGGTATTTGGTCACAGCAGTGCAAAGAGTAACTGATGTACCTGGTGTGGATGAATAGTTAAAGATGGTCAAAGGATTTCAAATTTTTGAAACCAAAGTCAGATTCTAGCCATTGACTGTTAGGTGCACAGTGTAGATCTGTGGCTTCAACATCCTGGTGTTGACTATAAAGCAGTGCCATTTTGTCCAGCCACGTCCTATTTCTATTTCCTAACAGAATAGACATGTAATATAATACCTACTTTGAGCACTCACCTGTCCAGAGTTGTATTTGAATTTAAAGTCTGTATTCCAATCAGAACTGTTCCTCTTTAACATCTTACTTAGTATTTATCTGTGCTTTCAAGCTATGAATCACACAGTTGAATTTCTGTCTTTTGGTTTTACGAGGTAAGGTTTCACTCTAGCCCAGGATGATCCAGAATTCACTATGTAGTCTCAGGGTGGCCTTGAACTCACACTGATCCTCTGTCTCCTGAGTGCTGGCATTACAGGTGCTTCGCCATCACACCTGTCATTTCTTGAACTTTTTTTCTAGAAATTTTTAATTTTTTAACTTTATTTTTATTTATTTATTTGAGAGAGAGAGAGAGGGGCGGGGATGGGTGCACCAGGGCCTCCAGCCACTGAAAACGCACTCCAGACACTCTCCCTTCTGTATCTTGTTTACGCAGGTCCTAGAGAGTCGAACCAGGATCCTTTGGCTTTGCAGGCCAGCACCTTAACCGCTAAGCCATCTAACCAGCCCCTCATTTCTTGAATTTTGATAATTGGCATATACCAGAATCACCAAATATCAAAGCACTCCTGCCAAAAAACAGGGGCCTGCATCTTGCTGATGTCAGAGTCCCTGCCCTGAGTGTTCTTCTCATGGGCAGCATGATCTGAATCTACCGGTTTGGTTCCCATTGCTACTCTCACAGGTTACCACTCAGTGGCTTAAGACAACACGAAAGGTTGCTATTTGGCAGTTGTGATGGTGACGAGTCCAAAATCATCACTTCTTTAGAGCTGGTATCAAGGTGTCAGCAGGGGCTTGGTCCTCCTGGAGGCCATAGGAGAGGCTATTTACCTTATCACCTTCAGTGGTTGAATATGTTCCTTGCTCTTGGCTCCTTTTTCCATCCTTTAAGCCAGTGGAGTCTCTCTCTCTCTCTTCTTCTCTCTCTCCCTCTCTTCTTCCTTCCTACCATATCTATTTAGTACTCCCTGATCCTGATCTTGCTGCCCTGCTATTTCTAGGACCCTTGTGATCACACTGGATCCACCTAGATGAACCAGAATAAACTTTATAACTCAAGGTATTTAATTATATTTTCAAAGCCCCCCTTGCCACACAAGATAACATATTCACAAGTTTTATGGATTGGACATCTTTTTGGCAGGAGGGGGAATTATTTTGTCTACAGCAGAAATATTTGCCTTGTCAAATGGATTAATTTAATAAGAGTTGGCATATACCGTATGGGTTGTTAACTAAGAGTTACTATGATGAAAGCTCTCAGTTGTGATGGCCATTAATATTTTCACAGATGCCAGGCATCATGGCATATGCCTGTAATCTTAGCATTGGGGTGGCTTAGGTAGCAGGATTGCCATGAATTCAAGCCAGCCAGCTGTCAGATCCTGTCTCAAAAAATAACAACAGAAAAGCTAACAGAGCTATTTCTCTCTTCATGGAGTGACCGAGGTGGCCTGGGTAGGATGAAGTCCCCACTTGGAGATGAGATTATAGTTGTACATTGGTTTTTTTTGCAACTATTTAAAATTTAAAACTTATAACCTCTCATTTAAAATAATTGTTAAAGTTATAGGACATCTATTTCAAAATCCATAGCCCCATATTTTTTCATGTGATCATAAATCTTGGTTGTCAAGACACGAGTGGTTCCCTCTTAAATATCCTACTAGGTCAAATCTCAAAACACAGTTTTGAAAATATTCTCCTTTAATCACGGAGCTATAAAACTCAGTCCTGGCATACCCAACCATATTACTAATTTTTCCTTTTCTTCTATTTCTTTTGTCAAATTCTGGGGCAGCTAAATGTCTTACATAAATTTTATATAATTACCATGCCACATGCAAAACTATGTGAAAACATCTTAGAAGAAAAGTTGGAGTCCTTGTTGCTTGTATTTAAGTTAACATCCATGGAACCAAAAAAGCCACTCATTATTATATAGTTGGGTATATAACTTTTCTTTTCACAATACACAGACATATGGATTATTACACTGTAACTCACATGGTTGTAAACCAGGAAGTTTAAAAACAAAGCAGGATTTCCATTGCAACAAGGGGAATAGATGCCCCTTACTTTATTAGGTTGGGTTTCCATGACCAAGTCTGGGTACATCCTTCGTTCACTCCCACGCTTTACTGAGAGACCACTGTCAGCCCTCCTGCAGGGAACTGGGACATAGAAAAACAGGAAATTTAGCGAGTGTCAAATACTAGCTTCTCTTGGATGCTATTAGGATAACTGATAAAAGTTCTTCAGTACTGGTGGCTCATCCAGCTGACCATTGGTTAAGAGCTGACAATCAGATATTTACTTAGTTAGATAATATTTATTTATTATTCCATTTTCTTTTTCTCTGAAAAAGAGATATATTTGAATTGGATTAAAAAATTCTTGGGGCTGTAGAGATGGCTTAGAGGTTGGGACACTTGCCTGCAAAGCCTAAGAACCCAGGTTTGATTCCCCAGTACCCATGTAAGCTAGATGCACATGGTAGCACACATGTCTGGGGTTCCTTTGCAGTGGCTAGAGATCCTCTCTTTTGCTTTCCCTCCCTCTAGCAAATAAATAAAAATAAAAAAAAACTTCAAGTACATTTCATTTAGCTGGGCTTGGTGGCCTCACACCTTTAATCACAACACTTGGGAGACAGAGGTAGAAGGATTGCTGTGAGTCCAAGGCCACCCTGAGCCTACTGAGTGAATTTCAGGTCAGTCTGGGCTAGAGTGAGACCCTACCCTGAACCTCCCTGCCACAAAAAAACTTGTTTTGTAAAATATTAGCAAAACTCTAATTTATGCCTATCCTTAACTTATTTGAAAAGTCACTTTAACAACACAACAGCGACCATATGAATTCCATTTTTTTTTTTTTTGAGAGAGAGAGAGAACAAGGCAGCGAGAATGGGTATACCAGGATCTCCAGCCACTGCAAACGAACTCCAGATGTATGTGCCCACTTGTGCATCTGGCTTACATGGGTCCTGGGGAATCAAACCAGGGTCCTTAGGCTTCACAGGCAAATGCCTTAATCACTAAGCCATTTCCCCAGCCCCAATCTAAATTCTTAAAGTGATCATGGTTTAGTTGCCAGGGGCAGCCTTATCCTTTATGGTAGGTGATGTGGCAATATAAGAACAACAGATGCTTACCCTGAGTACCCCAAGCAGCACTAAGATTGAAGCCAGAGTTCTTCCAAGTCGTTTTTGCAGGAGCAAAGCCTTGCTTTAAGTGTTGGAATACCAGTGGGGGTTGGACAGTTGAAGAAAGTGGGAGGAGACTAACAGAGCAGATGTTAATTAATGAAAGTACATAACAGCACCTGTTTAGAAAACTGCTTTTTCCTGTGGCTGAGGAAAAGTATGCCAATAGTGAAACAAGACTTGACAAAGGGCCTCATACACCTAACCATGGAACCTAACTTTTCAAAGAATCTGAGAGAAGAGCTCTCTGAAGAATATTCCACAGATGAGTACCTGTTGTGAACATTAAGAGGTTCTTAGGAGGGCACCAAATGACTCAAACAAGACATAGATCTAGAAAGGATTGAGTGACAGATTGGAAAACCATGTCTTATTGAGGAAAGATGATGGCTTTGTGATTTAGGTGGATGTAGGTTCAAATCCCATCTGAAAGTCATCCGGAGCATATAGTTCAAGCCTTTGGTTCAGTTTTCTCCTTTCTACAAGAGCACCCTTTCGGGGTGAGTGTAGGTTCCAGTGAGTGGACACATAGAAACTACGTTCACTTCATGTCTGCCATCTCTCCCTTTGGAAGGGATGAGAGGCTTTGGAATTTCATTCTTCCTACTTGTCTAGGATTTGTCTTTTTTCCCAATCTGAGGAGGACAAAGGGGCCAAGAATCAGGTCTTGTGGGCTTTCAGCCATTCTTGGAGTCTACTTAAGTAAGGGAGGCAGGTTCTCTGTATGTCTCTAGGCATTGTGTCTTTTAGGGTCTCATCTGCTCTGGCTCTTGCAGGAGAACATTCACAACTGCTGGGATTTTTCCACAATCACTCTTTTGTCTTCAGAGTTGCTTGAATTTATCCAAAATATTCCCAGATAATTTTGGTGCCTTCCATTAGCTTTTCCTTTGTGTCCCCACTTTTATTTTGTTTCCATGTGTACAACATGTGTTTTCTTATCAGGTGCTTTGCTTTGGTAGTGATTTTGCCAAATGTCCTATCTGTTGCTTTCCTTTTGGACTTCGAAGTTTTGCACAGTGAAAAATCTTCACGGGGACATAGTTTTCTTTCATCTTCTTTTCTTTTCTCCCATGGTTCCCTTGGTTCACTCCCATGGCACTCTTTCCTCTCTGGGTTAAATATTGTTGTCTTTCCCTTATGCTGCCTCCAGAACATGCTTTGGCTTCCTCTTCCGGAGTTGTCTGTGCTCCCCTGGGGTATCCACCACTCACTGACAGCCCTAGCTCTTCTTACTCTAGTAAGCCAGCTTCAGCTCACTTTTCCTTTCTCAAGTGACAAAGTCTAATATAGCCAGGAAGGTTTCTTAGGGGTCAGTGTTGGGGACAGGTGATGAAGGAAAACAAGGAGATCTGACATCTAAGTGTGGTGAAAGTTCTAACCTTCTCACAGTCCTCAGCATCTGTGTCTGTCTAGCCACTAGTTCTATTCAGTACTGGTTTATTAGTGGATGGTATTTGGGGAGAGAATAAGAATTCCTTGAGACACAGCACCCATCCCGAGACTGACAGAGACCCAATTACCCCACAGTGAACACCAAGAACCCTACTGAGGCAGGCAAGCAGGGAACTTGGTACTGGGAGTGAGGGGATATAAGACTATAACTTGTGTAAAAAAATAAACATTTAAAAAATTCTTTGAGGCACAGGCTGGGAAGCTTGATGTACTCACAGGGTATTTTGAGCTCAATAGCAGAAACAGAGAAAGAAATATGATTTTTTGATGTTGGAAGTAGAAAAAGAAATGTTTGTTCCATTGTGATTTTGTCACTCAGTCTGGGCCAGGATCAGCACCTCATCTTCTTGCAGACTGGGTGAAAAGGTTTATGCTTATTTGTGGATCTTTCTTTTTCTTCATTTTAACTGAAAGTGTGAACATATATCTACTTTTATTAAAAAATACACAGAGTCCAGTTAAGATGGTGGGGTAGGAATCACAAAAGCAGCCTAGGGGAGAAAAAGCCAAAATTAAACCCAGCAAAATACACTCTTCTACTAAAAAGTGAGGAGTATAAGAAATTATCCACTGTAGCAGAGAAGTAGGAGAGATCCAGAGCATCTAGAGCCCACAGAAGTTGGCAGAAGCAGCTCCAGCAGTGACAGAACCAGGTCCACGTGGCCATAGCCACAAGGCTCGGCCTGAACCACAGGAAAAGACAGGTGAGGGGATTCTCTTCTCATACTGGAGCTCCTGGCAAACTCAAGAAATGTGAAGGGAGGATGGCAGGGACCAATGGAGGAGCACCTTGTGAGGAAGAGGATCATGAGGACCAGCCGGAGAACTTCAGCCATCCACAGCCTCCCGTCCCCCACCACCAGCACAAGTGCCAGCAAGCACCAGAGACCTGGGTAAAGGAACTCACCTACATGACACCCAAAATAGGCGATCAGAGCAGTGATCCAGCCACCCAGCCACCCAGCCAGCCTACCTGAGCCCACAGCACAGCAAAGAGGGACCCAAGCAGGGGAATAGCATAATTGAGACCAAAACCACCCTCAAAGTTAACTGGGATTACACCCAGTCAGTACCCACCAAATAATCCTGGTATATAGGCTTGAATAGGAAGTTCTAATTGCACCTTCCATGTCAAGATAAATTATATGTTAAATTTGATGGATGGGTGGACTTGCCATTCTTAAACAAGCTATATTCTGGGCTTGTCATTTGGTACTTCCTAATTTATAATGCCTTTGTTTCTTCTTCCATCATTCTTTAGGGAAGGGTCTCACTTGGTCAAAACCTGACTTGGAACCCTCGACAGACTTTGTTAGAAGATCTGGTTGTCATCATACCTACTCTTGCATAACTACTCTGTGCTGCTTTTCATTGAATGTGTACACTGTTTAGTTAAATTTTAGAATCTGCTTATATTTTGTTCTACTCAGTCTACTTGAACACTCTCATAGCAGGCAAACCCAACATCTAGGGTCACTTTTGTAGTTACTCTGAGAGTCTTTTTTTTTTTTTTTTTTTTTTTTTTCACATTGGTAACTATTGTTTTATTCTTGCTATCTGGAAAACTATTTTGAAAGTGAAGGACCTTATACAGCAAAGTTTCAATACAAAGGGGAACCAAATATAACAATGACTAGTCACTTAGCTCTTTGAGCCACACCACAGAAACATCAAAAGAAACACAGAGAAGGCCTAAACCAGCCCCTTCCTGCTTCGTTTACTTTTCCTCTAGACAGAACTCCACCACAACCCTTAACTGCAGTGTCTCCATCTCTCACCAATACACTTTTATGTCAGTAACATATGATCTGGACAAGCCCTTCCAGTGCACCCAATCAGCTTCCCCAGGGGCTGGTCTGCACTGTAGACCACATCCCTGAAGGAGCAGGGAGCCAAAGAGGTTATGTTTGGTTCTAATGAATTGTCTAAGACTAGTTCTAGAGTTGGTCCTCTCTGTACTCCATAAAGTGAGTGTGGCCTGAGCTGGACTATTGGGAGAGGAGATTAGCAACACTGCTAGAGTGGCTTCTGACCAAACATCAGAAATATTTTAATCTTCATGTTAGGTTCTGGACTCTGTACCCAACTATGTGGCCCTCAGAATGGTATCTGGTCTCTCCGAGCATCAGTTTACTCCTAAGAGAGATAATAAGAGTACTTGACCCACAAATATTATGATAGTACTTGGCCCACAGTAAGGTGGAGATAGCCCCTGACTACTTAGATATAAGTTCTGGATCAGATGTAATTGGACAGCCCTCAGCTAACTACCATCTATCTGTGCTTCTGTTTTCTCAATCAAAAATGTAGGCAATAAAAGGACCCATTTCCTGGGCCAGTTGTGAGGAGTAAAATTGTTTAATTTTTGTGAAGTGATTACAACAATACCTGGCATATTATAAATTCTCAATAATAATGAAAGCTAATACCTGAATAATGACAATAATAATAATAATATAAAACTACTACTAAAGGGGCTAAAATATCAATGTATTCCCACAGAGCCTCTAATACAATATGAGTTAGATGATCTGACAAAATGCCTGCTCATCTCTTTTTTTTTTTTCTCCATTTTTATTAATATTTTCCATGATAACAAAAAAAATCCCATGGTATTACCCTCCCCCCTTTCCCCTTTGAAATTCCATTCTCCATCATATCCCCTCCCCATCTCAATCTTTCTACTTACATATATACAATACCAACCTAATAAAAGCCCTCCTCCCTTTCTTTCTCTTCCCTTTCTATCTCCTTTTTTAACTTACTGGCCTCTGCTACTGAGTTTTTTCCTTCTCACACAGAAGCCCAATCATCTCTAGCTAAGATCCACATATGAGGGAGAACATGTGGCGCTTGGCTTTCTGGGCCTGGGTTACCTCACTTAGTATAATTCTTTCCAGATCCATCCACTTTTCTGCAAATTTCATAACTTCATTTCTCTTTACTGCTGAGTAAAACTCCATTGTATAAATGTGCCACATCTTCATTATCCACTCATCAGTTGAGGGACATCTAGGCTGGTTCCATTTCCCAGCTATTATAAATTGAGCAGCAATAAACATGGTTGAGCAAGTATCTCTAAGGTAATGAGATGAGTCCTTAGGATATATGCCTAGGAGAGCTATAGCTGGGTCATATGGTAGATCAATCTTTAGCTGTTTTAGGAACCTCCACACTGATTTCCACAATGGCTGGACCAGATTGCATTCCCACCAACAATGTAGAAGGGTTCCTCTTTTTCCACATCCCCGCCAACATTTATGATCATTTGTTTTCATGATGGTAGCCAATCTGACAGGAGTGAGATGGAATCTCAATGTAGTCTTAATCTACATTTCCCTGATGACTAGGGATGTAGAACATTTTTTTAGATGCGTATATGCCATTCGTATTTCTTCCTTTGAGAATTCTCTATTTAGCTCCATTTCCCATTTTTTGATTGGTTTGTTTGATTCCTTATTATTTAACTTCTTGAGTTCTTTGTATATCTTAGATATTAATCCTCTATCAGATGTATAGCTGGTGAAGATTTTTTCCCATTCTGTAGGTTGCCTCTTTGCTTTCTTCACCGTGTCCTTTGCAGTGCAGAATCTTTGTATTTTCATGAGGTCCCAGTGGTTAATCTGTGGTTTTATTGCCTGAGCAATTGGGGTTGTATTCAGAAAGTCTTTGCCAAGACCAATATGTTGAAGGGTTTCCCCTACTTTTTCCTCTAGCAGTTTCAGAGTTTCAGGTCTGATGTTAAGGTCCTTAATCCATTTGGACTTAATTCTTGTGCATGGAGAAAGAGAAGAATCTATTTTCATCCTTCTACAGATATATATCCAGTTTTCCCAACACCATTTGCTGAAGAGGCTGTCTTTTCTCCAATGAGTATTTTTGGCATTTTTATCAAATATCAGGTGGCTATAACTACATGGGGTTACATTTGGGTCATCTATTCTGTTCCATTGATCTACGAGTCTGCTTTTGTGCCAGTACCATGCTGTTTTTGTTACTATGGCTCTGTAGTATAGGTTAAAATCAGGTATGGTGATACCACCAGCCTTATTTTTGTTGCTCAGTATTATTTTAGATATTCGAGGTTTTTTGTGATTCCAAATGAATTTTTGGATTGTTTTTTCTATTTCCGTGAAGAATGCCTTTGGAATTTTGATGGGGATTGCGTTAAATGTGTAGATTGCTTTTGGTAAGATTGCCATTTTCACAATATTGATTCTTCCAATCCAGGAACAAGGGATGTTTTTCCACTTCCTAGTGTCTTCTGCAATTTCTCGCTTGAGTGTTTTAAAGTTCTCATTGTATAGATTCTTTACTTCCTTAGTAAGGTTTATTCCAAGGTACTTTATTTTTTTTGATGCAATTGTGAATGGGAGTGATTCTCTGATCTCATCCTCTGTGTGTTTGTTGTTAGCATATATGAAGGCTACTGATTTCTGTGTATTTATTTTGTATCCTGCTACATGACTGTAGGTTTTTATCAGCTCTAACAGTTTGCTAGTAGAGTCTTTAGGGTCCTTTATATATAGAATCATGTCATCTGCAAATAATGATAACTTGACCTCTTCCTTTCCGATTTGTATCCCTTTTATGCATGTCTTTTGCCTTATTGCTATGGCTAAGACTTCCAGAACTATATTAAATAAAAGTGGGGACAGTGGACACCCTTGTCTTGTTCCTGATTTTAGTGGAAAAGCATCCAGTTTTTCCCCATTTAGTAATATGTTGGCTGTAGGCTTATCATAAATAGCCTTTATTATATTGAGATATGTTCCTTCTATTCCCAGTCTCTGTAGGACTTTTATCATGAAGGGATGTTGGATTTTGTCGAATGCTTTCTCTGCGTCTAATGAGATGATCATGTGATTTTTGTCCTTCAACCCATTTATATAATGTATAACATTTATAGATTTGCGTATGTTGAACCATCTCTGCATCTCTGGGATAAAGCCTACTTGGTCAGGGTGAATGATCTTTCTAATGTATTCTTGTATTCTGTTTGCCAATATTTTGTTGAGAATTTTTGCATCTATGTTCATGAGGGAGATTGGTCTGTAATTTTCCTTTTTTGTTCTATCTTTGCCTGGTTTTGGTATCAGAGTGATGCTGGCTTCATAGAAGGAGTTTGGTAGAATTCCTTCTTTTTCTATTTCATGGAAAAGCTTAAGAAGCAATGGTGTTAGCTCTTCCCTGAAGGTCTGGTAAAATTCAGCAGTGAATCCATCTGGGCCTGGGCTTTTTTTAGTTGGGAGATTTTTGATAACTGTTAGGATCTCCATGCTTGTTATAGATCTATTTAAGTGATTAATCTCATCTTGATTTAATTTAGGTAGGTCATATAAATCAAGGAAATCATCCATTTCTTTCAGATTTTCATACTTTGTGGAGTATATGTTTTTATAATATGTCCCTATGATTTTTTGAATTTCTCTGGCATCTGTCGTGATGTTACCTTTTTCATCTCTAATTTTATTAATTTGTGTCTCTTCTCTCTTTCTTTTGGTCAGATTTGCTAAGGGTTTATCAATCTTGTTTATCCTTTCAAAGAACCAGCTCTTTGTTTCATTAATTCTTTGTATTGTTTTTTTGGTTTCTATTTCATTAATTTCTGCCCTAATCTTTATTATTTCTTCCCGTCTACTGATTTTTGGTTTGCCTTGTTCTTCTATTTCCAAGGCTTTAAGGTGAAGCATTAGGTCATTTATTTGCGACCTTTCTAATTTCTTAATATAGGCACTTAAAGCTATAAATTTACCTCTTAGAACTGCCTTCATTGTGTCCCAGAGATTTTGGTATGTTGTGTTCTCATTATTGTTTGACTCTATAAATTTTTTGATTTCCTTCTTGATTTCTTCATTGACCCATTCATCATTTAGTAATGTATTGTTTAGTTTCCATGATTTTGTGTATGCTCTATATCCTTTCTTGCTATTGATTTGTAGTTTGATTCCATTGTGGTCAGATAGAATGCAAGGAATTATTTCAATTTTCCTGAATTTGTTAAGATTTGCTTTGTGTCCTAATATATGGTCTATTTTAGAGAATGATCCATGTGCTGCTGAAAAGAATGTATATTCTGCAGCATTTGGATGAAATGTCCTGTATATGTCTGTTAGGTCCATTCCTTCTATGACCTCGTTTAGTCCAGATGCCTCTCTGTTTATTTTTTCCCGGGATGACCTGTCAATTGATGAGAGTGGGGTGTTAAAGTCACCAACTACCACTGTGTTTGGTGTTATCTGTGACCTTAGTTCTAACAGTGTTTGTTTGATGAATTTGGGAGCCCCCATGTTAGGTGCATATATGTTTAGGATTGTAATGTCCTCCTGTTGGAGTGTGCCCTTAATCAATATAAAGTGACCTTCCTTATCTTTCTTGACTAATGTTGGAGTGAAGTCTGCCTTGTCAGCTATTAGGATAGCAACCCCTGCTTGCTTTCTGGGTCCATTTGCTTGAAACACCGTTTTCCAACCTTTCACCCTAAGATAATGTCCATCCTTTGTAGAAAGGTGAGTTTCTTGGAGACAACAAATTGTAGGGTCCTGCTTTTTAACCCAGTCTGCAAATCTATGTCTTTTGGTTGGAGCATTGAGGCCATTGATATTAAGAGATATTATTGAAAGATGTGTATTTATGCTTGCCATTTTTTTTTTTTTTTTTTTTTGTGGTTCTGGTTCTACCTTTGCTCTCTTATATTAACTAGTATTTGAGTGTTGTTTGCTGTTTTCCAGGTTCCTTATATGTGTGTTTTTCTTTCTCTTCGGCATGGAGGATTCTTTCAAGTATTTTGTGTAGAGCTGGTTTTGTCTTCAAATACTCCTTTAGCCTGCTTTTGTCATGGAATGTCCTTATTTCTCCATCTATTTGAATGGATAGTTTTGCAGGATAAAGTAGTCTTGGTTGACAGTTGTTATCTTTCAGAGTTTGGAATACTTCACTCCAAGCCCTTCTGGCTTTGAAAGTTTGTGTTGAGTAATCTGCTGTGATCCTGATGGGCTTGCCTTTGTAGGTAACTTGATTTTTCTCTCTAACTGCTTTCAATATTTTTTCTTTGGATTGTGTGTTTGGTAGTTTGATTATAATATGGCGAGGAGAGGTTCTTTCCAGGTTTTGTCTGGCTGGTGTTCTAAATGCTTCCTGTATCTGCATTGGCACCTCTTTCCCAATTTGGGGGAAGTTTTCTTCTATGATTTTGTTGAAGATGCCTACTATACCTTTGGATTGAAATTCTTCTCCTTCTACTATACCCTGAATTCTTATATTTGATCTTTTCATAGTGTCCCGAATATCTTGAAATTCCCATTCATACTTTTCTATTAGTTTGTCTTTCTCTTTGTTGGATTGTATTAGATCTGCCACCTGGTCTTCTAGCTTAGATATTCTGTCCTCTCCTTCATCCATTCTACTGGTGAGATTTTCTACAGAGTTTTTTATTTCATTAACTGTGTTCTTCATTGCTAGTAATTCTGACTGGTTTTTCTTCATTATTTCTATTTCCTTATTTATGTCTTGTATTGATTTCTTTATTTCGTTAAATTGGTGTCCTGTATCTTCTCTGATTCCTTTGATTTCTTCTTTGAGTTCATTGAACATATTTACAATCATTCTTTTGAAATCTTTCTCAGGCATTTTCTCTAACTCGTTTTCACTAGAGGTCATTTCTGAAGCATTGATGCTTTTTGGTGGATTTATATTGCCTTGGTTTTTGGTGTTTCTTGTGTTATAATGTATATATTTTTGCATCTTGGATTAAGTTACTGCTTAGATTTTCCAGTTAGCTGGGTATCCTTTGCTGTATCTATTGATCTGATATTGTATATCTTCTATGTAGGAGATTAAGATGTTAGGTGTGGCTCTTACCACTCTCAGAGTATCTAGACACGTGGTCCTAGGGGTTAAGTTTGCCTGCTATGGGGGTATTCAAATAGGTTGAGTGGAATAAAATACAGGTATATTCTAAAATTTAACTAAACCCTATACACATTCAGTCAAGAACAGCACCGAGCATTTATGCAAGATTAGGTATTATAAAAACCAGATCCTCTATCAACAAAGAAGTTAAGTTTTCTGGTCTGTTGAGGGATCCAAGTCAGCTTGTGACCAGGTGAGACCCTTCCCTGGTTCAATCCCAGTTACCTCTTTGGGTGCTTTTGGTCTCAGTCAAGTTGCTGGCTGGGATGTTGGGCCACTGTTCTGCTTTCCGGAACTGGGTACTGGCTTTTCCTGTGGGGCAAACCAAGCCTGGCAACTGTGGCCCTGCAGATTGGCGCCCCTGATGCTGGATCCCCGCTGCTGCCGCTGGAGCTGCCGCTGCTGGGACCACTGCTGCTGGATCCGCCACTGGAGATGCCGCTGCTGGGTCTGCCCCCGCTGATCCGCTGGAGCTGCCGCTGCTGGGTCCTCCGCCTCTGATCCGCTGGTGCTGCCGCTGCGGGATCCGCCTCTGCCGCTGAAGCCGCTGGAGCCTCCGCTGCTGGATTCGCTGCCCTGAAGCCGCTGTGGCCGGTACCGGAACAGCTGATGGTGTTTTTGGGGCTGGAGTCACGGCTTCCACCGCCGCTTCCGGCTTCCACCGCCGCTTCCGCTGCCGGGGTCTGAGCCGCCGCTGTTGGATCCCGAGTTGCCACTGCCGGAGCCCGTGATGCAGCTGCCGGTGCCCGTGCTGCCGCTGCTGCTGCCAGAGTCTGAATCGCCGCTACCGGGTCCCGAGGTGCCGCTGCCGGAGCCCAAGTCGCCGCTACCGGGTCCCGAGCTGCCGCTGCCGGAACCCGAGCTGCCACTACCGGGTCCCGAGCTGCCGCTGCCAGAGCTGCTTCGGCCTGCCCGTGTGGGCTCTGGATATCTCCTACTTCTCCGCTGCTGTTTTAATCTCTTATACACCTCCCTTGTGTATTTTGCTGGGTTTTCTTTGGCTTTTTCTCCCCTAGGCTGCTTAGGCATGGTTCCTATGCCGCCATCTTGACCGGAAGTCCCACTCTGAGAGTCTTAAGAGTTGCACCTAGCACCTTAAACTCCTACCCTAAAGACATATAACATCAGATCGATTGATACATCTGATAATACTGCACATAATTAGAAAATCCAAGCATTAAATTAATCCAAGATGTCTGTCACTCTCAAATAAATAAATAAAAATAAACAAAAAAATTTTTAAATTTATAGCTTTGAGTGTGTATATTAAGAAATTAGAAAGGTCTCAAGTAAACAACTTAATGCTTCACTTTAAAGCCTTGGAAAAAGAAAAACAAGGCAAACCTAAAGTCAGTAAATGAGAAGAAATAATAAAGATTAGGGCATAAGTTAATGAAATAGAAACCAAAACAAACAAACAAACAAACAAAAATCCAAAGAATCAATGAAACAAAGAGTTGATTGTCATAAGGATAAACAAGATTGATAAACCCTTAGCAAGTCTAACCAAAAGAAAGAGAGAAGAGACACAAATTAATAAAATCAGAGATGAAAAAGACACCATCACAACAGATGCCAGAGAAATGCAAAAAATCATAGGGACTTACTTTAAGGACATATACTCTAATAAGTTTGAAAATCTGAAAGAAATGGATGATTTATTTGACTTATATGACTACCTAAATTAAATCAAGATGAGATTAATCAATTAAATAGACCTATAACAAGTATGGAGATCCAAGCAGTTATCAAAAATCTCCTAAGTAAAAAAAAGTTCAGGCCCAGATGGGTTCATTGCTGAATTTTACCAGACCTTCATGGAAGAACTAACACTAATGTTTCTTAAACTTATCCATAAAATAGAAAAAGAAGGAATCATACCAAACTCTTTCTATGAAGCCAGCATCACCCTGAGACCAAAACCAGGTAAAGATAGAACAAAAAAAAAAAAAGAAAATTGCAGACCAATCTCCTTCATGAGCACAGATGCAAAAATTCTCAACAAAATATTGGCAAACAGAATACAAGAATATATCAGAAGGATAATTCATCCCAACCAAGTGGGTTTTATCACAGATATGCAGGAATGGTTCAACATATGCAAACTGATAAATGTAATACATTATATAAATGGACTGAAGGACAAAAGTCACATGATCATCTCATTAGATGCAGAAAAAGCATTCAACAAAATCCAACAATCCCTTCATTATAAAAGTCCTGCAGAGACTGGGAATAGAAGGAACATATCTCAACATAATAAAGGCTATTTATGACAAGCATACAGCCAACATAATACTAAATGGAGAAAAACTTGAAGCTTTTCCACTAAAATCAGGAACAAGACAAGGGTACCCACTGTCCCCACTTTTATTTAATATAGTACTGGAAGTCTTAGCCATAGAAATAAGACAAAAGACATACATAAAAGGGATACAAATTGGAAAGGAAGAGATCAAGTTATCATTATTTGCAGATGACATGATTCTATGCATAAAGGACCCTAAAACTCTACCAGCAAACTGTTAGACCTGATAAACACCTACAGCCATGTAGCAGGATACAAAATAAATGCACAGAAATCAGTATCCTTCCTATATGCTAACAACAAACACACAGAGGATGAAATCAGAGAATCACTCCCATTCAAAATTGCATCAAAAAAATATTAAAGTACCTTAGAATAAACCTAACCAAGGAAGTGAAGGACCTCTACAAGGAAAACTTTAAAACACTCAAGAAAAATTGCAGGAGACACTAGGAAATGGAAAGACTTCCCTTGTTCTTGGATCAGAAGAATCAATATTATGAAAATGGAAATCTTAACAAAAGTAATCTACACATTTAATGCAATCCCCATCAAAATTCCAATGGCATTCTTCACAGAAAGATAAAAAAAATCCAAAAATTCATTTGGAAGTACAAAAAATCTTGAATATTAAAAACAATTTTAAGCAACAAAAATAAGGCTGATGGTATCACCATACCTGATTTCAACATAAATTATAGAGCCATAGTAACAAAAACAGCATGATACTGGCACAAAAGCAGATATGTTGATCAATGGAACAGCATAGAGGACCCAGATGTAAGTCCAGGTAACTATAGCCACCTGATCTTCAACAAAAATGCCAAAAACACTCACTGAAGTAAAGACAGCCTCTTCAGCAAATGGTGCTGGGAAAACTGGATATGTATTTGTAGAAGTATGAAAATAGATCCTTATCTCTCTTCATGCACAAGAATTAAGTCCAAATGGATGAAGGACCTTAATATCAGACCTGAAACTCTGAAACTGCTAGACAAAAAAGTGTGGGAAATCCTTCAACCTACTGGTCTTGGCAAAAACTTTCTGAATATAACCCCAATTGTTCAGGCAATAAAACCACAGATTAACCAGCTGGGACCTCATGAAATTACAAAGGTTTTGTACAGCAAAAGACACTGTGATAGAGCAAAGAGGCAACCTACAGAATGGGAGGAAATCTTTGCCAGCCATACATCTGATAGAGGATTAATCTCTAGGATCTACAGAGAACTCAAAAAATTAAATAATAAGAAATCAGTCATCAGGGAAATGCAGATTAAAACTACTTTCAGATGCCATGTCACCCATGTCGGATTGGCTACCATCATGAAAACAAATGACCATAGATTCTGGTGAGTATTCAGAAAAAGAGGAACCCTTCTACACTGTTGGGGGGAATGCAATCTAGTCCAGCCATTGTGGAAATCAGTGTGGAAGTTCCTGAGACAGCTAAAAATAGACCTACCATATGACCCAGCTATACCACTCCTAGGCATATATCCTAAGGACTCGTCTCACTGCCTTAGGGATACTTCCTCAACCAAGTTTACTGCTACTCTATTCATAATAGCTAGGAAATGTAATTAGCCTAGATGTCTCTCAACTGATGAGTGGATAATGAAGATGTAGCATATTTACACAATGGAGTTCTACTCAGCGGCAAAGAAAAATGAAGTTATGAAATTTGCAGGAAAATGGATGGATCTGGAAAGGACTATACTAAGTGAGGTAACCCAGGCCCAGAAAGCCAAATGTCACATGTTCTCTCTCATATGTGCATTCTAGCAACAAATGATTGGATTTCTGTATGAGTAGGAATAAAACTCAGTAGCAGAGGCCAGTAAGTGAGAAAGGAGATATAAGGGAATAGAAACGGGGGGACTTTATAGGATGGTATTGTATATATGTAAGTAGAAGAACAGATTAGTGGGGGTGAAAAGGCCTAAGTGAAGTCAGGGGAAGAGATTGAGTAAAGGAAAAGTGGAGGAAGGGCTAATCAAAATCTAAGAGGATATAAATAAGTCATATAGAAACATGTTATTTTTGGACAATGGAACACTCAGGAGCCATAGATTGTTACTAAAATAATTTTCAGTGCCAAGGATGGGATACCTTCCAGTGAGTTGCTGGCCAGGGAGGGTCCTGATGCCCCCAAAACACTTGGCCACTGCCAAGGCCCTTGGCTTCCCACCAGGAAGAGATGGTAAGACCCTACTGCTGAAGACTTCACATACTTGGGCTGAAAGGTCACTGAGAAATCCTGCTGGAACTGAGCTGATAACCTCCTCTATGTAGACCAGCTGACAGAAACCTGGAAAAAGCCACAGTACATGCAGTTCAATGGAAGAGAGAGAAATCACCACTGATGATAATCAACAGTGGACACTGCAAGCCTTATATTTGGCCAGCCAGGGGAAATGAGCCAATGGGTGCAATAGCGGTATGTCTATTATGGGGGAAACCAACCACCCTCTAATTGGACTGCAGGCCCGCTCCATAGGAAAGAGTACATCCCTGATACTGAAAACCTACAACAGAGGTAGTAATGAGCCCTAGGGGTGTAAGGTCTGCTGCTGTCTGGCTAAATATATACTTTATGCTCATCAGACTGCCCAGTAAACACTTCTCTTAATGTTCATACCCATATATTAATTCTACTCTCACTTTTTGTTAGAGAACCTTCTCTTTTCAGATGGTAGTGAGCTTGGGAAGACTCAGAAGGGACCATAGTGCTGAGAAGAAGTGACAGAGGAGTGCTCAGCACTGATATATCTCTGTCACACCTTCCAAGGCTCAGGGTCTATTGGGGAAGAGGTGGCAGAAAGAATGTAAGAGCCAAAGTTAGGGTAGGCCTCCTTACAACATGCTCCTCCATACAAAAATGGCCTGAATATCCATGACCTCACAGTGCCTGATACCAGTTACACAAGACAATCATTATAGGAGGAAAAGATGATGATATCAAAATAAAAGAGAGATTAATGAGAGGGGGAGAGGATATGAAGGAGATTGGAGTTTCAAAGGGGAATGTGGAGGGAGGGAATTACCATGGGATATTGTTTACAATCATGGAAGTTGACAATAAAAGTAATAATAATAATAATAAAGTACACAGGGGCTGGAGAGATTTCTCAGTGGTTAAGGTGCTTGCCTACAAATCCTATCAATGCCAGTTTTATTCCCCAATACCCATGTATAGCCAGGCACATAGACTGGTGCATGCATCTGGAGTTCCTCTGCAGTGATTGGAGGCCCTGGTGCACCCATTCTTTTTGTCTCTCTTCACTCTATCTCTGTCTGCTTGCAAATATATAAATAAATAAAATATTTTTAAAAGTATGTATGCCAGCTTCAACTTGATCCAAAACTGTTGAGATATTTTCCTTGGCTATGTTTATATAATTTTTTTCTTCTCGGTTTTAAATGTGTGTTTTTATGATGACTTTTTTTTTTTTTACTCAAATTTGTATTATAGGTTCTTGTTTATTATCTGTCTTCTTTTAGGGGCAACCTATCAGCTTCTGGGTTTGGGATCTCAGGATCTTTAAATTTCTCACACAATTGACTCAGACCCTCCTGTATGACAGACCTAATTTTCCATGAAGTAATTAAATAGTTTGAATCGTGATCAGAAATTAAATATCAACTAATATCTGATATAATATCAAACCTTATCTTTGTAAATAGTTTAAACTTATGTTGATTTGTATACAAATCATATCAATGGTAGTTTTATTATCTTCTATAGTCAGTTTGCATCGATTTAGTAGAGTATAGGAAGAAAAGTTCAGGGATTTTGCAAGCCAGTTATTAAAGCCACTGGTAACTTGACACTGAAAAACAAAATCACAAAAATCAGCAAAGGCTATGAATTAAGATCTCTCTCTACTCTTTCTCTTTCTATCCCTCCCTCCCTTCCTCCATGCTTTTCTTCCTTTCTTATAGTGTCTCACTCCTCCAGGGTGGCCTTATATCAGCCTTGTGAATGCTGGGATTATAAGAATGTACCACTATACCCTATTCTGTTTTTCTTTCTTTGGAGAACTGATTTGTCTGTCCTCCAGGGAAAGTAATCACATTGTAGACCCTGGAGCCCTGATGCACAAGGTAACTCTTGAAGAACTGATGTAATTTATTATCCATATAGCCAAGCTTTACTTAGCTCAATGAATTATCAATGAATCAAATAGATATATTTTTGAATGAGGAAGCTAAGGGAAATTGAGGCTAGCATGATTACAATCATTCATGAAGATCTGTCAGGTCTTCCTCAAAAAGAAAGAAAGAAAGAAAGAAAGAAAGAAAGAAAGAAAGAAAGAAAGAAAGAAAGAAAGAGAAAGACAGAAAGAAAGAGAAACCAGACCACAGTTGAAACAAGCAAGGTAGACAGCATCTGAAAGGCAATTCCCCTAGATGACAAATCTATTTTTAAAAATCTATGGAGGGCTGGAGAGATGATTTAGCAGTTAAGCACTTGCCTGTGAAGCCTAAGAACCCTGGTTCGAGGCTCAATTCCACAGGACCCACATTATCCAGATGCACAAGGGGGCACGCGTCTGGAGTTCATTTGCAGTGGCTGGAGGCCCTGGTGTGCTCATTCTCTCTCTCTCTCTCTCTCTCTCTCTCTCTCTGCCTCTTTCTCTGTCTGTCACTCTCAAATAAATAAATAAAAATAAACAAAAAAATTTTAAAAAATCTATGGAACTAAGATCAGTACTATGACCTGTTCCCATGGCTTGTTATATTTAAAAGTATTTTATTTTCCTGAAATGCATCCTTTTAAGCCTATGGTCATATTAAGGAGCACTCTTAAAGAATATTGCATTAGGGGCTGAAGAGATAGCTCAGTGGTTAAGGTACTTGCCTACGACACCTAACGACATATGTTTGATTCCCCAGTACCCTGTAAAAGCCAGAGCACAAAGTGGCACATGCATCAGGAATTCATTTGCAGAGACTGGAGACCGGGGAACACCCATTATTTCTCTCCTCCCCACCCAGCCCAGCATGGTGATGCACACCTTTAATCTCAGCACTTGGGAGGCAGAAGTAGGAGAATTGCTGTGAGCTCAAGGCCAGCCTGAGACTACGTAGTGAATTCCAGGTCAGCGTGGGTTAGAGCGAGACCCTCCCTCATCCCCTGCCCCTCCCTAAAGAAGAATATTGCATTAGAAGAAAACATTGATGAGTATGCTTGCAGTTAAATGGAGCATAGTTAGGCAATATCAAAATAAAGTACAGAAATTATAAAACACTTCTCACTTTCTGAGTCCCAGCAATTTTCATGGTGTGTTTCCTCATCTGTCTTACCTGCCAAGACTGATCGGACGTCATCCTTGGTGTACCTGCCTGTCCGCCGGTGACACGTACATAGAACTTTGTAGTCACTAAAGTCCTCATGCAGTGACAGTCTGAAAAAAGAAATGCCAGTCAAGTCCACATGTTGTACCTTTAGGCAAATCTTAAAATAGTGATTCAATTTTTAGACATTTCTGAAAACTAATCAATGTGCCCTCTATTCAAGCCCAGGTTATAAGAGTAGTATAATCTAAATGCAGTAAAATATTGTTGGTTTTTGTTTTATTCTAAAAGGATAATTTAAGATGCTGAGATTAAAAAGCAAAACTCACACAAGGCAGTTTAATAATATTTTTACATGATGTGTTAAGTATAATATTTTGACCTAAAAGGCTTTTGGCAGTTTGAATTTGGTTCATGAACTACACTGAAGCATTATGGGAAAGTTAGAGTGACCAAGTTTATTCAGAAGGTTAAATCAGTGTGCAGCGTGTTGCTGGCACACCCAGCTGGCTCTCTCTGCTGAAAGGCACTAGGCACAGACATTCAATCACCCAGTGGAGTGATCTCCCGAGATCTTTTTCCAGCTCTCCACAAGGCTGCTTGCTTTTCAGCAGTGCACCGTGTACATAAAATTAACAACACGCTACAGTGGCTTCTTATATCATAAATGGAGTGCCTTTGAGTGATACTCCCTCCCACACTTTTTCAGCCTTCCAGTGAGAATTATTATGGACTCTGCTTATTTGAACAGAAGGTGTGAGTTTAAAGGCATGAAAAAACAGGGCAGCAATCTATTAGCTGTCTTTGGCAATGAATCTATGGGTGCTTGGGTTACTCGTGGGCTGTGACTAGCTTCTGGCTTCAGAAATCTATTTCACTAAGTACTAAATCTTTACCAGACATACTTGGGGAGTTTGAAATTACTGTAAACAATGATCTCCATGACATTTTCATGTGGTTGTTTTAGCATAATGTAGGTCCAATGTCATTACCTCCTTCTTTGCGGATATTCATATCAACCTTGTATGATTGGCCAAATAGTTGCACTTTTTTGCTTTCTTTTTTGTGTCCTGTTGGTTTGGACTTATTTGACAAGATCTCACCATGTAGACCAGGTCTAGAACTTACTATCCTTCTGCCTCAGCCTCCCTAGTGCAAGAATAACAGGTATATACTCCCATACCTGGATCCTCACAGATGCTTTAAGTAAGAAGACAAAATAACTCTTGATCCTCACAAAATCAAGTGAAATAGAGATGATTTTTTTTTAGTTTAAGTTTTGATAATATCATATGTGAACATAATGTATTTAAAAAATATGGAATGTTTCACAAATTCCAATGTCATCCTTGTGCAGGGGTTAAATTAATCTCTGTATCATTCCAATTTTTGTAGATGTGCTGCCAACACAAGCATTAAACACAAATTTTCATTTCCATTTTAGACACTAAGACAAAAGGGAAGTAATATGCCCAAGGTCATAGCTGATAACTGGTAGATGTTGGAGCCTTTCTTTCTTTCTTTCTTTCTTTCTTTCTTTCTTTCTTTTTTCTCTCTTTCTTTCCTTCTTTCTATCTCTGTTTCTTTCTCTCTCTGTCTCTCTCTTGTTCATCCATTCTTCTTTCTCTCTCTCTCTCTCTTTCTTTCTCTCTCTTTCATCCATTCTTTCTTTCTTCTTTCCTTCCATTCCTATTTCATATCCTTCCTCCCTTTCTTTTGCATTCTTCCTTCCTATATTTTTGCCATGCTAGGGGTTTAATCCATGGCCTTGTGCATGCTACAAAACACTCAACTACTGATCTATATAACCCCAGTTTTAGATTGACTCCTTTTTAAAACACTTTTTTGTTATCATACAATATAATGGGCTTTATTGTAATTTCACACATATATTGTTGTACTTTGCTGGTCCCCCCTACCATCTCCTGATGGTCATTTTCTTCCCAGATAGTCTCCTTCTGCTTTAATTTCAGACATAGATCATATGTTTCATATATTGAAATCAAGTCTTCATATGAGATAAAACACAAGATATTTTCTTTTTCTTTTCCCTCTATGACCCTCTCTTGTTCTTTCTTCCTCTTCCCTGTAGATGTCTTCTGCCTCTAACACAGTCTTGCTTGTCATGTTTTATATGGATTGGAGCTGAATCTCATCAGACCAGCCCCAGAGTCCACCTCTTAGCTCTTTTAAAATGCCCTACATCACCTTCTTTATAGTGTGCTCAGGAGTGACAATGACAACATCTGGGGGCAATATTTGTGTTGTTACAAGACAGATCTCAGCCAGAGTCTGAGCCACCATTCTTTGTTAATATGGCTTCCACATATTAACTAACCATACACAGGCAAGGCCAACCATATTGAGACCTGCATGCTTTTACTTATTTTCCCAGTAAAGCTTGAGGTTTGCACATCTAGTGAAAAAGAAAGATACATGATGCATAGATAAATTTAAAATCAAGTGGGAAACAAAGAGATTTTTTTAAGTGCAATAATATCCCAAATATGGTAAGGCACCTATTTAGATGAAAAATAATTGCTTAGTTATCTGAAAGCTCAGTTTAGTCAGGTATTTTTTTTTAAGTTTATTTTATTTATTTGAAAGAGAGAGAGAGAAAGAGGCAGAGAGAGAGAGAGAGATTGAATGGGTGTGCTAGGGCCTTCAGCTGTTGCAGTCGAACTCCAGATGCATGCACCACCTTGTGCATCTGGATTAGGTGGGTCCTGGGGAATTGAACCTGGAGCCTCTGGCTTTGTAGGCGAGCTCCTTAACTACTAAGGCAGCTATCCAGCCCTAATTGGGAATATTTTTATAGCTGAGTCCTAATACCATGAAATCTCTTCTACCTCTTGAAGATGTCAGAGAGGCAGAGAGAGGAGAGAGAAAAAGAGAGGAGATTGAAGTTACAGGAAATGCTGGTCATGTTTGCTTTGAGGCTGGGTTAAACAGATCATACAAGGTACTTCTATCAATCTCCATTATTTTCCCTGGTGCTTTCACGTGGTGCTGAGAGCCAAAGGAGGTGGGTTTAGTGCTCAGGTTATTACATGTTCAGGCTGCACAGCCCTGGAAACCCGTCACTTGGAGTAAAATCCCTAAATGTTATTTTAATGATGTGAGCTACACATTGCAAATGGTCCTCTCCGCTGTGGCCTCTAGAATAAAGTAATCGACCCTGACGCCGCTCATCTTGGGACGCATAACTCACGTCACGGTTAATTATCTCTTGGTGGACTTGAGCACAGTGGGGGCGATTGTCCATGTAATGATTGCGGGCTTGCAGAGCCTGTATCACTGCATAACCTTCTCACAAGTCTGGCCTGCAGTACATGTGTCGAGTCTCATCCATGTTTGCACCCCAGCATGTAGCACTGAGCTTGTCACATTCATAACTAGGGCAAATATTGCCGTATGCTGGGAGCAGGAATCACAGGAGGTAACTAATGACACCTCATCCCTGTTTTCATGAGGTTCACAGCCTAGAGAAGATTTTCTGAAAGAAGTGAGAGAATGCTTAGCACAGACACATGAGTGCTTTGGGAAGTGGAGGACACATTGGCCAGTAGGTATTAAGAGAAGGAAACAGGCCCAAGGATGGCTTCCATAGTGGGAGTTAGAAGAGGGAGGCTCAGAAAACAGCTTTGCCTTATGGGTCTTTGTACAGGACAGGAATTTTTTTCTTTGCCTCAACTTATGCATCTGTAAAATGGAAATAATATTGTAATTTAGTTCTTAAGACAAAAATGAGATATTCATCTAGACGCTGAAGAAAACTTATTAAATTATAAAAGATGTTCAAAAACTTAGAATTGAGGTACATAGTTGTGTACTTAAAACTAGAGCGACAGCTTTCTTTTTTAAGTATTTATTTTAAAGAGAGGGAGAATGAGAATGAGTGTGCCAGGACCCTCTGCCACTGCAAACAAATTCCAGATGCATGCACTGCTTTGTGCATCTGGCTTTACGTGGGTCCTGGGGAATTTGCTTTGCAAGCAAGTGCCTTTAACCACAGAGTCATCTCTCCAGCCCAAGAGAGATAGCCTTCTACAGATGTTGAAAGAATACTGAAGCAAGACAACATGGGTTTATATTCATCCTGTGCCTCTCACTGGCCAAGTGATCTATAGCATCTTATCTAACTCCCTGTGCCTCAGATTCCTCATCTGTGAAATGAAGACTCTCATGGATTATGAACATTAATTTGAATCACATCTGAGTGCAATAAGCATACAGCAAATGTGATTTACAATTATTATGTATGATGACATCTGATACGGGTGTGGGAGGAGGTGGCATATTTAGGCTGGTATCACAGACCCCCCATCATCCTTCCATTCAAATATAGAGACATTCATTTTAAGAATCTAGCAAGAGAAGATAATAAATTTTGTTTTCTGCTTCTTAAATAAATTTTAGGTCAAGAGATAGTTTTAAAGTCATGTCTTTTGATCAGTAACTACTGAACAGCCCCACCTCCCAAATCAAAATATCAGCAATGGAAAATAAGGAGAAATGGAAGACTGATTTATTCACCCTTAGTCAATAAAATAAGCATGTGGTAGCTGCGTTGTAAATACCCCTGCAAAGTGAGATTTACAAGATGTAATACTGGAAGACAGATTTATCCCAGTAGAAAGCACAGAGCCGTGGAGGCAAGTTCCAGTGGAAGCTATAAGGCGAAGCCCTTGAAGGAGAAGGACTCGGAGGCCTGGGGGAGTCCCGCTCCTGAGGCACAGTTCAGATGTGTGTTTCTCAGAAAGCCAGACAGACTGTTTTCTGAAAATACTGCAGGGAGAGGAGACAACAAGTCAGGCTATTGGCCTCAGCTTTGTTTAAAACTTTCTTTTATTCAGGACTGTTAGATTTATCAATCAAAATTATGTGTCCAGTGAGGAAATGGAAAGTAAAACTTTCAAAAAAAAAAAAAAAGTAAAGAAAGCAAGTGATTCATTTTGACTAAAATAATTGAAAATGCAGGTAGTCCAAGAGTTCCGGCCTTCTTGGTCCTGGGCTTATTTGTTGCTCGCGTGGCTGTGTAGCAGATTGCATCACCAGGATGAGCAACCTGCTGGGGACACCTTTAATCTATTCAGTGAAATCAGTTACAGTCCAACCCTGGGCTGCTTCCTTTTCACATGGGGTATCTTCCCACATGAAGTGGTGCTACCAAGATTGTGCTCATTGGAGTCAAAGAAACAAGGGAAGGAAGAGTAGGAGGAGAGTGAACAGAGAAATAAAGGAGAATGAAGGAGGAAATAAAAGAAAAAGAAATAAGCTAGAAAAGAAAAAAAAAAAAACAGAAGGGAGAAAGTGAGGAAGAAAGATGGAACTCAAAGCCGCCTTTCCAAGGGGTACTAAATTGCACCAAGTCTTCCATGAGAGGACCTTCTGGGGATGGAGTTGACCAGTGGATCCCAGTCCCATCTGGGGCCAGTGTTCTGAAGGACTATAGCTCAAGGAAGGTGTGAAACAAGAGCTTGTCAATGGCTCTGAACCGTGGCAGGTTGGATAAGGCTACCTCTCCCGGGGAACACTGAACAATTGCTTGCTGTCTACATAGACCATCAGGAACAGCCCAGAGCCCAGGACCATGTGAAAATCTCCATGCTTGATATGAAATGCTCTGGGAAGAATCCAGTGGCTTGGGGAAGGTAGCACAGTGGCCTGAGAAGGCCCTGGAGGAAGACATTTTCCTCCCTGCCAGAGTGATTGAGGAAGGCTGCCTGGAGGAAGCGGCTTTGGAGCTGAACTGTGGCATGTGGTACTGAATCCAGAGTGAGTCACTAGTAGAGGGCTTTGGAGAGTGAAGACCCGTGGACACAAGACACTCCATTTATTAGAAATGGATGGAGGTTCTGCTGAGCTAGACATGCAGCCACTCTAAACCATTGTCTGTTTGCCATGTGAATGGACACTAAATGTCCAATCTGCCAGCTCTTGATATACTTTTAGGAACAAGGGAGCATTCAGACATTGTCCCAACGATGTAAATTGCTTTACAATTTACAAATATTAGATGTAAAGGAAATAAACAAATTGTCTAGCATAACCCCATTATTCTACGAGTAGAGTAACTGAGTTACAGAAAAGTAAAGTAACTGGTTAAAAGGTTTAAAGTGGGTTAAAGAGATGGCTGCATTTGCAAAGTGCTCGCCTTGTAAGCATGAGGACCTGAGTTCGGTCCTCAGAACCTACACTAAAACAAAAGGGTGGCTTGTACTTGTTATTCCGTAGTGAGGGGGGCAGAGACAGGCAGAACCCCGGGGCTCCCTGGCCAGCCCGCCTCCTCTATATGGAGAATTCCAAAGCAAGGGAAAGGCCTGTTTCAACCAAGGTGAACAGCATCTGAAAGAACGACGCTTGAGATTGTCACTGATCACATACGTGTGCATGCACAGGTACCCTCACCCACATGAACACACACATGTACACAGGTCTCAGAGTGAGTTTGCAGCAGGGCTGGGATTAGAACCTCAGTTACCTACTTCCATCTTCAAGGCTATTCCCAGTGTATTTCAGCTGGGCAAGTTAGCTGGGTATATATAGAGGAACCATCTGTTTTATTTATTTTTATTTTATTTATTTGAGGGAGAAAAAGAGAAAGAGGGAGAGAGAGAGAGAGAGAGAGAGTGTGTGTGTCAATGGGTCCACTAGGGCCTCTAGCTACTGCAAACGAAATCCAGATGCAAGTGCCACCATGTATGTGCATGTGGCTTATGTGGGTGCTGGGTAATCGAACCTGAGTCTTTAGGCTTCACAGGTGAGTTCCTTAACCACTAAGCCATTTCTCCAGCCCAAGAGGAGCCATTTGTATTCTTGTGGCCCAGACAATGAGACTGAAACACAGTCACATGAGAAAGACCCATCCTCACCTCCTAGAGGCTACACAATGCCAAGCAGAGAATTTTATTTTTTATTTTTATTTATTTATTTTTTTAATATTTTTATTTATTTATTTGAGAGCAACAGACAGAGAGAGAAAGAGGCAGTTGAGAGAGAGAGAGAGAGAGAGAATGGGCACGCCAGGGCTTCCAGCCACTGCAAACGAACTCCAGATGCGTGCGCCCCCTTGTGCATCTGGCTAACGTGGGTCCTGGGGAATCAAGCCTCGAACCGGGGTCCTTAGGCTTCACAGGCAAGCGCTTAACCACTAAGCCATCTCTCCAGCCCAAGCAGAGAATTTTAAAAGTAGGCAGTTTTAAAAACAATTTTTATTTGTTTGAGGGAGGAGAATGAATGGTGCACTAGGGCCTCTAGCCACTGCAAATGAACTCCAGATGCATGCTCCACCATGTGTATCTAGCTTATGTGGGTTCTGGGGAGTCAAATCAAAGTCCTTCAGCTTTACAGGCAAGTGACTGAACCACTGAGCCATCTCTCCAGCCCTAAAAGTAAGTCTTGACCTGCATATTTCATCTTCACATACAAGACCTCACCCAATTCTGGGTGAAATAGAATACATTTTACACAGATAGGAAAGTAAATGCTTAAAATATTTTAATACCTTTAGGCTATCTTAAGAACAGAAAGTCAATATGGTTTTATTAGTTGATTTATTTTTGTTTATTAATTATCCCTGGTCCACTTGAGATATCTTTAAATTTATTTATTTATTTATTTGAGAGCAACAGACAGAGAGAAAGAGGGAGACAGACAGAGAGAGAGAGAGAGAGAGAAAGAGAGAGAGAGAGAGAGAGAGAGAGAATGGGCACGCCAGGGCCTCCAGCCACTGCAAATAAACTCCAGATGCATGAGCCCCCTTGTGCATCTGGCTAACGTGGGTCCTAGGGAATAGAGCCTTGAACCTGGGTCCTTAGGCTTCACAGGCAAGTGCCTAACTGCTAATCCATCTCTCCAGCCCTTAAGATATCTTTGAATTCAACCAAGAGCCCAGAGATGCAGCTGAAGAACTATCTGGCTGGGTGGGTGAGCAGTGTGTTCCCACCTTCCAGAAGAGAATGGAGCGACAGAGAACGATTGTCCCCAGTAAGCAGCCCATGTGTCATCTAATTATAGTTCATAAATGGCTCAATATACACCAGTACAGTTTTATTCTGAGCTATAAAACCCCATTTCTTCTACAACTTGCCATATTAAAACCATGAGTACCAAAATCCCAACTGAGTGTTTCTATGTCATGGAAGGTGATTTCCTGGAAAAGGTCTTCGAGTAGATGTGTTCTCCCAGCTGGGTTTTAGGACCCTGCTGCAATATAGATTAGATAGCATTCCTTTTTGAGAACTCGTTCAATCAAGTGCTACTTCCCCTTTAGTAACCCTGGACTAAACAAGTCAGAGCTTTGACTTTCTAATTTATTAGCCAGTAAATTACAACAGCAAAGGTTTTGTGTGTGGCCAGTGATTTTTCCCACAGAGTAAAGTGACATTGTGGTGGTGGGGAGGGGTCAGTTATAGTGGGTTAGTCACGTGACTCGCTGTTTGGGTACTTGTGAACAGGGAAAGGTCAATGTTATATTTCATAAATGTAAATTAAAAATGTAAAAGCACTCCTTTGTGCTGGTGGAATTCTGAACTCTGCTGTAAAATGGTGAATCACAAGATGTGTCAAGTTGTACAATTAAGGACTGAGAGAAAGGGCTGGAGAGAAGGCGTCAGAGGTTAGGAGTGTTTCCTATGCAAGCATGAGGATTGGAGGGGGCCTAAGACTGCTGAGTTCAATTCCCAGAACCCTTGTAAACAGCTAGCTGGGTGTGGCTTTGCATGACTGTAACCCCAGTCTTGCCTGGAGCAGATACCAGAGAATCACTGGGTTTGTGAAATCACAGAGGACCTGGAATCAGTGAAGAGATTCCATCTCAAGGGGACAAGCAGGTGAGCAGTACAGGGAGACACCCAGTGTTGCCCTCTGGCCTCTGCACATGCTTGTGGTCCTTCATCTGCACATACGTGTGTATATGCCACATACCGTATCACACCTGCTACACACACGTGTACACAAATGCAAAAAATAAAAAAATAAAAAATAGATGAGGGAGAATTAGAGAAGTGGGAAATAGTCAACTTTGAAAAGTGCACACAATTAGAAAATAAAGCAGAAATAACAGAAGATGTTCAATTTTCATACAGCTCACAGATTTTCACAAGGAATGCCATTTCTCCCTGAAGCCTAATATTCTGTGTAGATTACAGCAGCAGAAAAAAAAAGAGCATATATATCACTGAGTTCCTAGCTATACATATTTCTTTGCTGAAGTGTAAACATTTTATGTAACATTAGTTTGAATCAACATGAATCACATTCTGTCTAAGGACATTACATAACCTCCCAACTTGACTTAATCAGACCCAATTCAAAGCATATTTTAGAATTCTACAAGCTGCATGCCATATAGTAATCAGAAGCGATAAATAAAGAGCTCTTACTTATAATAAAAGGAAAGTGTAGATGGCCGCAGGGCAGCTGCCATGTCTCTAAGTGTCAATAGTCTTAGGAATAGACATGGAAACAGAAGTGTAAAGTACATACTCTGAATGACTTCTTTTCCCAGTAGGATTTGGATTCACATTGCACTTGTGTAGCAGTTCATATTCCCTCTGGTCTTCCAGCTAGATGGCAACATTCATACAACCCCATGTATGCTTTCTGGTGCATTCTGTGAGGTTCTGCACCGCAAGGTTGAGATGAGCATTAGTGGAGCCCAGGTCATGGGATTCCTCACTTGGAACCCTTCCCTGTGAGGACTGCTGTGCTTCTCTGGTCTCATACCCAAATGAAAGACTGGAACACAGCAAGTGTTCAAGCGACGTGGAATGCAAGGAGGATGAGGCACTAGAGACTGCTAAGTTGGAATTAGAGAGCGATGGCTCTGTACCTTTCTGGAAGAATTCGGATTGGAACTGTGTCTCGGGGAGGTTGTGAGGAGGCCCCTGAGCAAGATGGTGAACCGCAGGCAGGCTGTGTGCAATAGGCTGCTTATGGAAGGAAGCAGTGTCTCCAGTGCAGGGGCTGCTTTTGCCTTGTTTCCTGCTCTGGCCTTAGAGGACAGAGAAGATGGAGTCCTTGGGCAGATTCCTCGTGATCTATTGACCTGACATGCTGAATGTTTGTACTGAGAGGCCCAGAGCTGGGCAGACTGAAACCAGAAAGCAGTCACTCAGTGAGTTGGAACATGAACCCCGAGATTTGGATTTCTTGTCACGACATCACTACTGACTCTTTGCCTGTGTTTGTCCAATCTAGGAATTCTGCTTTTTCTTTTTCCCTCTGGTAAATCATAGCTTCTTTGAATATATGTAATTTGGTTACTCCTTTTGTTCTTTTTTTTTTTTTTTTTTCTCAAGCTAGCTCCTCAGGGAAATAAGCTCATTCACTTTATCTGTGATTTGGACCATGACCAACCATCCCCCTTCGATTAGACATGTCTCATCAGAGGTCACTCCATCCTACACAGGTTTCCTCTGAGGTGACCCAGCCACACTGAGGAAGAGGGGCACAGGGGACTCTTGTGACTGTGATGTATGACGATATTTCTGAAGAAAGTCAAAACCATTTAGAGACCAAGTTTTGATGAATTGCAGGAAATGGCAGATTTGCAACAATTCCAGAATTCCCAGAGACTGACTGTCATCGGATGATGGTGAGAATTTTAACTAGTATATTGTGGAACCAAGGCCACAGCCAGGAGGTTCTGTTTGGGCCTTCTGTTTTGGGCAATTGTCTTTGGGAGAAGTGTTTAAAATTGTTAAACCTATATGAGATTCATTTATGCTTGTCTGCCAGAGTTAAGAATTAGCAGAAAGATGAAAAGCCTACTGTGAAATATTCTACTAGAAAATAGAATCCACACAGCTCGTCTCTGCTCACTTTCTCCCAGGTAACCAAATCACATGTTAGGTTCACTGCAGTGGGCACAGTTATCAGGGAAAGGACAGACTTTCCTTCCTGTATTAGTGTGTCTCCATTATTTAATGGCCTCTGCTGCTGGGTCAGGATATATAGTAGGGCATGGCTGGGAATTTCATCTTGGTGGGAAGCCAATGAATGCCAAGGGGACATTTCAAGAACATAGCTGGGCTGATTGACAGTGTTATTCTCATATAAGTTGTGATGACTTGGTTTCATTAGAAACAGCTGAGGATGAAATTAATAACCAAAAGAAAGATCTGTGAACAGAGATGGACACTTCTCTTTCTTGTGAACCTTTCAGTCTCTTGACCTTCACCCTCTCATCTCTTCATTTTGAGCCTACTGGTGATGCTCGTCATATCGCTTGCAAGCTCTTCTCTGGCTACCTGCCTCTCTGTGAAGCATAGTATAGAGTACTTCATGCAACTGCTCAAAATCCATCACTTTCCTTTGGGTAGCCCACCTAAAGATAGGATTTTTTTTTTGTGAAGCAAATTTGGGTCTTCCTCTACCGACGCCATTATTGAAAGCATATGATGTTTTTACAAAGGTCTGTAGCGTTTTAATAAGGCCAGTTATGTAGGAAGTGGTGGCAATGTGTGATCTCCAGAAAAGGGGAAGCCTCGGGGAGCTGTGGCAATGGCGCAGTTACTTAAAGAACATTTAGACTACAAATATCTCTGCGGTTTCTTATTTGGTTCCATACGACGGCCACTCTGAGAAGTTTCTCAAACCTTGGCTAATCACTTTAAAAAAATATATAAGGTTTAGCAAATGATTCCACTTCCCCAAATGCTCTGGTCCTCCCAAGCCCCGACTTCTTTTACATTTGGCAGAGGTAGCAATGCAAGTGCCAGAAGATGTAAGAAGAGTCAAGAATCTTTTAACAAGCCAATGATGGGGTGGTGGGGAGAACAGCTGTCACTCTCTAGTTGCAAGAAAGTTCCAACTATTAAAGTAAAAAGCAACTAAAGTGTAATGGTGATAGAGAGGGTTTTTTTTAATCTATCAAAGGAGGCACTCGATCCATCAGAACAGCTGGGTATGATGGTCTTGCATGGTTGAAGGCCTAACACCCCAGTGTGCATGTATGTGCTGAGTCACATTAAAGGAAATAGCTCAAAGTGTGTGTACATACTTTAACTTGATTTAAGATGACATCTACTCTTCTCTGTTTCTCTTCATTTGGCTAATTATTGGCCTAACATGGAAATCTTTGATACAGCACTGTCCTTCCAAAGGGTAGAACACAGGGATCTTGCTGATTTTCTTGGGGAACCAGAGTTAGGGAACTGAAGGACAGGAAACCTTTTGTAAAACAACCTAACTATGACCTGCTGAATTTGACCTGCCGAGGAGTGACACAATGCTTTTGATGGTCTCACATTGACCAAGGTCAGCAGAGATCTCTTAATAAGCTGGTCTATGAGTGTTCATTTTGTTTAATCGATAAGATTAAGAGTCTGTAAGGAGGGATATATGTCATATATGTTAAAAAATGTATGTCTATTTTTTAAAATAAAGCCATTAATTGTCTGAAAAAAGACAAAAAAATGCTTAAGATATACTTGAAATAATGGAAGGTGGTTCAGATCAAAGGTTCTACGGTTGCTATGTTGTTATAAGGCCCTCCTTAAAGGTCCCAGGTGCACTCACTGTGTCTCAGGCCTTGTCTTGCCTTCTCAGATGTACTCCGGGGTAATCCTCCCCCTCCATCCTGTGTACACAATTAATAATCCTGTGTCCAGTATGGTGGGCCAGTGCTAGTAGAGCAGGCCAGCCAAAACAGAGTCTTCAAGCGAATCCAGAACCCTGAGCTGGATGGCCTATGTACCACAAATGTGGTCACGTTGGTATGTACAGACTGAGCATGCTTCTATATAGCTCATTCTTGTGATACTTGTAGTTGACATGCTTTGAGTAATGACGATTTGCCATGATCAACATCTGAACATTCAATGACTTTCTTACAACACCCTTTGGGATAAGCACGTACCTTTCTTATAAGTGGGACCTGGTCTCAGGAAGACTAAGCCATTCATTAAAGGACACATGGCTCAAAGGTGAGAAAACTGAGAGCTGGCTTCCTATATCTCTGGCTGCAAAGCAGACGCACTGCCACTCTAGAAATGAGAATCCCAAAATGAGAAGTTCATAGGTGCTTTAAAAGAGCTGAAATGGATATTCTCATCCCCTCCTATTATAATTCCTTTTATGGATTATGACTTCCAATTATATAAGCAAGTGTTATCTTCTGATATCTCATTTTATCTCTTTAAAAATCCTATGAACTATGGAGGGTAATCTGGATTCTATACACAGATGGTGGCGAATGATCTGCCTAAGTTCATCCTGCCTGGAAGTACCTAGTGAGCTGATTTAGGCTTTCACTGCTTCATAAAAACTCCCTGCATTAGGCTGGAGAGATGGCTTTGTGCTTAAGGTGCTTGCCTGCGAAGCCTAAGAACTCATGTTTGAACCTCCAGGTCCCACGTAGCCAGATGCAGTGACACAAGCATGCAATGTCACACATGCACAAGGGGGCACACATGTCTGAAGTTTGTTTGCAGTGGTTGAAAGCCCTGGTGTACCCAATCTCTCTCTCTCACTCTCAAAATAAATAATATTAAAACATAATTCCCTGTATGATGCACTTGGTCTCTGCACCTCAAGAGCCTTGCTGAGAACCATCTGTGGCTGTCATGTAAGGCGTGGTGGCACACGCCTTTAATCCCAGCACTCGGGAGGCAGAGGTAGGAGGATTGCCGTGAGTTCGAGGCCACCCTGAGACGCCATAGAGAATTCCAGGTCAGCCTGAGCTAGAGAGAGAACGTACCTCGAAAAACCAAAAAAGAAAAAAAAAAGAATGAAAGGAAGAAAGGAAGAAAGAGAGAAAGAAAGGCGGTGTGGCAGCCATTGGGGAGGTCTTCTCAGGCAGTCATTTCCCAAGTATAATTCTTGGGGTGTTCCCTCCTCTGTGAGACAATTAATCTTTTCTGTATGGATCTGGGATAATGCAGCTTGAGGGCTCTCAGTTCACATAGCCTCAGCTTTCCCCCATATTTTCCCATCTTCAGATTTCTTTTGTTGGGGTAACATCGTTGACACATCAGGTTCTGTGACCCTTTTCCGAGCTGTGTATTAGCTGCTAGTTTGCACACATGACTACCAAGACTAACTAGCAGTGTCCTTCCTCCTCTCATTCCCATGTCCACTGCACTTGAAGTGGAATCCTGGGAGGCTGAGGGACCATTTACTTCAACTTAGCAGTGGGTGGCAGGAACTCAGAAGTTTAGTCCCAGACCTGCTACTAATTTCCTGGATGGCTTTTGGTCCATCCATTAATCTCTCTCTATCACCATTTCCTTCTCTGGAGGAGATAGCAAGAATAATGGGATGTTTTCTACATTAACACATTTATGACCCTAATGTGCTCTGTGAAAGTGTGGCTTTCTAAAAATGCTCAGTGGTAGAAAGTAAATCAAAAGAAATCTAGTTTCTTTTCTTAAGTATGACATATTGATGAAATCTAGCTTTTTATGCCATGGTTAGAAACCAAGATATGGACAAACTAGCATGGTATTTTCACATGCTCAGAACTGAGCAATCTGACAATGGTCACAGAGGTATTTATTAAGGATAGGACATTTTTCTAGGGTCAGGACAGTGGAATTAAAGTTTTATACTTTCTCAAGAGGAGTATTTTCATTAGTCATGGTACAGCATAAGCCAAACTGGGTCACATTAGGACTTTGGCTGGAAGTACTTAATTTTTTTTTACTAACACATCAGTTGTGTTATGAATTCTGCAAATATTTTACTGTATCATCATGACTTATATTGGACCAGAGAGGACCAAACAACCCCAAGATGTCAGCAGGATGAACTGCATTGCTCACTCTCTTGGAAATGCCCTGTCTATTTTGCTTCTATAAATTCTTCAATCCCTTAAGAAGAGCTGGGGAAAGCTCTAAGGAGAACTCAAATCATGTGTGCAAACAACCCTTGCAAGACAGAATCAAAATGTGGTTTCACTATAGAACTACAGTCTAGTCCAGTCTTATTTTACAAAAGTAACCTGTGATTTAAGTGCCTTAGCTTAGTTTTACTCTTTGCATTGTCTCTTTATTCAGAGACTTTTGTTTTTGAAATGAGTGATGGAAAATAGCACAATCATGAAATTAGTTCATTCTAGAGAAACCACCTAACTCATAGATTTCTCCTTGTAAAATAAAACCATAGTGTCTGCTTTTCCAATGACTAATTGTCAGTTGAGTAGAAGTGTAGCATTATGGCAGAATATATTTTCATATATATCTGAGGAGAATCTGGAGTAGATAAAATAACTTAAAACATGCTATTTTACAAAGGATCCACATTATACCTAAGAACATGTCTCCTACTTTTAGAAAGTGCTAGAAGCTCTCCATCAAAGCACCTGCGTTGTCTTGGAGGTGGCAGTGGTGAAGTGTAGAGAATGCATGCACCTTTTGGGGATCTGCTTTTGCATTTTACCAATCGCTTTATGTAGAAGTGGCTTCCGCTCATGATAGTTGAGAGTCCAGCACTCTCACGGACTTGTGTATAGCACACTGCACAGTGTTTTGATGAGTTTTGGAATATTGTGGGAGATGTATAGTTTAGATTTACTTAAACAGCACAGTCACCTGTAGTTTCAAAATTGAAAATGCCCTCCTACAAATTACTTTGGGTCATTGTTACTTGGATCTATTTTCTGTTTAGAAACAAAAATTTCAGGTCCACTGAAAATCAACATAAAACTTTGAAGTTATAAAAATTGAGTAACGTCATAGATGTGTGTGTGTGTGCGTGCGTGTGTGTGTGTGTGTGTGTGTGTGTGTGTGTGTGCATGCGTGCACATGCTTGCATGCAGGTGTTTGCTCAAGATGGCCTTCAGGGCCTTGAGCTTGCTAAGGACATACATATGCTCTCGCACTGAGCTGCATCCCAGGTCAGTCATCTTAAAGTATTTGCCCATGCAGTACATTTAGTGTTTTAGTGGAGTTAAGTGGACAGAAATCAAGTTCCATGGCAAGCTGAACGGGGCAGATTTTATGAGATACTTTCTGTAATTAAGCTGGGACCCAAAGTGCTGCACGCTTGGGGATGAACCAGAAGTAAACTCAGCCCTGTGATGTTAGTAATGCATAAAGGTCTGGGAAGATGTTGAACAGTGCAGAGGAACAGAAGGAAATAATGATAATAAGAATAAGAATAAGAATAAAAATACAACTAGCCAACTATTCCTGAGATCGCTAGAGATTTCTCTAGATCTACACACCCTGGACATGCTATCTGGATGAGCCCTAAAATTTCAAATACAGCTTTGAGATAGTCCATGTCCACATGTGCCCCAGACACCTGGCAGAAGTAAACCAAAGGTTTCAGAAGCAGGACTTACAGATCCTAGGTTATGGATGATGTTTCATGGGTAATGATCAGCATGCCCCAAAGACAGACAGCCTAACCCTTGAGGAAACAAGACAGTACTATGCAAAGCTTGTGAGAAGAACACACAGTAGCAGAAAAAGATGAACACACAAGGTATAGATTATGAAACATAATTTTTCACTCTTTAGAATTGAAAAAGAAAAAGCCTGAAAATATTTACAGTAATATATGATCATAAAACGTGTGAGTATGATACATGTATTTGCTTCTTTCGTGTTCCCTTAAGAAGCAATGGCTTTGTTCCTGCTATGTCCAAATCCCTTTTTGCATTCTTTTGCTTGTAAGTAGACTTATGTCAATATGTTAGGGAAAGCCAAGCATGCAATCTCTCACCATGGAATCATCATAAAAAAAAAACAATTTGTAAGTAAAATACAATGCATTGGGAAATAATGCATAATTTTTATAGCAGCTAGCTTTTTGTTTCTTTTTTTTGGGGGGGGGGTTGAGGTAGGGTCTCACTCTAGCCCAGGCTGACCTGGAATTCACTCTGTATTCTCAGGGTGGCCTCGAACTCACAGTGATCCTGCTACCTCTGCCTCCCGAGTGCTGGGATTAAAGATGTGTACTACCACGCCCGGCTGCAGCTAGTGTTTTTTAAGTGAGTTTCTTTTAAGCCAGTTTTGTTTGAAGGACAGTTTGAATACCTTTCCTCAAAGGGACCTCCTGTGTGTAGCTGCATTTCTCAGCAATGCTGTCTCTGCAGCTGGTGCAGAGCAAGTCCCAGGCCTATTAAAGCGGCTCAGTGAGTACTTCACATTTACAGGACCAAAGCCTTTAGAGGAAAGTGACAGAGGTTGCAGGGCAAAGTGATAAAGACTTAGAATTAATCTTGAACACTTATGTAAATGCCTGATGCCTCAGATTTCTTATTGTGAAATCAGAATAAGAACGAAGCATCGTTTGAATATATAAGATTGAAGCATCAATGCAGGCCCACACCGTGAGTATATTATATGAGGACATCGTGCAGTATAAATACAACTATTGTATAGAACGGGAGAATAAGATATGAGGAATGCTTTGATTTTCAGAACACGTATCCATTTCTTTAAGAAAGAAATGATGGGGGGGGGTGCTGAAGAGATGTTTTAGCAGTTAAGGCGCTTGCCTGCAAAGCCAAAAGACCCAGGTTCAATTCCCCAGGACCCACCTAAACCAGATGCACAAGGTGGCACATGCGTCTGGAGTTGGTTTGCAGTTGCTGAAGGCCCTGGGGTGCCAAATCTCTCTCTATCTGCCTCTCTCTCTCTCTCTCTCAAGTGCATGAACAAAAATTTTTAAAAATATTTTTAGAAAAGAAAGAAAGAATGGGCTGGGGGCTGGGGAGATAGCTCGGCAGACCCGGCACTTGAGTGCAGACCTGAGCTCGGATCCCCACCTCACACGTGAAGGCTGGCTGCAGTGGCGCATGGCCCCTAAACTCAGTGCTGGTGAGGCGGAGACAGGAGGATCCCTGGGGCTGACTGGCTGCTTTGTCATCCTTTTCTCTTATTTGTGTTCTCCTTTTCTCTTTTGGAGGGGAGTCTCTGTGTACTGGAAGAGTGTGGAAGTGGTGACTAAGGTTCTAACAGCTTCTCTGCAGTTAAGCCCCGAGATCTGCCAGCCCACGGTTTCCAGAAGGCTCTTTCTGCTTGTCTTCCCCACTTCCCTTAAGTCCAGGAACCCCCCTGGGCTCGCTCCCTGGTAATCCGGAGAGAAAAAATGCTTTTCATCTGCCTGGGAGGAGTGCCTGTGACCTGCACAAATCCATCTTGTAGCTGTCACTCTCTCTGGTGCGGGAGCGATTATTCATCTCCTTTTCTAGATGGTTGTTGAGGAGTTGAGGCCCCAGCATTGGGCCCCACGTGAACACAGTCCAAGCACTGGGGGAAGGGAAGTGCAGCCCTGGGCTCAGGAACACCACCCTTCCCTCGGAGTCACATTGGCCTCTAGTGGCCCACAGGCAGCTGACAGACGGCTCAATCATTTCCTCAGGGCCAGCAGGCTCCGGCACCAGCTGGCTTTGACATTAGAGCTGGGCCCAGACTGACAAGAGCCCTGTCCTTGGAGGTGCCCTGGGGGTCTGAGAGAGTCTATTCAAACTCCTTCTTTACCCTGTTGATTTACTGTCCCCGTTGGCTGGTTGTTGATCCATTTTTCCTCTCCGTTTGCTCACAGGGCACCCCAGAAACCATCCTCTAGTAATATATTTGGTTTATGATTTCCTCAGGAGCTAAGGAAGAAAAACATCCTAACCTTGCACCTGTTGGATTTTAATGGGCGGGGGAAGGGGGGGACGCTTCGGCCAGGAAGGCACAGAGAGAAAGACTGTGCGGCCAGGAGCCATATGGAGCTCACATTATTCCATCAGAATACCAGCAGAAGCTGAATTAGGTCCCTTTGAAATAGATTTGTTATTTTATTTATAGCTCCATTTGGACTTGGCTGACTCTGGCCAGCACACCATTACAGGGCATGACTCCAAATGGCAGCTCTGAGGAGAGACGGTGATGGCCTGGGCAGCGGGGAGCAGGGAGGGTGGGCTCGCTGCTCTGGCCGGCTTCCCCACAGACTCCAAAGGCAGGTATGAGAGAGAAAGAAGAGAAAGTCCCCAACACATAGACACATTCAGTGGTCTGGTAAGTAGAGAAAAGTGAAGTCTTCATGGCTCGTCTTTCTAACCACCATCCACAGAAGTTTGTGGGGCCCCCGGAAAGAATCTGCTGTGGAATTTCTTTTTTATTGTTTTAGTTGGCATTCAGGTACCATTTTCAGGTACCATTTGTTTTAGTTGTTTATCATTCCCCCTCTTTTCTCCCCAAACTCCCTTCCTCTATTTCGCTTTGCCCCCAGTATCCTCCCTCTTCCCCTTATATATACACATGCTTATGCTATAAATGGTTAGTAAGTACTTAGAGATGTCTACCATCCCTAGCCATCAGGGAAATGCAAATAAAAGCACTCAGATGCCATCTTAACTCAGTCAGCATGGCATTTCTTTTTATAATCTGGACTGGACTGGACTGGACATTTCAGGGAGTGAGCAATACTCACCCACAGGACACAAAGTGAGCGGGTATCTGGTCATTTTGATTTAGATGTGTATTTTAGGGACTACATAGGAATCCCTCTTCCTGTCCTCCTCTTTCTCCTACTCCCTTTTCCTCTCTCCTCCCTCTCCTTTTTCCCTCTCTTCCTTCCTCTCTCAAACACACACACACACACACACACACACACACACCTCGACTTGAAAATAATAATTGAAAGGATGTAAGAGCATCCAGGGCATGAAGAAGGGAGCTACTGTAAACATGTGCCACTTTCAGGTCTACATGCACCTGAGAAGCAGGTGAAAGTCCGAGAAAGGTAGTAGGGGGACTATGATTTCTGCTTTCCTGTTGTCACTAATGCTTCTTGAAGCGTGGCCCTCAGGCCAGTGGCATCAGCATCACCTGAAAGTGTGTCAGGAATTCAAATATCAGGAGCCCATGCCAGATGCACTAACAGAGACTCTGAGGTTAAGGCAAAGGGTCTGCTTGATGGAGTCTAGACAAACCTGACCCACACTCAAGTTTAGTGCTGCTCTGCACCAACAAGGTTCTCTTAACCCTCTGTCGTTCTTAGTCTACGAATGAGTATATCAGTTAGAGAGAAACAAGTGTCATACTTTAGGGTAAAAGAGGGCTTTCCATATAGAATCAACAATGTTGGCAAGTATTTTCAAAGAAGAATAAATTAACAAAAGCAGCACCCACGTAAAATTACCTCTGAATGCTTTGATCTAGCAAATGATGGGTGTCATGTTCTACATTGATGGGAAAGACTAACAGCAACGTGTCTGTCTGATCAAGCTTAAGAGAATTCGAAAGAGCGGTCACTCGAGCATAATGTCATGAACTCACCAATGAAGATCAAGTCCAGTGAAATTCTGATATTAAGATATCCTTTTAAAAATAATTTTATTTATTTTGGAGAGAGAGAGAAAGAGGCAGACAGAGAGGAAGAGAGAAAAGAGAGAGTATGTGTGCTCCAGGGTCTCCTGCCACTGCAAACAAACTCCAGACACATGTGCAATTTTGTGCATCTGGCTTTACATGGGTACTGGGGAATAGAACACAGACCATCAAGCATTGCAAGCAAGTGGCTTTAACCTCTAAGCCATCTCTCCAACCCAAGTTATCCTTCTACCAACACTGTTACTTCTGTCCCTGATCCATACAGCAAGGTAGGGAGGCATTTTGGCCCTTTAACATACTATCAGGCCCCTGCACACCACACCCGAAGCCATTGACACAGCTCTGTGTCCCTATATAAAGGTGGATGCTGCAACAATTCAAAAAAAAAAAGAAAGCTGCCTGACCCCCCTGTCTGGTCATGGAACAGTGAGCAGAGGTGAGCATAGTCATATTAACCAGGTTTGTCTGAGGATCTTGTGACATGTGGGAACTCCACAACACATGTAACTGACATGCTTACTGAGTCTGTTTCCTCAAACCTAAAATTAGGAGACTAAGTCAGAGCATTTGTGAGATTCCTTTGCAGTCTACAATTCACTTTAGAGACCTTGAATCTTCCGGGGGTGGGGGGGGGATGATCTTTTGGTGTGAGCAAGGTAAGCATCTTAGCTCACCTGAATGTTCAAAACCACAGCTCTTACATGGATTATTTAATTGGACCCCGTTGAGCCTCATAAATATTTATAAGAAGTAGGCTCACAAGTGATCATGGTTTCCAGCGTCATCTCTTGCACAGTTGGCCAACAGTAGCCGTGGTGACGTGTACTCCCAAGGATGCTCTCGCACAGGTTGCTTTGGCCACAATCCAGCCACTGTTGCTCCACAGAACAGAAGAGGAAGGAGAAGTTGGGTTTATTTCTGGGGCAGCTCAGCCAAATCTGTCTCCCATGCTTTAGGGGGAAGGATGTGGAAGGTGTCCTGCTGAGCTCTTCCCTTCAAGTGCCTCCACAATGGCCTATAGGTGCTAATTAACACACCTGCAGCATCTTGTCACCACACAGGCCAACAACTTCTAATCACCTCCAGCTGAAGCGATCCTAGGCTCTGGGAGAATGTTGCTCTCTTAACATCTGGGAGGAATCTCAACTTTAAAGTCACCTTCAACAAACTGCTGGGTACTAAATGGATATTCTTGGGTGGTTCTGGTCTTTGCCAGAGTTCAGCGCTGACTTCTTAAATCTTGGTGACCGAGATCCAGGTTTAGATTTCTGTTACGCTCTCTGATCCTTCCCCAACAATGGCTCACAGTCACCCTGTACAACTCAGTGAGGAGCACAAACGGCCTTATGTGGGAAATGAGGCAGAAGGCTGAAAGGGAGAGAGAGCGCACTAGAGCCATCCTAGGCCCCATGCAATTCAGGATTAGTAGCTAGAGATTTTTCAGACCCTTTGTTGGGCTCAGGAGAAAACCCCTTAAATATTCTGTTTCATTTTCTGTTTGCCTGAGGTTAGTGGCTATAAAGAAATAATTCCTGCTGGGCGTGGTGGTGCACACCTTTTAATCCTAGCAATTGGGAGCCAGAGGTAAGAGGATCGCCATGAGTTCGAGGCCACCCTGAGACTACATAGTGAGTTTCAGGTCAGCCTGAGCTAGTGTGAGACCCTACCTCAGAAAACAAAAAAAACCCTAATAATAATAATAATAATAATAATAATTCCCTATTAGTGTGCACATGTGTACTTCCTGGAATCCCTTGATATCCCCATGTTGTTACCTGGCTTCCACAGCAAAGTGCTAGACTGTGTACTTTAAACAACGGGATTGCGATGCCTCATAGTGCTGAAGCTGCTGTGGGCAGGCTGCCTCCTTTCAGAGAAGAGAATGCATTCCACGTCTCTCCCCTAGATTCTGAGGGCTTGCAGGCCACCGCTGGCACTCCTGGGCGTGATGTGGGAACATCACACGGATCTCTGCTTCCAGGCTCACATGCCATTCTCTTGTTGTCTATGACTGCTTCTGTGTCCACATTTTCCCTTTGTCTCAGTAAGGACACTGTGATCCTATTATACTGCAACCATGGTCTTCACTAAGACCCTGTCTCTGAATAAAGAAACAGTCTAAGGAGATGGGGGTTAGAGATTTGGGGACCCAACCCAACCTGTAGTGTCCCCATTTCATGTGATCTTGGGTGTGATGAAGTAAACAGGTTTGCTGGCCTTTTGATGGGGAGTGCTGCTTTTGGGCATGAAAAGGAAGTTGCACCTTGAATTGTCAGCAACTGTGATTATCATTAATCCTTGCTAGGGGGAGGAGCTCACAAAACTCCACCCCTCCTTAAGGATAGATAGATAGTTAACAGTTGTTGGGGAAGAGGGAGGTTTTTTTAGTGGTTTTATCTTCTTTTTCAATATTTTATTTTGTTTATTTATTTGACAGAGAGAAAAAGGGAGAGAGAGAGAGAGAGAGGGAGAGAAAGAGAGAGAGAGAGAGAATGGCTGCACCAGGGCCTCCAGACACTGCAAACGAACTCCAGACACATGCGCCCCCTTGTGCATCTGGCTAACATGGGTCCTGGGGAATAGAACCTGGGTACTTTGGCTTTGTAGGCAAACGCCTTAACCGCTAAGCCATCTCTCCAACCCAAGAGATGTTTTTTTATTCAGTGGTATAGTGCCCATAAGTTGCTCTTCCTCCCGCAAGGGACCCCACTTAAACTCACTGATTCACTGAGTTATATGGATGGAATTGTTTCTCTTGTTTCTGTCTGTGCCCTCCTGCGGTGAGTAGGTGTTTGTTCATGTCTTCTCAGAAAAAAAAAAAAAAATGTTTACACATCTTTGCTCAACCTGTGTTGTTTTTGGAGGGAGGTCTATTTTATTTAGGAAGGGTGTGAGTTGAGTTTTTTTAAAGAGAGCTGGTGAACCATCTCTGCCCTCAGCTGTTCTGCAAAATGGCTTCACCCCTACCCAAGAGGTGGGTCTAAGGTCTCTCCTCAGTCATGGTTATTCCTCATGGCCCGTAGAGTCAGCACAAAGAGCACTCTGGGAATTAAGAAGTTTGCACTCATAAGAAGCCCTGCCACTCTACATTTCTTGGTGGCTTGGCTTAGTCTGGAAATAACCCTCCTCTGGATGATGTCTTCCCGTAAGGATGCTCAAAGTTCAGTGTGAGGCTCTTTTTTTAAAAATTTGTTTACATTTATTAGTATAAAAAGAATTAGGTTTCATTCTTTCAAAAAATTATTTTGGGGGCTGGAGAGATGGCTTAGTGGTTAAGCGCTTGCCTGTGAAGTCTAAGGACCCTGGTTCGAGGCTCGATTCCCTAGTACCCACATTAGCGAGATGCATAAGGGGGCGCACTCGTCTGGAGTTCGTTTGCAGTGGCTGGAGGCCCTGGTGTGCCCATTCTCTCTCTCTCTCTCTATCTGCCTCTTTCTCTCTCTGTCTGTTGCTCTCAAATAAATAAATGAAAATAAACAAAATTTAAAAAAAATATTTTTGTTTCCTTCCCTCTGTCCTTCTCGCCCCTGTGCCCTCCCTCTCTGTAATAATACCAGTTTCCTTTGATTCCCCCCTACCCCACTCACCTTTTGTTCCCCTCCTTGGTGGTCTCCTATCTCAACTCACAGCCTACACTCACTCTCACATCCCCTTATTTACTTACCTACAAACATTAACATTTAGGATCTGCGTATGAGAGAGAACATGCAATTTATGTATGTCTGGGCCTGGGTATGAACAGTATAATCTTTCCCAATCCCACCCATTTTCCTGCAATTTTTGTTTTTAATTTACAGCGGGGTAGAGCTCCATTTTGTATATGTACCATATGTTCATTATCCAGTCATCAAGTGATGGACAACTAGGTTGACTCCATTTCCTAGCTTAGTGGACAATGCAGCAATGAACATGGTTGTGCAGGTATGGCTGTGGTGGGAGACGGAGTCCTTTGACAGCTGGAGCTGTCATGAAGGAGAACAAAGGCCTCTTCACTGGAGTCCAGGGACAAGCAGTATCATCAGCCAGCCATTGGAGGGCGCCATTCCACATGTTCTGCTCTGTTAAGCCTTCCTGGTGAAAGTCAGCCATGACTGATGATTCCAACAACTCTGGGGAATTTCTAAAGGAAAGCTATGGAATTGGGACACAATGTATTTGGAACTCATGAACCTCTAAGAGATAATATCAGGTGTTGGTTTACAAGCCATAAAATTTTAGGGTGGCCAGGCGTAGTGGTGCACCCCTTTAATCCCAGCACTTGGGAGGCACAGGTAGGAGGATTTCCATGAGTGTGAGGCCACCCTGAGACAACATGGTGAATCCAGGTTAGCCTGAGCTAGAGTGAGACCCTACCACAAAAAAAAAAAAAAAAAAAAATAGTGTGGCTTCAGAAAAATTGATGGAATTGTTGACTGTGGTGCTTGGGGCTGGAGACATGGCACAGTGGTCAAAAGTGCCTGCAAAGCCTGCCTTCTCAGGTTTGATCCCCCAGTACCCATGTAAAGCCTGATTCACAAAGTAGTGCATGTGTTTGGAGTTGGTTTGCAGCAGCAAGAGGCTCTGGCATGCCCATACTCTCTCTCTCTCTCTCTCTCTTTACAAATAAATAAATAGCAAGTTATTTAAATTTCTAGAGACTTCCCCTTTTACCAAATGACTCACTAAAGTGTTCAATGAATATTTCTTAATGCACAGATGTAATAAATGACAACTAATTTTAGTAATATGTACGAGTCACTACAGGCAATATGTATCTTGGTAGGATTAATACTTTTGTTTCATATGAAAGTTCACTAATAATTTGATGCAGATAATAGACTCTAAAGCCTAAATGTCTGAGAGCCATAGGCTCAGGATCTGAAGTCAGGTCCAGGAAGTGCCTCCACATTTCTCAAAATCAAGAATAGGGCAGTCTTTCTCTCTCTCGTTCATTTATATATCAGGATGTTTTATGTAGAAATGATTGAATTGTCTACTTTTCAAAAATCTTAAATTGCTCTAACTGGAGATATTTATGGGGTGCAGTGTAATATTTTGACACATGTATACAACTAGTAATGGATAAATCAAGACAATTCACATACCAGACACCTCAAACATTTATCATTTATTTTTGTCAGGAATATTTAAAATTCTCCCTTCTAGCTACTTTGTTAGTGGATGCTGGTTAGTGATGCCATCCTTCTGTGCTACAGAGCATTATAAAGTAATCTTCTTTTCTAACTGTATTTTGGTCCCTGTTAAGCAATTTCTCTCTACTCTCCCCTCCTCTCTGTGTTCCCTAGACTTGACTCTCTCCATATATATATATTGGCAAGCACAGAGAGAAGAGATAGAGAGAGGAGATGGGCATACCAGGACCTCTAGGCACTGCAAATGAACTTCAGATGCATGGGCTACTTTGTGCATCTGGCTTTACATGGGGACTGGGGAATTGAACTCAGGTCATTAGGCTCTGCAGACAAGTGCCTTAACTATTGTGCCATCTCTCCAGCCTGACCCTCTACTTTTTTTTCTTTATTAGTCAGTTCTGTATTCAGCAAATACAGTCAGTTTGGTACCATTATTAGGCTCATCCGTGACCTACCCCCTCCCCTTGGCCCCTCCTTGTTGAGGTATATGGGTCATGCATTGTGGAGTTAGCCCACAGTTATGGGTAAGTTAAATGTCTCTGCATATCATGACCCAACATGTGACTCTGACATTCTTTCCACCCCCTCTTCCGCAAAATTTCCCTGAGCCATGTTGGGTTCATTTTTGGTCTGCTTCAGTAATGAGGTGTTGGGGGCCTCTGAGGCTCTGGCTCTCTGATTTAGTAGGAGCTGATTTTTCTCTGTGCTGATCTCCTTCCCCCTTGTGCTGGTATCTGGTTCATCAGGAAAACAGCCCCCTTGCTTGTTTCTTCAATTTTTCTTAGTTTCAGCCGGGGCCCTTTTGAGGTATGATGGGGTGGCTCTCTCCTTAGGATCTACATCTATCTGAAAAAGAGAAGCAGAATCTCCAACGGAGAGTAAGTTAGCACCAGGACAAATGAGATAACCCTTACTTTTTTTTTTTATAGAGAATTTAATAGGTGTAGGCCCTCTTGTAGCCCACAATTGATGGTAGCTTGATAATGGAGAGTGGGCTTATGTTTGGATCTGGTTCTGACTTGTTTCCCAGCTCCAGCTATGGGTCCCATACCAGTGAGGGGATCAGTTAGCCAAATTGAGAGCAGTTGGTTCCCCACCATGGCTGTGTGCCACCACTGCACTTGTGTGGGCATCACAACAAGTTATTTGCTGCTAAGTAGGTTAGACCATGCGTTGCTTCGATAGATATTGGTCAATTTCCCCCAGTCGCCCATGTAGCACCTTCTGGCACTAGACGCGCTGTCTGGGAACTGACTCTCTTCCAACTTCCAGCCATGCCATTCTAATTTGCATGTCAATCACATAAGGTATCTTCAGCAGTAGGGTCTTACCACTAGCCTTTGGTGGGTCATCAAGTACTCTGACAGAAATCTGTCTGTCTTTTAGGAAACCTTGTAGGTCTCTCTGATCAAAAGCTCATTGTGGATGATAGCACCATGCTGGATCTGGGAGTTACATGACCCTTTACTTTTATGAGGACACTTTTACTTTTCCCATATGATGAAATCATTCTCTAGGCTCATCTATTTGCCACAGAAGACAGGATCTTATTCTTTGCTGTGGCTGAATAATATTTTATTGTGTGCCACATTTTCATCCATTCGTGGACACATTGGTTAATTTCCTATCTTGACTACTGTGAACAGTGCTATAATAAATAAGGAAATACAAGTGTCAATTTGATATACTAACATGTATATACTCGGAAGTTGGACTGCTAGGACACACAGTAGTTCCATTCTTAATTTTTTGAGTAACCTCCCCACTGTTTTCGATAATGGCTTCATTAATTCCCACTAATAGTGTGTAAGAGTTCCCTTTTTCCACATCCTCATCCATACTTACTTTAGTCTTTTTTTAAGTCATTCTGTGGGTGAGATGATCTCTCACTGTGGTCTTGTTTACATTCCCCTGATGACTAGGGATTCAAGTATTTTCCTATACTTGTTGGAATTTGTATATGTTTTTTTTCTTTTTGAGAAATGTGTGCTCTTGATCATTTGTACATTGTTTTTAATTATTTTAACTAATTTTTCTATTGAACTGAAATTTCTTGCATATTTCAGACATTAATTCCTCATCGAATAAACAGACTGCAACTAGTGTCTCCCTTCCTAGAGAAAGATTTTCATCTTCACTGTTCTTTCTCTTGCTGTGTAGGAGTTATTTTTAGTTCGACTCAAGGTTATTTAACTATTATGCAATCCATTAGAAAGCCATAAATGCTCTGGTTTCTCTTCAGGTCATATAAAAAGACATAAACAGGGGCTAGGGAGACAGCTCAGCCGATAGAATGCTTGTCACACAAGCATGAAGATCTATGTGCCAGTTATTCACTCATTATGGGGACAAAATACCTGACCAGAAGCAACTTAAGGAAGGAAAGCACTTATTTCCAGCTTACACTTTCGAGGATAAATCTCATGGTGCAGAAAGCGTGGCAGGAGCAGGGAGCCAGGATCACATCATCACGTTAGCAAGTAGAAGGTAGAGAGAGCAAGGCAAGAGGGGCCTGCCCCGGGGACATCCTCCTCCAGCCAGGCTCCACCACCCGATGATTCTATACCTTTCTCAAAACGCACCCACCACCTGAGGATTAAGTCTTCAAACACATGAGTGTATGGGAGATGGCTTATATCCCAGCCACTGGGTTCAGACCCCAGTGCTCACATAAAACACCAGGTGTGGTGGTGTGCCCCTTTTATTACAGTGTTTGGGAGACTGACACAAGTGGAGCCCTGGAGCTTATTGGCTATCCAGTCTAGCCTAGCTGATGAGCTCCAGGCCCATGACATTCAAAGGACGTGGACAGTGCTCCCAAGGATGTCACCTACGATAGTCCTCTGGCTTCTATGTGCACTCACATACAGTTGTACCATACACACATATATAAATGCATGTTTTACACAGCCACTGGATTAAATAAGCATAGAAGAAACTGGGGGGGGGGGGGGAGGAATGCTGGGCGCATACCTTTCAGTGTTATCAGGGCTGCGATGCTCAGGTGGACTTAGCTCCAAGATGTCATTTTGGTATGTGTCCTAAGGAGGCAGAGATTTATGACATGCATTTACAGAGGAAATCCTCATACAGGGTTTTTAAATTCCTAAGCTGTGGGGTGGGAAGAACTATTAGGTAATTTATACTTTAGATATAGTACATTAATCTCAGTTTAACAGCAGGCTTAGTGAAATAGTGACCATTATTTTACAAAGTGGGATTTAATTTATAACTTTCTTAACAGAAGGATTAAAAAGTGATATACAATCATCAAATTAAGTGTTGAGAAAGGATTATTCAAAAAAAAAAAAAAAAAAAGAAGTGGTCCACCCCTTAGATAGAGTTATTCTGTTGATTGTCATTTAGTCTCTTTCACCTGAAGGGTGATTAACAAATGAATAGCACCTCTTCACAGGCCTGGGTACAGGACAGAAGAAAGAGACAGGGAGGGGCATGAGTAAGAATAGAAAGTACAGACAAAAAAAGAAAAGAAAAAGTCAGACATGAGAGCTTTCACAGTTGTCAGCAATGGTATAAAGGGCAAAGCCCGTGGCTAGAATTTATAGATTTGAATTTAGCCTGCGATGTACTCAGTGCTAGAATTAGGCTAAGGAACACCACATGATGGCTTTAACTGAAGCCCGCTTTCTAATCCTTTATTAAGCCAGGAAGTTAAATCAATCAAGTAATTGACCAACCAACAAGAAAAGCAGATTAATTCTTTTTTTTTTTTTTTTTGTTACACTTTATTGAGCACTGACAAAGCTCAGGGCACTTGGCTAGGGCTGAGAGTACAAACATGGGAGAAACACATGCACCCTCTGCCTTCCTGGACCCTCTGGTCAGGTAGGGTACATTTCAAACAAACACACACATACACAAACCGAAGCTGTCACTGTGATGAGTTTTTTTTTTTTTTATTGACAATTTTCATACCGGAAGATAATGTAATTCAACCGTAACCCCCTCTTTTGCAACACCCCTCCCCCCACATTTCACCCATTCTTCACTAAACTCCTATCCAACAAGACTCTCTTGTATTTTTATGACTTTTTTTTTTTTTTTTTTTGGCCCTCTTCCATCATCCATGTGAAATGAGGATGCGGTCCTTCCTTGTGGCAAGCCTTTGTGATCTTCTGTGATCTTCCTACCTCAGCCTTCTGAGTAGCTGGGATTGAAGGTTTCTGGAATGAGACACAGCTTATATATACACATTTAAAATTTTTCACAAGGACTGGAGAGATGGCTTAGCGGTTAAGGCATTTGCCTGCAAAGCCAAAGGATCCCCGTTCGATTCTCCAGGACCTACGTAAGCCAGATGCACAAGGGGGAGATGCGTCTGGAATTCGTTTGCAGTGGTTGGAGGCCCTGGTATGCCCATTTGCTCCCTCCCCCCTGCCTCTTTCTCTCTCAAATAAATAAATAAATAAAATATGTTAAAAATTTTTTCACAAAATTTAGTATGCCATGGTTTTCATACTATCTCATAATTTAAACAGCATTTTAAAAGGTGTATTCATGTCACTATATATACTATGATCCACTTTAGAGTCTGCATAGTTTTTCCAGGTAGGCACCTGTGTTAGTCACCTTTCTTGTCACTGTAACAATACCTGAAAGGAACAACTTAGAAGAAGAGAATTTGTGTTGGTTTACCTTTGAGGGAATGCAACCCATCCTGGTGGAGAAAGTAGGCAGCAGGAGTTTGCTCACATCTAGGCAAATTGGGAAATAGAGTGGCTGGGCCCGGAAGCTAGTCTGTCATATAACTTAAAGGCTCACCCTCCAGGGACCCACGCCCTCCCCTCCATAAAGGTCCTACCTTCTGGTTCCACAATTTCCCAATCAGTATTACCAGCTCGGGGCCAAGTATTCAAAGACACGAGCTGTAGAAGACATTTTCCACCAGAGCCAAAAGATAACTCATCACACATTCTATTCATTTGTTGCCTGAGAGATGAGCCCTTGCTTCACTCCTTGTCTCACTAAACTCAAACAGCATTCATTTTTTTAAAAATTGATTTATTTTCAAAAAGAGACAGATGAAGAGAGAGAGAGAGAGAGAGAGAGAGAGAGAATGAGTGTGTTAGGGATTCTTGCCACTGTCACTGCCATTGAACTCCACATGCATGCACTACTTTGTGTTTGTGTATCTGGCTTTATTCAGGCTCTAGGAAATCAAACCCAGGCCATCAGGTTTTGCAAGCAAGCACCTTTAACCATCAGCCAACTCCTCAGCCTATGCCTTTTTCTTTGGATCAATAAACATTCAGTCATAGAGGCAGATCCAGCAGGAAGGGTCAACAATAAAGGATTTATTGTCAGGATTTGAGTATATGCAGTCTCAGAAGCTGGTTAAATGGCCTAAATGTCCAGTGTTCTATCCTCTGCACAATGGAGCCAGTTACGATAAATGATCTATAAACAACTGTTCCTTCCATGTTGGGTAAGAGGTCTGGAGTCAGCAGGGCAGGCAGTTGGGAAGGAAGTAGGCAAGAACTAGGATAAAATGGAACCTCCAGGAAGATTTCAAATTGTATCACTTGCCTGCTACCTTTCAGCTTCTTGATTCAGTGACTGAAGGAGAAGCTGGAGCCACTGTCACAGAACTAAATACACTCCTGGTCCAGGATGTTGAAGAAGGAGACTATATGTTAGAGGACTAGGGTCTCCCTGGGAGATGAACGTTGTGGACTCCAGTCAGAGAAGACTGAGAAGCGAATCTCACTGCAGGAGCTGCTGGGAACGAGGTGAGTCAGCTGCCTGGCACATTTTTACTGGCTACTTGCCTTTCTTCTTGCAGATCTCCCATGAAATGTTCTCATAGTCCAGAGAAATTCAGAATTATACAAAGAAGAGGATTCTGGGAGCTCTAGCAGAGTTCAGAATATACATCAATGTGATCAAGGACCTGTGGGAGCAGCATGTTCTTGTGGATGCCAGAGACAGTGTGGATGTGGACCATGTGGACCACCTACTCATTGGAAGGGCAGTGGTAAGCAGTGGTAGGCATCCTTTCAGAGCAGAGGCAAGAGTTCCTCGTCATAATAGTATACAACTTCCCTGCTACTGTTGATCTGATAAATATTAAGTAATTTTTAAAACTTTTTTTGTATTTTTATTTATTTGAGAGTGACAGACAGAGAAAGAGAGAGAGAAAATGGGTACACCAGGGCCTCCAGCCACTGCAAACGAAACTCCAGGTGTGTGTGCCCCCTTGTGAATCTGGCTAACATGGGTCCTGGGGAATCGAGCCTTGAACCAGGGTCCTTAGGCTTCATAGGCAAGCGCTTAACCACTAAGCCATCTCTCCAGCCCAAGTTACTTTTTATTTCAATTCAAATTCAATTTTTTCTGATTGATTAAGTTATATCACTATGTAGTTGATAACAATTAGAATTTCACATTTTTGCAGAGAGAGAGAGAGAGAGATGAGAGAGAGAAATGGGTGTCACAGGGTCTCTATCCACTACAAAGAAACTCCAGGTGCATGCACCGCTTTAAGTGGGTACTGGGGAATCGAACCTGAGTCGTTAGACTTTGCAGGCAAGCACTTTAACCACTGAGCCATCTCTCCAGCCCAAATGTTTATTCTTACTCTGTGTATTTTTCTGCTGAGATATTTATCTTTTCAATATTGATTTTATAGTCTCCTTCACTGTTTTTTAGAGCTGGAGGTTGAACTCAGAGCCTTGCACATGCTTAGGCAAGCACTTGACCATTGAGGTGCATCCTTACCATCATAAAATCTTTTGTATGTGGGATTTATCAGTTTTGCTATCTAAAGATACCTGCTTATAGATTACTCACATTTCCTTTAGTCACTGAGTCTATAGTTTGGACATGATTTTGATAGCATTAATATGGAAGAATGGCAGGAACCTTCCCAGCAGAGATTAGATGAAGAAGTATAGATTTAATTGTGTAAATCATATTTAAATTATGTTGATTCCACTCTCAAACTCTTGTGAATATATACCTGTGTTCTTTCCTTTATGAACTGTATAACTTGTTTGTTTTCTTGTGTTATTGCCCAAGCCAACACCTTCAAGATGATATCTAATCAAAGTGGTGTGAGACGTTGTGTTTGTCAAGCTCCCAGTTTGGGGGAGAAGGCATTCAGTTTTTCACATTAAGTTAGCTTTAGTTGTATGTAAATTTTGAAGCTGACCTTTGTTAGGTAAAGGAAATAATGTGCTATTCCAAATTGAGAGCTATCATCAGAAATGAATGCTAAAATCCATAAGATGCTTTATTTTATTTTCTCTTGATAATCATATGTCTCTCAGTGTATTTATATGGTGACTCAAATTTGTTCTCAGATATTGAACCAACCTTGAATGTCACTAGTCTTTTTTTTTTTTTTTCATTTTAGCACCTTAATATCATGATAACCTGTATTTTAAAAACTTCTCACTGAATTTTCTTTGTTGCTAATCTGGATCACAGAGCCCATCAAGTATACAGCCTGAGCATGTGTGTGGATAAGTAGTGGAGATGAGGGGGTAAAGACAATGAGAATTGTGTAGAAAGAATGGAGAGGAGAGAAGGCTAAAAGGTTTATAGATTAGCATTTCTGAGCACTAGGTGACAGGGTGACATTTGGTTACCTGTGTCCTTCTGATGGCAACCTCTGACTAAGCTGCTGGATCAGATATTTTAGGGCTGACTTCTTGAGTGACAGTTACAAGTGACAGTAGTGGTAATAGGTTAATATAATATTAAATGAGTGTTTTACATTTGCCTCCAAGGGACATGTAAGTTAAGACAACTTCCTGGCATAAAAAGACATCAAATAAAATATAGTACAAAACTAATACAACTATTAAGAGAATGTATGCATCTGTAACATGACAAGAGACAATGTTAAGTCACAAATGGCAGATGGAGTTGACTTAACAGAAAACTATATATATATATATATATATATATATATATATATATATATATATATGATATTTATTCTGGTGTAGTATGAATATCTGTAGCATACACATAAACACATTTATACTTAAATGTTTTTTTCTTTCAGAAAGAGAGAATACATATTCTTTTCAACCTAAATGAATAACCTACATAAACTAGACATATCTTAGTTCCCCGAAGTCTTAAAAAAAATTTCCCTAAAACACTGTATTTCAATAAACTCAGGAATACACACCAAATATATCCAACTCTGTTTCCCCATAGCACCTACACCATTTATCTTTAAATTAAGTAGCACCAACACTATTTATCTTTTACTTAAATGGCACCAACACCATTTATCTTTAAATTAAAATAGACTTCTAATAAATTCATGAGAATAAGGAAATTAAAATGGGAAATTAAAAAAATGTTTAGAATGGAAAGACAACAAATGAAGTTTCTAATAACTATGGGAACAAAGCCCAAATTATCCTTAGGGGAAATATTATACTCTGAAAGGCATATATAAGGGAAAAACAGCAAATGAACTAGACTTCTATAAAACTAGAAAAATCAAAAAGCAACAAAACAAAAACAACTATAAAGTGATTAAGAAGAAAATAACAAAAATAAGATTGGAAAATAAGGAAAGAAATCAGAATTGATCAACCAATGTGATCTGAGAAGCCCTGTGACAAACATTAGAAAGAAAAAAAAGTCACAAGCTACATCAAAAACCACAGGGAAAAAATACATAATGCTATATTTAAAAGAAGTAAATACTTTAAAGTTACCAAGAATAAAACAAAACTGTGCTTCACCTCCAATCTTTTAATACTTACAACTCTTCAAACACTACTGGGATAAAATTATTGCATGCTTTACTAACAATGCTAATTTTCATCATAGAAAGTATTCTAAGACATAGAAAAGGCTGGCAAGATTGCTTAGTGATTAAGGTGCTTGCCTGAAAAACCTAAGGACCCATGTTTGACTCTCCAGATCCCACATAAGCAAGTTGCACAAGGTGACGCAAGTGCAAGGTTGTACATGTGCACAAAGTGGCACACATGTCTGGAGTTTGACTGCAGTGGCTAGAGGTCCTGGTGCACCAATTCTCTCTCTCTCTGTCATAAAAAAAAGAAAATATAGAAAGTCACCCAAGTATGTTAATGAACAAAATTAAAAAAGTTACAGAAAAGGAAAACAAATCCAAAACCAAATTATAGATTACTTATTAAGGGCAATTAAAACTCATTTGTCACTGCAAGTATAAAACTCCTATGTTCTGAATAATTATAGAGATGTATAGAGTAGAATATTTTATATATATATATATACATATATATACACACACACACATACATATGCAATGTGTGGTTGTCAGAGCAAGAGCAGAACGATCCCATAACCTTAGATAATTTACCATCTTTCTACCATTTTGAAATATTTAATTAGTTGTCAGTTGGACAACTGATCCTGAGAGTTTCAGGTCAGCCATGAGCTGGGATGGAGTTCAGTGGTAAAGTGTTTGTCTAGCATGTACAAAGCCTAAAGTTCCATCCCTAGCACTGCAAGAGGAAAAAGAGTGTAATGATATATAAATGTATGGGAAGAAAGGATAAAATTTTCACATCATATTATAGTGTCTGCTGTGGTGTCCCAACCACCTCTCCCCCTTCAGTACTGGACACTCACTCTTCCAGCTGCTGTGAACCTTGTTAGATAGCAACCAATAACTTGCAGTAAGTTCCCTGTTGGGGTGGTAGCTTTCAGCTGAAGAGGGCTTCCTTGTCAAGGCTGGGCTGTGTGACTCATATACCAACACTGGACAAAGTGAGGTCCCTTGTCCCAACAGTCTTTAAAAACCATTCCAGGTCTCCGAGGGAAACCCGAGACCTTTGTAGTAACATCACAGCCCACCTTCTCCTTCTGCACAATCCTGCTACCTTCCCTTCCCTCAAAGGTACGGATACTGAAAGAAGTTCCTGATAAACTTTTCCCATGACAGTCTCCATCTCAAGCCCAGCATGGTGGTGCACACCTTTAATCTCAGCACTCATGAGGCAGAGGGAGAAGTATTGCTGTGAGTTCAAGGCCACCCTGAGACTACATAGTGAATTCCAGGGCAGCCTGAGCTAGTGAAACCCTACCCCAGAAAAACCAAAATAAATATGTAAATAAATAAATAAGTGTCTCCATCTCAGAATTTACTTTCTGGAAAACTTGACCTCAAATCTGTATTGAGGAGTTTATGATCTAATTTAGTTCAACTCAAATAAACTGCCAATATTTTAAGACTGCAAGATGCTCTACTACAGGGGTTACAAGAAATGTGTAGGATAGGGAGGGATGGGAGCAGGATTGTTGCCAGGTATGTGGGTATAGTTTATAAGGAATTGGACAACTTCTAATGAAGATTAAGTCCAATCAATATGTAATTAAATATTTCAAAATAGTAGAGAAAACATTGAATGTTCTCGACACAAAACTATGATAAATTATCTAAGGTGATAGATATGACAGCTATCCTAATCTGATAACCACAAATTGCATACATATATTGAAATTATACTCTATAAATATGTAAATTGATATTTTTAAATTTTAAATAATGAATGTAATGTAAAAAGAGAAAACATACTAAGAAAGATGAAGCCTTTACTAGAAAAACTTACATGAGCCATCAAAATTATCCAAAAACCAATATAAGTCAGTATACAAAAATTGGTAGTTTTCCTTTAATGAGTTAAAAACCATTAGAAGACATAATTCATAAAATTCATTCACAATAGCAAAACTATAGATCAATTAGAAATAAACCTAACATAAGTACAAAGAATCTTTAAGAACAAATCATAGACACTTGTATTGAAATATATCATTGGGGAAGACCATGGATGGCAATATTGCAGATATCCCTCATTTTGTCATGAGTTGGTACTGATCTTTATTTAGATGATTGTGCAATTTTTCTTAATATTTTATTAAAGAAGTAATTAAACAAAAAATGTCAATGTAAACTAAATACATTGTTGCAACTTTTAACATATGCATCTTTACTCTCTCACTAATGTTTTGCCGTAGAACTGATCTTAGGTTTAAGTAGGTCATTGTTGGAAATTTCTCACTGAGTTTTTTGCGTAAGTCACACTCATGGAGACATCTTGTAGAAGTGCAGTTTTATTTCCTTTTTAGTGGAACTGGTAGTTTAAAGACTTGACGAAGCAATCCAAAAGGAGATTCCTAGAATTTCACAATTTGCTTGCCCTAGTAGTTGAACAATTTCTCAGTTACATTTAATTCTAGTAAATTTCCTTATTGAGCATTTAATCTAGCTTTGGTTGTAGAATAACAGTCTCTTTTTGCATGCTGGTGGTTTGTGTAATATTTAATTAAATTTTATAATTGTATTAGCCAGTGCAGATGTCTTGAAAATGTAAGTAAGCTTTCAATTTGATCTGTGAGAACTGAAATATGTGGATGTCTATCAGTGACTTATCTGGCTGCACAAGAGAATGCAGTGGGTGTGAACATGTCTCAAGTTATTTGGTTATAAGGAGTCTGGCCCAAAATTATAAAGATATCAATTCTTTTAAAATTACTTTATAAGGTTAACGATAAACAGGATTGTAACAGAACTTCATAAACTGACTTCGGAATTCATATGTAGGAGTTTAAAAAAAATAAAGTTGAGCCAGATAGAGTGTCACATGCCTGTGATCCCAGCACTAGAGAGACTGGAGCAGGAAGATCCTGAGTTCAAGGTCAGCCTGGGATATAGAGTAACACCATGTCTCCCAAAAGAAAAAAGACCAAACTGGTAGAAAGTCCAGAAACAACTACTCTTACTAAATACAAAAACATGTGAGTATATAGTATTGGTAAAATCATGATGAAAGATCAGGAAAATAAAAGACTTATGCACATATACAGGAACTTGGAGTAAAATAACATTTGAAAACCAAGGAAATATATTGGAGAAATTGCATCTCCATGTAGAAAACGATACTACAGCCTCCTCACGTTTTATGTAAAACACTTTAAAAAACAACTGAAATAAGCCCCAAGTGGTTACAGGCGTAATAAAACCTCAAGAAGGAAAAACACTAAAAGTGAGAATACAAGGAAACATTGAAAGTTTTGAGCATATAAAAAAGAAAACTTTCATAAAACAAAAGCTATCATGAGCTGTTGCAGTTAGCTTCCTGTGGCTGGCACAAAGCACCAGTTGTAGTCAGTTCCAACGTTGCTGGGATAAATATCTGAACCAGGCACAGTATATGGGAGGAAGGGATTTATTTGAAGCTCACAAATCCAGGGGACGTTCCACCGACAGCACAAGAAGCTGACCCCCTTTCACAGATGCAAGCAGAGAGAAACGACCAAACAGCCAGCGAACACCAAAAGCCTCAAGCAGGGACCCTGCCAGAGCTCAGACTGCTCTCTCCACCCTTGGGCTGGAGTTCGGATCTGCCCCCAGTGACACCTTAGGACTGGACTTCAGGACCTGCCCCAATTGACACCTCCTCCAGCCAGGTGGTTGGAGATCCAAGTGACAGGCTTTAATAAAACATCTGAGTCTGGGCTGGAGAGATGGCTTAGTGGTTAAAGTGTTTGCCTGCAAAGCCAAAGGACCTTGGTTTGATTCCCCAGGACCCACATAAGCCAGATGCACAAGGTGGCTCATGCGTCTGGATTTTGTTTCTAGTGGCTAGAGGCCCTGGCATGCCCATTCTCTCTCTCTCTCCTCTTTCTCTCTCACTCTCTCAAATAAATAAAATAATTACAAAAACACATCTGAGTCTATGGGGACATATCAAACTACCACAGCACCTGACCAAATGCAGCTTATGGGAGGAAAGGGTTTATATTGGCTGATAGAGCAGAAGGGAAGTTCCATGATGGCAGGGGGAAATGTGGCATTAGCAGAGGCTGGAAATCATCTCCTGGCCAACACTAGGTTACAAGGGCAGCAAGAGAGTGTGCCAAGTACTAGCAAGGAGGAACTGGCTATAACATCCATAAGCCTGCCCCCAACAACATACCTCCAGTAAGGATCCAGTTCCCAAATTGCCATCAGCTGGGGATCAAACATTCAGAACACATGAGTTTATGGTGAACACCTAATTCAAACCACCACATAGCAGACATGAAATATAAACAACAAACTTGGCAATTTTTGTTGCATGTACCACAAAATATTTGCAACTTTAGCATGTAAAGAATATCTAAAAGTAAATGCAGACAGAATAGACATACCAATAGATACGAGGTAAATCTATGAGTGTTATACACAGAAAAGAAAATATATGGAAAGATAACATTAGGGAACACATTTTTATAGTAAGGTACAAAATTATTCTTAATTTCAAGTAGTAATTAGGAAAATGTAAATAATAGAGTTGAGATCATTTTTGCTCTTCAAATTGGTAACAGATACATAAATATAATAGGGAGAACAAACGTTGGAAAAATGGCAGAGAATTAGCTGCCCATTTCATTGTGTATGGGAGCATAATGGAGTTGCTATGGAGGGCTACATGACAACAATGATCAAAACTAGAAAAACAAGGTTAGAAATGTAACTCAGTTGGCAGAGTGCTTGCCTACCATGTGCAAAGTCCTGGGTTCAGTACCCAGCACCATATAAACAGAGCATGGCGACACAAGCCTATAATGCCTTGCACTTGGGAGGGGGTAGAGGCAGGAAGATCAGAAGTTCATAGTCCTCTTCAGCTATATAGTTTGTTCAAAGCCAACCTAGGCTACGTGAGACCCTGCACTAAAATAAAGAATTAAAAAACGACATACTTAATGTTTCCTTTTTTGTCTTTAACCAATACTGTACACATGAGCCAAGAGACAGGTGAGAGGATGTTCTTTAGAGTTAAACAACCAGTATTTCAGTACAAATACTGGCCTTGTCAGCAATTACATTCATGGAGGAGAATGCAGCAGTTAAAAAGAAAATATGCCCGACCGTAACCAAGAAAATGGAGAGGCCTAAAAGTAGTGCTTTTGAGTGAAAAAACGTGAGTTCTGATTGTACATAGAGCAGCAGTTTCTATGGGTGCATATACAACTACATAAAACTGAAACTATTAAGTAGCAGGTGTGAAAGTGATAATCAGGTTTCCTTTAGTGATGAGTTAACTGTAAGGAATTTGAAATGTATTGGCCATAGATTTTTTTTAAAAATAATATATTTTGTATTACTTGTATGAAAATACTACTCTTAAAGAAAGTATCAATGAACATACTTGGATTTCAAAGCCCTTAAGGATGGGACAGAGGTGTTTATTTCCAGTAGAAGCATAATGTCTCACACTGGTTAGATGCTTAAAGAAATAAATGGATTCATAAATGAATCATTAAGACAGTTGAACGGGTGGATGGGTGGAGGAGTACTGAAATCAAGGTCTGACTTAGGCAGGATGTGGGGAAGCATCTGTGTTTTCAGCGTAATACCTTCCCTCTGATGTTCTCTCAAGAATAGTCACAGGCGGCTTGTCAGTCTGCTAGGACAGTCGTCCTGACATACCACAGACGTTTATTTTCCTCACCTTTCTGCAGGCTAGACATCTAGCATCGAGGTGCCGGCAGGGGTGGCCTCTGGTGAGGGTTCTGCTCTTGCTTTGCAATGGCCACCCTTCTGTGTCCTCAAATGATCCTTCTGTGTGTTTTTATATTTTATTTATTTTAGCTCCGCGATGGTAGAGGAAAACGATGGTATGAGCAGAGGCTGGACATCACCTCCTGGCCAACATAAGGTGGACAAATAGGAACAGGAGAGTGTGCCCCTTCTGTGTGTTTTTGAAGGTCTGGTTTCTTTCGGCCCTCTCCACATTGCTAGTGACATAACCAGTTTACTTGTTATCACCAGCAGTTAAAATTTACATAGTTTACACTTTCTATAACAAGTGTAGTCATCGGCTAGTCTGTTATGTGTAGGTTTGTTTTGTACACTTTAATTCCAAAGAACCTTCTCTTACTGGCTTCCATACCAGGACCAACATCAAACAGCTGGGCATGGCCAAATACTCCTTTAACCCCAGCCCCATGGGAACCAGAGACTGAAAATCACCGGGGTTGGTAGAAAAAAAAAGTCTGGTCATGCCCTGGCGGCATCAGCGAGATTCTCCAGATCGAGTGAGAACAGGCAGAAGGAATGTAGTAGGACACCTGACGTTCCAACTCCTGCCGCTGCAGGCCAGCACAGCACTTCCAGGTGAACACATGTGTGCCACACAGGCACAAGCGTGCATTCACCACCACACCACACACTCGTTCTCACACATGTATCCCCTCCCCCCCACACACCACACACATACCCCATCTCACACATGTATCTCATACACACACACCACACACACCCATCACACACACAGACACACATCTCTCTCACACACACAACATACATACATGTATATCACACACACCCCACATCACACACACACATACCACATACACACTACATCACACATGTCACACCCTATTACATACACCACATCTCACACACACCACAGCACAGCACACATCCCATCTCACACATATTGCTCTCTCTCTCTCTCTCTCTCTCTCTCTCTCACACACACACACACACACACACACACACCAGCCAGCAAAGGGAACATCTAGGAAAGTATACTGGTTTTCCAAATCAATTTATTTCACCACTACTTAAAAAGTTAATTTGTCTTTCTTTCTTTTTCCCCTGTGTGTAATCTACCTTGGCAAATTGATAGACTGCCAGCTTGGAAGCGTATTTTCTTTCAGACAAGAGGATGCTTCAGGTTGTATTTGAGCCCAGAATGGCAGCCCACTCCACTCCCTGACATGCCTCTGCTCACTGGCCGCCCTCTCCTGCCTGAGTCGTGTGTGCACCAGGGACAGCGGGCAGCCCCACCTACTCCATCGTCTCGGTGCAGTGCAGGTGGATCCTCTTTCCCGAGCAAGTACATCTCTCAGCATACAGCTTCCACAGCGTTTTGCAATTTCCCTTCTGTGGTGTTTCTACGTGAATTCCACCCCCACCTCCTCACATAAGCTCACATGCTTGAACACTTGGTCTCCAGCTAAGTGGCTCTTCAGGAAGGTTGTGGAACCTTTAAGAGTTGGAGCCTTGCTGGAGGAAGTGGGTCACTGGGGGCGGGTCTTGGGGGTTTCATAGGCCTCAATTGCTGCTCTCTTCTGACCGCTGAGATCCTTCTCTGGGCTGCCATGCCTTCTGCAGTGGTGAAGCTTCCCCTTGAAACTGTACGAAAACTAAACCCTTGTCTTCAGTAAGTTGCTTTTGGTTGGGCCTTTCCTCCCAGCAACAGGAAACTAACTGATACATCCTCTACTTAGGAACAGAATTTTTGCCTTAATTCAGCATTTTCCAAAAGAAATGTGGATCCAATTTACCTAGAGATCTTGATTGTGATTCAGGAGGGCTGAGGTGAGGTGGGGCCTAGACTTTTTCTAACAAGTTCCCAGGCACACAATGCCATTGGCTCATGGTTCTAACAAGCTCTCAGGCGTGTGATGCCATTGGTGTGTGGCAGTTCTGACAAGTTCCAGGCACGCAATGCTATTGGCTCATGATTCTAACAAGCTCTCAATTATGCTAAGCCATTGGCTCGTGCTTCTAAGGAGCTGAAAGGTTTGAGTGCTGCGGCTTTCTGGGGGTCTCTGTGCCTTCAGAATCTAGAGCAGCGAGGCTGGCTATGATCAGACCGAAGGGAACGTTAAACTATTATTTTCCAATGCACCTCAGTTCTGCTTTCACGTTTGAACCGCACGAGGAGCTTTTAAACCATTCTACTGCCTTGGTCCCACCCTGCGGGATTCTAATTTAATTAGCTTGGAATGGAGCCTGGGCATTAGTAGGTTTTAAAGCTTGAATGGGTCCCTTGGATTGCGAACTGCTGGTTGGGACTTTTAACTCTTTGATGAGAGAGATTTCTTATTATTCCTGGGCCCATCTCAGGACATGGTACACTCGAGACCCTGAATGTAAGTTGGTCAAGTAAATTAACTCCTTTATCTTGGCTCAGGTTCAATATTCCTGAGATGCTTGCATATCTTCAGGGTGGGCAGACATTTTTTTTTTAAGAAGGTGTTGCTGGAAGTGACACATTTATGAGGTAACAAAGCCAAGGGTGACTGTGTCAGGGGGCCCTGAATTAGGATGCAAGCCAGTGCTGGTGACACGGCTCAGAGTGGGTGGTAAGAGAGGCTACACTAAGGATGTCAGCTTTTTAATACAGTTACTGCAAGAAAAAAGTGTCAAATAGATTGTGGAATATATGCATCTATAATTTGGTAACCCATCCTACAATAGCAAATTTGAATTAAGCACTTTACTATTCACATATTTTAAAATATCTGATGTGTATGTAAGTAAACCAGGCTGCTTAAAGGTTGGGCATACTAGTAAAGGGGATTATTGGGAAACTTCTCCCGACTTCAGAAGAATTTGATTTTAAATACTAAACTCTCAAGTGTTGGAAAAGTTGGGTACAGTTATGTCATTGTAGAAACATGAGAATTTACGATGTAAGAATCGATACATGGAGCTGAGGATGTTGGTAGACTCCTTGCCTAGCATGCATGAAGTCCTGGGTTCTGTCCCCAGCATCACATAAGTAGGGTATGGTGGTACACATCTGTAATCCCAGAACTGAAGAGGTAGAAGTGGGAGGATCAGAGATTCAAGGTCATCCTAGGCTGCATTTTGAGCCAAAATTTCTTTTCTCAAAGAAAAAGAATTGATGTGTAATGCAAGTGACTCATTGGTTTATTGACAGTCTGGTTTTAGAAATTTTACAGGGAAAATGTTAGTTATTTGTATTAAGTGTCAAATAAAATCATATCAAGTGTGAAAAGGGTGCTAGGGATGCGGCTCAGTGGTACTTCTCTGTACACAGAAGGCTCTGCGATCAATCCTAGGTACTGACAAAAAGGTCAGTGTGGTGTCTTTAGCTGTCACATGCTGGATACAACAACAACAACAACAACAACAACAACAAGATACAGTACTCTGGGATTTGAAAGGCAAGTGAGGATGTCTGTTCAGTCTATTTGCACTGCCTCATGTGGTGTGTGGGTTAATAAAGGCTCTCCAAATTTCTCAAAACTCTCTGCATCACATACATTTCAGAGTCCGAATTTGGGGATGTTAGAATGCTAATATGGTATGTACTTGGAATATCATATTAAAGTCTTCCGTGGGGTTTGATGAAACAACCTGTAATCTAATGGTGAAACCAAGGAAGACTCTTACTAGACTGTGCAGATAAAGACTATAAATAGCTAAATGTCAAGTCAGGGCAGCTTGTATTACCCAATGAGTCTAGCTCAAGTCAAGAACTGTCAACTGAGTAAGGAAGAAATGTGTGGGTTTGAGAAGCTGGCAGGGTTTGTGGATCTCCACCTACTAGCTGACCCCCATAAGCTGACACACAGGACTGGAGCCGTGGGCGTGAGCCTGTTGTTTCAGATGCTCTGTGCTTTTACCTGCTTGTTTACCAGTCTCTCCCTACAAATGCTGATCTTTGTTGTGGGAGGTATCTCAGGGGAGCGCATGAATACACTTCTTTTTCTCCTTCACACCATTCACCTCCCCTTCCCACCAGGCAAGGAAACTGGCACGAGATCCTGGGAAAGACTGAACTTGGAGTCGGTGGGTGGGCACAGACTCACCCAGCACAGTGGGAAGGAGAGCAAAAGTCACCATGTGAATTTGTTGCTCGGTTGGTGGACTAGTCATAGAGGTGTGACCAAGGCTTCGCAAAATATGCATTATGAGTCTTGGGAATGTCCAAATTCACTTACAAGCTGGCTCTGGTGATAAATCACGATTTACCTAGGAGTCTCATGGAATCGGGGATTTTAAAACCAAACATTTTAGGTGGCATTGGTGGCTCATTCCTGTAATACCAGCTCTTGGGAGGCTGAGGTAGGAGGATTTCTGTGTGTTCAAACTATCCTAGGTTAGATAGTGAGTTCCAGACCAGCCTGGGCCACAGAGCGAGGCCCTGTCTAAAAAGAAAACAAATCCGCCCCCCCAAAATTAGAAAAGCAACTTAACTCAATTTTCTCTAAAATGGATAACCTAGAAAATACATTGTGAGGTAACCCGGATATAGAAAGACAAACACCACATGTGCTCTCTCACATGCAGATCCTTGCTTAGAAGAACACTTGCATCTGTGCTATTGTTGGGGAGAGGCTATGTAAATGCCAGGAAACTAGAAATGGCTCCATGGAATGGCAGGGAGGAGGAAGAAGAGGACTCAAGGTAGAAGGGGGGAAGATAGCAGATCTTAAGTAATATGTAAGTTAAAGGAAATGCCAGGGGTGGGAAGGTGACATCAGGGAGATGGGACAGAGGAGAGGGAGGGTTAGCCAAAACTACATACATGTATTAATAAAGAATAAAAATATGAAATAAGTTCATTAGAACAAAGAGAATGGTTGGTTACTTGCCTCAAACACTAGTGAACACTTTCACTTTTTCATAGTATAAATATTAAGTTCTACAAGACAGGCCAGGGATCAACCAATTTAAAAATGTGTTTTGATGAGTCCTTCCATCTCCACAGGTCATTACTAGATCCCATTCCACCCATGGGTTCAAAAAGCAATTACATCAACACTGTATTCATTCTGCAGATATTACCATGGAAAATCTAACATAATTCTTCAACAATGAAAAGGATTCAGATGTTTCAAGAAAAGAATTCCAAGTCAGAGGATATAGGTAGTGCAGAAAGAAACCCTATCCTTGGTGACAAATATCTTTACTAGGCTGTTTTATCTTGTATGTATATGAAAAATTTTAAATTCTACCTCAGAGCGTTTGTTTTAACATCAAAGAATAGATTTTCCTAAGACATTTTTAAGAATTAATACATCATGAATATTTTCTGTCAGAAGCCAAGGACCCCAGAAGACACCTCAGTTTAAGAATGACGTGTTGGATTCTCCCTGAGTTGTCTTTCAAGATGGACTTGAGGTACCCAAGAGATAATTTTGTATTTCACCCACATCTGAGAGCCAGATCAGGTAGGTACAGATCATGGTTACAGCAGACAAGGACTCTTGGTTGTGACATTCTCTACCTTTTACTTTTGTGAATATATCCAAAATCCCTCTTTCCTTTTCACACTATCCAGGCTGTTCAAATAAGTGGATGTGTCTGCTGCCTTTTGCCTCTTGTACAGAGTAACAGCTTCGTGTGTTTATTGCTTTGTGTTTTTTCTGTTTATTTTGTTTTGAGACAGGGTCACACTTTGGTCTCACTAGATAGCTGTGGCTGGCCTTGAGCTCACTACGTAGCTCAGGCTGACCTCAAACCCCAGGTATCCAGCCTTTGCCTCTTGAGAGCTGACATTATAGAATATCCACTACTTCTGACTCTTAATTATATTTTTAATCTGATAATATTGATGCAATACTAACTCAATACCCTGAAACAAGATTTATAGGAAAATAACAGATAATATTCAATTCCCAACATAAAACTATGTACATATCTGCTACCAAAGAAGTGGTGATACACATTTGCCAGGACCAGTTGTCTTGTGTGTGCCTACACTGCACTTACACCTTGCTAGCTAGAGCTGCTGAATTAAAGAAATTGGAAAATTTCCAATATTATCACTTTCTGCTCTGACCAACCACCTAATTTCGGTGAAATTATAGTTTAGCAAATCTATGTTTCTCATTATGTGTCACTGAATTCAATTGTACTACAGACTATATTCTTCCTGATAAAAGAGGATTCTCGGGTCTTAATGTAAGTTTCCTTCAAACTCAGCATCAGTTTGCTTTCATTTCTCAGTAGTCATTTTGCCAGAGAACTGGCAAGCAGAGGTCTGGAAGCAGGACAAAGATGCGTGACAGTAACTGACAGAGCAATTCACTCTTTTTTTTTTGCTCAGAGGCAAAATGTCAGGGTTTTTTTTTTTTTTTTTCTTAATGCTTCGGACTTTTATTGAGCATCTCTTACATGCCAGATGCTCATCACAGAGCTAAGAGGCCGAGCAAGTTCACAAGCAAATGCTGCAAGGATCCTGAGCTGGAGGAATCCGAGCATCAGAGGTGTTCTCTTACACACGTTCCTCCAGGACAGTGCCATGCAGGCCGTCTGACACTTCGCTTCATCCCCAAGGTTCCCTGTACACGGAGGAAATGGATTGGGTCTTTTCCTCAAGTCTGAGGATCTTTGAAGAGGATACTGGTTCCTCTGTCATGCCAATCTACCTTAGGCTCTGAGGACCGCCTGTGCTGCCTTCTTCGTTTCAGAATATTCCAGCTTGCCACTGAAGTTTGGGATCAGTCCAGGGGGGGTCTGCCTTCAGCTTGGACTAGCATAGTACTTCTTAGAAGTTTAAAAGAAAACCCAGACATGGACTCTTCTCCAACTTTAGAGAAACAAAATTCATGGGACCTGGGTGATTAATGATTATAGGATCTCTTCTTGGCCTTTTGGCTAAGATCAAGTTTTGTATCTGTTCTTATTAGTTCAATATCTTTTTACAGGAAATAATATTCTCAAAATCTTAATTTCAAATCCATCTGCTCCAGTACTTTTGATTTATTAACCAAAGTAACCAGGACATAGGGTATACTATAGGAAAATTATAGATTTTAGTTTTCTCATGCTTTAAGCCTTAATGAAGAAAAAATAACTTCTCATTATTTGAGCATGAAAAACAACTCCAAGTTAATTCGTATCTTTGCAAATTATAAAACTACATGCAATTAATAGGGAGACTGAGAAATTAGAAATGCGATCATTAAAATAGAAATAGGTTAGTAATAAGTTGGTGAAATTTTACTGTGTTTTTACAATTATTAGGAGAATGTTTATCTAATTATTTCCTATGATGTAAGTAATTGCTTTCTAATATGCTGAGTGAATTCTGCTTTATGTACACCAGGTGTTATTAAGTAGGAACCAAATATTATGAAAGATTATGATGTAAAAGGAATTTATAGTTCACAAAAGTTATTGATTTTGACCTAGGAGCCAGCTATATAAAATAGCACATGTAAGAGTTGGAGAGATAATCCAATGGTTGAATGTTTCCCATGGAAGCAGGAGGGCCTGAGGGGACCTGAGACTGCTGGGCTGTGGCCATTCACTTCTGAAACCCAGTCCTGCAGGGGGCAGACACTAGAGAGTCACTGGGGATGGAAACAAGGGACTCCTCTCAAGGGAAAACAGGCAGGTGAGTAATGAAAGTGGACACCTGACATTTTCCTCTGGCCTCTGGGGCACATGCACAGGGTGCTGCATCAGCACGTACACCTGCATACACCACACAGCAGAGGAGGGCAGGAGAAAGCTAGCTTTTTTAGGTTTCAGTTAGGGATTGAGGCTCAAAGAGAACCATGAGATGCCATCTCACATGCCACCACAAAAATGGAACTTGTCTGACAGAGACCTATCTAGAGCGCCCCCTGTTGCCCACAGCCTACTGCACTACCTGAGGTGAGCTGACCTAAATGGCCTGACTCCCAGGATCATCCTCTAAATTTACTATCCAGTCCGCACAGTGTGTGCAAGCATGTCTCAAGTAATTTGGTTATGAGGAGTCTGGCCCAATATTGTAAAGATGCCAATTCTTTTAAAATTACTTTATAAGGTTGACGATAAACAGGATTGTCATAGAACTTCATAAACTGACCTACAAATTCATATGTAAGAGTTTAAAAAAAAAAGATTAAGTTAAACTGGGCATGGTGGTGAATGTCTTAAATCCCAGCACTTGGAGAGCAGAGGTAGGAGAATTGCTGTGAGTACAAGGCCATCCTAGGCTACATAGTGAATTCTAGGTCAGCCTGGGCTCAAGCAAGACCCTACCTCGAAAAAAAAAAAAAAAGATTAAATTGAGCCAGATAGAATGACACATGCCTATGACCGCAGCATGCAATAATAGCTGTGGCTCTCCCTCACCCTGGACACCTCCCCCCCGTCTCTCTCTCTCTCTCTCTCTCTCTCTCTGTGTGTGTGTGTGTGTGTGTGTGTGTGTGTTTCTCTCTCTGGGTCTTATCCTGTGCTGCTCAGACACACGTGAGTCTAGGCCTGGGTGAGTGTGAGAGAGTGTTGCATTGTTTCTTGATCTAGACTTTTCTGTTTGCCTCTGCTGTATAGTTTGGGATAGCTTCTCACTTTAACTACATGTATGATTTTTCTCTGAGCTCTGAATCTACCACATGGGTGATCTTATCAACCCTAGACTTGATACCTGTGTACTTACTCTAAACTCATGGTAGCCATGAGTGTAACCCTCTCCATTACTCATTTCTCCTTGGAATTCCTTCTTTGATAGCCACCGTCTCAATTTTTCCACTGTTTGTCTTCTCAACTCCTCTAGAAACAAGTAGCAAATGTCATGTGGGCTCCTAGGTCTCCCTACACAAGCCCTTAGATTCTGCTTTCCACATGCCAACAGCTTTACCCTAACTTCTCTTCAACAGTCTCAGTTTAATCCCTTTCCACGTGTCTGCAGCTCTACTCCCGTATTGCTCCGGAGAGGCTCAGTCTCTCCTCTGCTTTGCTACTTTCTCTCTTCAGGAAAGCACATGGTGGATGCCATTCGCGTTTTCTGAGTCTTTCTACAGATACATCTAAGTTCTACTTTGCATGTGCTTACAACTCTGTTCTAGTCCTTTTCTAAGGACCTCAATTTCTCTTAAATAAACCTTATAAACTATACAGTGTTTCCACATGATGGTGTGTTTCCTATTTTCCACGTGTTTTCCCATCTCTTCCAGTATCCCTTTAAAAAAACCCACAATTTGTAATTTACCCTTAAATAAATTTAATAACTCATAATTTATCCTTTAATAAAGAATTTGTGAACTCTTTATTTAAGGTAGGACAGAACCCAAAACAGGGTTCATAAACTCTGGGGGACCCATCCTGTACCCCCATATCCTGCATCAACAACACACACATATCCACACAGAGCATGCTACACACATCAAAAAATCAACATATACAAGGCTGGGGAGATGGCTCGGTGGGTAAAGTGCTGCCACATATATCCGAGGACCTGGGTTCTATCCTCAGAGACCAGGCAAAAAAGAGTCAGTTGTGATGGTGTATGGTGGTGTTCCCAGTCTTAGGGAGGTGGAGACAAGAGATTCTTGGGGCTTGCTGGCTGGCCAATGAGAGACCTTGCCTCAGAAACAAAACAAAACTGAGAGATGTTCCTGAGGATGACATCTGAGGTCACCCTATGTCCTCCACACACTGAGGTGCTCAGACACACACACACACACATACACACACATTTGTGCACACACAAGTGCACATATGCATCAAAATAAAATGGCATGTACACATCTTTAAAATCAACAACAATTCTAACTGGGGGTTACTGGTAAATCTCAGATTTTAATTGTCAATGCTGGCATGTTCCGGATTAACAGAGTGAAGAAAGTTGGATCACATTTAGAGTTTTGTGATAGATTTTAAAGCCAAAAAGAAAGCTCAGGAAATAAAGCAATGCTATATTTTTTTACATTTAAGATTTTTAAAAGGAGTTTAAGTGCCTGTAAAAATCACAGTTGCTTTTTGACTGGAGGTAATGTTTTCGGCAGACATGGAAAGGGAAGCCTGTATACCTCCGTATTTTTAGTACGTAACAAAGGATGACTGTGAATGAATGGGGAGAACGTTAACCCCCATCTGCCCTTGGACATAACCTGTGATCACCATGTGCCAGCTATGCTGGTGAACACCAACAAACATAATTAATTATCTCTGGTTTCTCCAACATCTGGACTTTTGGCACCCAGAACCAAAACATCTGGACTTTGATTTGAGTTCTTTCCCTGTTTTCCAAGTTTTGATATTGTGTCAGAATAATAATAGCTATGGAATACTTCCCAGGTAGCAAAGCCAGGCTAATGACTTTACCTGCATGAGCCTGCTTAACCCTCACTCGATCAAATGATTCCTGAGCTAACAAGGATTCCTTCTACAGATAAGAACTAGGAGGCCCCCAGGGAAGTGCAGAGCTGGGATTCAAAGTCCCATCTACCTGAGTATCAACTCTGTGATGCTAACTCTATCCTGTTTTGCCAAAACGACCACAGAGGGTTGGGACAGTCATTGGCATCTACTCGATCTGAAACAGCATGATTGAAAGAGAGAGTGTATGATATCTAAGTTAATAATATTGCTCAATATGCTGCCATTGTTAGCTACACTGGTGGGAAACTGTCCTCTTGAATGGGACCTACATATGTCCCAATTAATCTGATAATTATGACCGCCAAGCCTTCTACTTCAGTTATTACTAAAAAGCCATATGTCTGCTTTTTTCAGATAAAAGATATTTGACAGTGAGCTGGCCATAGTTGTTCACCTGTTATCTCAGATCTTAGGAGGCTACCACAAGAGGATCACAAGTTTGAAGCCAGCCTGAGCTTCAAAGCAAGATCTTATTTCAAAATTATCAAAACAAAACACACAACTGGGCATGGTCATACATGTGTTTAATCCCAACACTGGGGAGGCAGAGGTAGGAAGATCACTATGAGTTTGAGGCCACCCTGAGACTACATAAGGCATTCCAAGCCATCCTGGGCTAGAGCAAGATTAAACCTGGAGAAACCAAAAGCAATCAACAACAAACAAACAAACAAACAAACAAACAAAACATACAGATAAAAAAGAGTTTAATAAAATGCAATTATTAGATAAGACTGGAGGCCTAGGTCAGTTCTTACTAATTTGTGTTTATAGATCTAGCTGTGTAACCTTGAGAAAATTACAGAATCTTTCAAGCCTTCATTTTGTCATATTCCAGACACAGATAACAATCTTCAACTTCATTCTACTTTACTGAAAGATGAAATTAGGTAATGCATGTTAAGCAGCTGTACCTGGCTAAGAGTGTGGTCTCGAAGGATGGCAGTTATTACTGTCATAACTGAAGTATCTGTCATAACTTAAGCTAGTAGGTGGTAGGACTGGAGTTCCTTACTACGCCCTGCCATTGACTGCAGAAACGTCATGCTTTCATGTCTTTCCAGTTCCAAAGTTTCCCTTCCTCGCCTACTACTGCCCCCTGCTGGCTGGGGAGGGAAAGACAAGATGGCAGAGATGAAATTGAAGCTGTCTGTCTTCTTTATGCTTCTTTTTCTCACACTTCACTCTGCTGGGTCTTTGAGTTTTTTTTTAAATATTAGAGTTGAATAACTCTAAGCTCCTATATAAAAAATGTGAGAGCACGAATATGATCATTGCCTCCTCAGTACTGTAAAATTTTACAGTTATGTAGGAACTCAACGTGAAAATAAAAATCCATGATAAAATGCCTCTGGATAAATAATTAGTTATGCCCGGAGACAAACTGTGGGGGCAGTGCATTTTTGACTTTTCAGCACAGACAGATGGTTTACGCATCTTCAGCATTCGGGGCTTTCTGAGGAGCATTATATAATCTCAGCACAGTCACCAAACGAAATCAGAAATTCTCATTTGGCAGATGGAGATGCGTATTGAGTTCATAAACTTTAAGACTGCTCCCCAGTCCAGCATCAGAGACAGCCTGCTCCAAGTCAGCTTCCCATTTGCACTTAATTAGGGAGTGTGTTTCGGAGGTCAGTGCAAACAGCCTAGTGTGCTTTCATAATAACTTTCCTCACAATAAAATTATTTGGGAGGCATCTATCCAACTTTTTCTGGAATGAGGGCAAGAAAAATGAGGACACGGAGAGAAGTTATTGGATACCTTATCTGGAACTGCCCATAACGTTGTCTGGCATCCAAAGAACACACAGTACCTTCTGGATCAGGGAAAAGGAGCCAAGTGCTTTTAGGGTCTCGAAGATTTTCTTCACTGTGCAATTTTGCTTTATTGCTAACAACTAAATGAAGTGGTTTAGAGGACTCCAAGTGCTGGAAAACAAACTTCTCGGGGTCGTAATCATGTCATTCTTATGGAAGACAGACAGTAAGGATCTGGATTAAAGCAACAGTGAATGTAAGGCTTAAGGGAAGTGGCTGGTTGTTCAAACAGGTACAGACTCTGCTTACTGTGGATGCACATGCACACTTGGCCTTCTTGAAGATAACACAATGAGTTTCAAATGAATTGCTCATCACTGCACCTATAGGAAAGTGCAATGTTATCCTTGCCCTAAGATATTCTAGAGAATAAAGAGACAAATTCTAAGCCACAATTTCTTAGAAACTCAGAGAGTGAATTTTGTTAAAAGAGTAGGAAATCAAATTCTCATAAGCTAAATTCTTTATAAATATTTAATTTATTTTTCAAAAAATAATGTTCTGACTCCAGAAAAATTCCATCTGGCTTTTGTAATTCCCATTAATCTAGGAGGACATAGCCAAGATAGATGTACAATATTCAAATTGCAATTGATTTGTTCCCACCATAATATGGAGCTGGTGTCTTCAACATGTTGAAAAGAACTTCAGCCTCATATACAAGACTCGTGTAACCTTTATTTCTTGTACACACATACAGACACACACAAACATACACACACACACACACACACACACACATACACACACACACACAAACAACCTGAGGTAGAGTCATTTCCATTATATGGCACATATTTAGTGATAAATTGTTCTGAGATGAACTCTTAAGGCTTTTAAGCCGAATTTCCCTCACAGGCAGTTCATATGTCAACTTGCTGCTTGCAGAAATGACTGAAGGGGAACCGTGACTGATGTGGCATGACCGGTGCCTCAGAAGGAGCACAGTATTTCTCTTTAGTCTCTTAATTTGGTAGTGATGATAAGAGGGCGTATGTCATACTTTGTTTCCAGTGGTTAGCAGATCATTCCGATCATGGCCTTTACAAGTTACCTGCATATAAATCATGGAGAGTTCAGTTGTTACCTGACTTTCTATACTGACTCTGGGAAGCTCTGATATTTCACATTGCTTCCATGGAGCACGTACTGTGTGCTGGGCCGTGGCTAAGACATTTCTAGTGGTTCCTTCTGATACTGATGGCTTTGTATGTGGTTGTGCCCCTGCTAGCCATGTGAGATAGGTTCCAAGACACAGTTCTCCTTCTAAAACCTGTGGGTGCTCAAGTTCCTTATGTAAAATGTTGTAGTGTTTTTCCAGAAACTACACATACCCTTCTTTGTCCTATAAGTCATGTCTAGATTACTTTTATATGTTTGTGGGTGTGTGTGTGCATGTATTAGTGTTTGTCTAGGCATATAAACCCATGTGTGTGTGTGTATGTGTGTGTGTGTATATAATGCAAAGGCCAGAGGTGGACTTCAGGTGTCCTCCCTCATCATTCTGTACTTCATATTACTGAGGTAGGATTTCACAGTTGGATCCAGAGCTCATTTATTTGGCTAGTCAGCTTGCCTGGGACACCCTGTCGCTACCTCCCCAGAGCTGGTGTCCCAGGTACACACAGGGCCATGACTAGTTGGAGTTTGTGTGGTTTCCAGGGCTCCAAACTCCAGTCTTCACACGTGCGTGTGGCAAACATTTTATCCACTTAACCATGTTCCAAGTGCTTGGATTTCTTTTGATACTGCGTCTGTTACTTTCTTGTTGCTGGGACAAAGTATTCAACAAAGAAGCAACTTACGGAAGGAATGGGGTTTATTTTAACTCACAGCTCCAGAGGGCAGATTCCATAATGGTGGGGAAAGCATTGTAGGAGCCAGAAGCAGCTCACATCCTCACGTCAGCAAGGAGGAAGCAGACGTGATGAATACCTAATGTTCAGCTGACCTTCTTTCCGTACAGTCCAGTCCAGGAACGTAGCCCGTGGGATGGAGCTGCCTACAGTTAGGGCGGGTCATCTCACCCCAACTGACCTAACAGATAAAATCCCTTACAGACTTGGCCAGAGATTTGTTTCTTTGATGATTCTCAATCCTGCCCAGTTGACAACCACAGATTAACCATCACACATACCTAAAGCAATTTTTGTTTTAAGGCAGCGTCTCACTCTATCCCAGACTGCTCCAAAACTCACGGCAGTCCTTCTATCTCAGCCTGTCAAGTGCTGGGACCTCAGGAGTGAGCTGACCTCGCTTAAAGCAATGTGAAACTATGCATAGAGACATCTTTCTGTGTTGTTTGGGGAGACATGAAAGGGAAAAGTCTGTACATGTTCAGTACAGATGTAATTCTTTTCAGATACTTTCAGTCCACATGTGTGGTTGGATCTGAGGCTGTAACCTGAGCAGGTAGAGGGCCAACTGTAATTCTGTCCTCCCCATTGTGGTTAAACTTATTGTCACTTCTGATGAACAAATGTGGCAGAATGATTGCATGTCTCTGTGAAAGTTAAGTTATAAAATGACTGGCTTCCATCCTGGGGGCCTGTCTCAAGCCAGTGAATGCCTGAGACATGCCAACAGCCAGGAGAATGAACTTACACACATCTTCATCCCCTGTAAGACTTTGAGGTGAATTCAACCCCAACCCTCCTCTTCAGCACAACTTTGTGAGAAACCTGTATCCAGAATATATCCGGTTAAGCCATACCCAAGTCTTGGATCGTGGAAATTGTGAGATTATTGTTTGTTTCGTGAAATACATAAGTTTGTTATGCAGCAATTGAAAACTAGTACACATTTCTACCTCTGTTGATGGGTAAATATCACAGAGTAACTGTAAGCCTTCAGTAATTGAACACACTGAATTACTTTCTTTGCCAGGGATTATAAACCAGACTTCTGTCCACACAAGGAAGAAATGCCAGGGGTCATTGTATTCTACATATGCATGTCATACACACTGTCACCTTGTGCTTGAAACTCGGGTCCTCCTTTAAATCGTGTAACAAATAGGAACGACTTCTGAGCCACAGATGGAAGGAAAACTATTTGAAGTATTTTTATTGATTTCTGATGACTTTCCTCAGTATATGTAAATATGTCCACGTGCATATATGTGTGCGGTATATGTGTGTGGTCACGTGTGTGTATCTGTGCACATGTGTTCACGTGGAGGCCAGAGATTGACGTTGTGAGTCCTCCTCAATCACTCTCCCACTTGTTTTTGAAACAGTGGCTCTCACTGAACCTGCAGCTCAGTGAAGGGCTTAGACGAACAGGTCCCAGGGATGCTCTTGTTTCTGCCTTGCCAGCACTTGGATTCAAGGAACACACCACCATGCTCAGATCATGTGGGTACTGGACATCTGAACCGGATCCTTGTGCTAGCATTACAAACTCTTTACTGACTGAGTCATTTCTTCAGCCTCTGAATTTATACATTTTTGCAGAGCATTTACAAATTCTGTAATTATACATTGGACTTTCTTAGCTCACTTTAATTCCATCAGGACCTGGCAAGAAGGGAAGTAAGTAGGACTTGGGATTTTTGTCTACTGGTTACACTACTAACAGCTCAGCCTTAAATAGTTTGTTGTGAAACAGAATAACTCAGGGAGTTCTTTTCTTTCCAGAACAGACTTTTTTTTTTTCTTTAGAAAATTTAACAATAAGTGTCTCAGGGTCAGAAGGATGCGGCTGAGCTGAGCTGAGAGCCCACAAAGCCTGTTGTGGTCACTTTCGAACAATACTGTTTGTCCTCCCCTTCGTTCCCTCCTCCGAGGTACACAATACTTTTCCCTCCCCACCCTAAAGCTCTCTTTCTAAAATTGTTTTGGACCTTTGGGGGACTTCTATATTAAGAACGAGGGAAGTTGGGCCATTATTTACTCTTCCTTCGGAGCACTTTTCCTGTGCTCAGTGAAGAGCAGCAGCTTCCCAGCAGCCCTTGCGTCTCTCCCCAGACCCTTCATCAGCATCCAAGACCTTCCCTCCACTGACACCCACACCCCGTATCTTCACTGTCTACTCATCGTCGTCTTCCCCAGTTTGCCCACAAGCAGACGGGGCCGTGGAGAACGAGGAAAGGAGAGGAAAAGAATGGAGCATCGTTCATGAGATTGCTGACAGCTGTGAAGTCAGAGTGGTTCTCCCTAGGAGTTCTGCTAGGTCATTCTGGAAATCCACTAGGTTTTAGAGTCTCCTGCCCCCTGGATCCCAGGAATGTCAGAACACCAGATAAGTGTTCTTCCCACAATGTTATGCTAAGAGGTTTAATTCACAGAAAATTCTGTGTGTCACACAAGAGAGAAATGAATCTAGCCAGCGAGATTTCTGAGATAACCTCGTACTGCCAGAACATATTTTCTGTTCCCATAAGCGAAAATGAAAGGTGTCTTTCTTATTCCAGTTTCCTCTGGAATCCTGCTGGTCCTGTCATTTTCTTCAGTGGTTACTTTGTGTAAGTCTGTATGGCAAGCTATCATTATGAATAGTTTGTTTGGCTTTCCTTCAATCCACAGTACTGTTAATATTTCTTTCTTGATTTTTCTGAAGTTGAAGAGAACCTGGCTTATTTGCAGATGGCTCTGTTTTTCCTTCTCTGTATTCTTGCTGCCCTCTTCCATGCAAAAGTCACTTTCTACATTAATCATGTTCCCCCAGGGACCAATCTCCTCTTCAGCTATGTCTTCTACTGACTCTAATCTTGTATTCGAATTTTGCTATAAATTGAAATTAAAGCTGTCTCAAGCATAGCTAGAGTTTCATCTTTCCTTATGTGACATCTTATCATTTCTTGGTTGTCAACAAAAAAAATGTTTCTTCCAGGTGTTGTAGAATTTAAAATCACACCTTGCAAATGAAGAGGGAAGAGTTTGCATAGTGACGAGCAAGCGAGTGGAGAAGGAACTCATTCTTCTTCCTTCTTTTTGTCCCTCCCCTCCACAAGGAGACATGGCTTCCACTTCTGGCAATACTTAAGACCTCAGAAAGAATGGTAGCAAATTGGCTGGTTGCTCAAAGACATTTCTGTGTTTTCATCAACAGATGGATCTTACCCTTCTGTGAAACCAAGGGTTTGTCAACTCCTGGCTGGTATATGCAACCATTGCCTTTTGGACAGTATGCTGTGAAATAAAACAGTAAGAACAGATGACTTAAAAAATCATCTCAAACGTTCTATAATGGAAAGCAACTGTTAGCACTAAGCCCAAGATGACACTTCTATTGAATTACTATCTATCCAGTATAATACAGCCAAGGTTATTTGTTAAATATTGACCAACCCTTGAACTTCTTTAGTCCACGTAAAATGAGTCCTGTGACATTGCCCAAAGCTTTGAGGCTCTTTGGCATCCATTTCTACATTTATAAATATACAAAAAAGCTGAAAAATCAGTCATTTCTATTTTCTACAGCCCCCCCCATCTCTGCTTCTCTGACCCCCATTCCGTTTGGACATGGGTGGAACAGGCAAGAATAGTTTATGGACAAGCCTTGAGTTAGTCAGTGAGGCCAGTCATCTCCTCTTAAACAGTGTAACAGGACTGATTCAAAAGAAACCAAATAGACTACATGAGCTCACTTTTCATTTCCTGCTCCAACTGACTTCACAGGCTTTGATGAGCAATTAAATGACTAAGGAGGAAGAGGAGGAGGGGAATCAGTCGCTAGTCCATCCACAGTTGAGTAATGAGTTACCCTGAGTAGTCGTAAGCTGTCTCTCATCTGCCATTGGTTTTTGCCCTCCGTGGAATGGATCTTCATGAGCTTGACAAGCTCACTGAGGAAATACACTCTGCTCTAGGGATGATGGCCATGGAAAAATGCCTGTAGGACAGCCCTTCCGCCATGATTCAGGAAGTGACAATGACCCACGTGGAGCCCTGTTCTTCACATTGATGTTCTGGTGGAAAGCACGTGTTGATTCACACAATGAGAGGCGAGAATGTCCCGAGAGGAACTGTCACGCTTGTGATCATTTTCACATATTTGTTTTATTAATTTTGAGACAAAATATCACTATATTGCCCAGGCTGGGCTGAAAATCCTTTTTTGTAAATGTATTTATTTATTCATTCATGACAGAGAGAGAGAGAGAGAAAGGATGTGCCAGGGCCTGTACCCACCACAAACTCCAGATGCATGCACCACTATGTGCATCTGGCCTCCATGGATACTAGGGAATTGAACCTAGATCCGTAGGCTTCACAGGTAAGCACCTCAACTGCCAAGCCATCTCTCCAGCCCCCATTTTCACATATTTGTTTGCTGTGAACAGGTCTTATAAGAGCTGAGCAGCTTTTTAGTATCTTGATACCTTGATCTAACTAAATTTAGTCAGCATGTCTTGGTTTATTACCTGTTTAGTTGTTATTGAATATGAGATTAAAACTTTATTAATATTGTATAAAAAATTGGGAAAGGTATTCATATTGATATCTAGAATGCAGGGTGAACAACACCAAACTTACCCTGATAGAAAAAAAAAATCGTGTTATTCTTATTAGAGTTCTACCTTTTGTTTTACAATCTTCAGAAGAGATTAAATTTATAGTCTACAACTACTATCATCTTTATTTTATTTATTTTACTATGTTATTTTATTTTTCTAACACAGGGTCCCACTAACCAGTTGAAGATGGCCTCTGATTCACTCAAACAGTCCTCCTGCCTCAGCCTGCCCTGTGCTGGAATTACAGGTGTGTGCCATCAGGCCTGGCTGACTACCGCCCTCTTCAGGAATAGTTAATGGATGTTTCTCTGATATCTGTCAATAGAATAACTTTTCAAACCAGTGGAACTCCAAATCATTCTTGTCTCAGCACCTACCCACAGGAAATGAATCAGAAGTGGTTTTTTTTTTTTCTTTACCATGTGGTTGCTTTCATGTCTGTTTCATGTGCATGATTGGTTGCACAGCAGACTTTCCTTGCTGCAGTTCGTGGAGACACTCCCAAGGACAAGGAGTCAGCATGTGGTGAGAACTACGGTTACCTGGGGGGTGATAGAGAGGAGGATGTGCAAGGCTTAGCAATGGTTCAGGTCATTATCTAAGATTTTCCGTGTTCACCCCTGAAGACCTCCTTACCACGAGGACGAGTCTTTGGAGCACCAACCTGCTTCTTCAGTGGCTGTGTGTATTTCAGACCATCAGTCATTAGCTCTAGGAACCTTTCTTTTTAATCACTGTACCCGTGTGATAGCAGTCCTTAGTTTTAGCAACTGAATAACTGCCTACTTACCTCATAAGGGTTATTAGAAAGGTCAGGAAGTTTGATGCATACCATGATGACCTTCTGAAAGGGTAAACATAGATATAAAAACAAGAGTATATTGACATCAGCATTTTGATATGAAACCCTATGGGCTCCGAAGAGATGAAATAGACCTTCTTTTTTTTAATGTTCAGCAGCTGTTGAATTCCTGTCTCCCAAACTACAAAACCTCACAGAATTTGGCTTAGCTCCTCTGTGTCCTGGCCCTTTAATAAGCTGACATCACAGTAGAGGTTAAAATAAGGCAAATCCACGGTGGCCTAGATCTGAGTGGATGTGTGTTTGTCTGGGTGTGTACATTTAAGAAAACGCACGTGTACCTTTGACCAGGCAACTACCTGGTCATACAATTAAAGTTCATACAATTAAAAAAGGAACAATGACTCATTAACCAAACAAGTTCTAGAAAAAAAAAAATTACTCAATACAATCACTGTGGCTTCCTCACAGTTTCCACTTCATTGCTGCTTATGTGAGTAAAAACAACATGCTAAATGGAGACTTTCAGGACCCCAGGGGACCAATTAATGCCATGTGACTTCCTCCCTGCCTTCCATGAAAATAACTATATTATAATGGTCTGTGATATTAACATCAGCTTTGGAGCAGTCAGGCAATGGCTCCATAGGGAAGGAAGTGGCCTGAGCAAGAAGTGTGGAATGTGCAGTATTTGACCAGACTTGAGGCCACATCTTTTTTATAAGCTACATCACATAGTTAAATGAAGTGGGGGCATCGAATGGGCTAGTGGGTTAATTAGGGTTAAAAGGCCACCAGGGTAGTCAATCTCTGATCTCAAACTCCAAGAAAATGTGGTTATGGAGGGGGAGGTTTTGGAAATTGAAATTCTCAGAAATGAAACCTTTTCCAAAGCATTTTTTTTCTCTTTGAATTTCTGTAGATTTCTGCCCACCGCAGAGACAGGGCGTTCTTTAACAGACTGTTTGTATTGGAGTGTAGATCTGCGACCAGGAGTGCTCGGTACACCTCCCAAGTGTTTTGGGTAGCTTGATGAGGTTTCCCAGTGATACTAGAATATAGGGCAGAACCAAAGGACACGTGGGCCACAGTGAAGGTAGCCCATTCCAGATACAAATACAGTCCTGGTACTTCAAATACAATCATAGGAATCCCACGTAAGTACCCCACCCTGGCCCTAGCCCGGTCCTAGCCCTAGGAATCTTCCAAGAAGATTCAATTTTCTCTTTGTGGATCCTCAAATTCTCTTCTCCGGTGTACAGTAAAGGTCCGGTCCATGTTTTGGGTTGTAAATTGCTGTGGGCTTTCACTACTTTCAAGGGTGGTCCCCCAAACACAAGAAATAACAATTCCCCTGGGAACAGATGTTAGCGGTGCAGTTAATTATCCAGGGCATCCCACCTAGGGAAATGATCGAGATTTAATTCCTGGAGAGAGGCTAATGGTTTGGCTAGACGGTCAGAGGCTTGGAAGAAATCATACTGGAGAATAGATGATGGGTGCATTAAGGGAAGAAGCTGGGCGCATGCTTACAATGAGCTCAGAGTGCCGGACCATCTGCACCCACCCTAGACAGTTATTCACACATCAAGAAGACTAAGTGACCTCTTTGTTCTCATAGACAAGCATTTCAGAGTCTTCTGCTGATCTGATCAAGGAACACAGCCATGGTGGTAGGGGTGAAGGCTGTGCATGAGTTAAGGGACAAGGATTTCCTCCCATCATGGTGACTTTAATAACCACAGCAAGTCCCCACTGTGTATGTGTAAGAAACAAGGCTGAGCAGCAGAATAGCACTGTACCCAGGACAACCAACCAACTGGTGACACTGACTACATTGTGTCTCCATCCTGGAGAAGAAGAAATTAATCTTACTGAATCCAACATCTGTTTTATATTTAGATTTTCTTTTATTGCTAATATATCCATCAGCATAATTTAAATTCTTAAATATCATAATGTAATCTTTTCCTTCTTCTGTTGTATAATCTGTGTTCTTTTCATTGTTTATTTTTCACATTTCTTTCTTTCTTTCTTTTTTTATTTTGAGGTAGGGTCTCACTCTAGCTCAGGTTGACCTGGAATTCACTATGTAGTCTACTCATGGTGGTCCTTCTACCTCTGCCTCCCAACTGCTGGGATTAAAGGCATGTGCCACCACACCCTGCCATATTTGTTTTTAAAAGATTTTATTTATTTATTTATTTATTTGCAAGTAGAGAGAGACCGAGAGAGAATAGGCATGCCAGAGTGTCTAGCTACTGAAAACAAACTCCAGCTACATGTGCCACTTTGTGCATATGGCTTTACAGGGGTACTAGGGAATTGAACTTGGGTCATTAGCCTTTGCATACAAGCACCTTAACCACTTAACTATCTCTCCAGTCCCTTCATATTTCCTGAAATAAAATTTTACTCAGTATAAGAATAACACTATTTAAATAAACTGATTAAATGATTTAAAGGAAATGATCTGTAATGGAAATTAAGAATATAAATTCTGCAAGTTGCTCCTTTTTTTTTTTTTTTGAGATAGGAACTACTTACAGTTTGAGACAGCATAGTGTTAAATTCATGATCCTTTTGCCCATGCCTCCTGAGTGCTGGGACTGTAGATATGCATGACCACACTTAACTCTTTAGATTGTAAAATAGGACAGTGGGTTGATGTCATAGTATTCACTGGCCTAAACATGTGTCCTACTATCCAGAAGCAACCATCTGTACAGGCAGGTTGATCTTGAAGACCAAGCATGGCGCTAGTTGGCTGATACTGAAAATTTGGGGTATTGTTCATTGAAAGGTTTGAGTTCTCTTCTTGCCTGGTCTAGAACACACAAACTCAGGAGAGTTGAGGTTGAAATTTTGCACCTCACTCATAGTTAACATCTAATTGCATCATTACCAAAAGTTTGCATTCTGGCTCTGGGCTTTTCTAGTCTAGCCGTTAATGGGGAACTGCTTCTACCAAAAGAAGCTCTAACGTTTTTGTAAAAGCTTAAATAGCCCCCTTTTCACTCAGGGAAAAACAGAATGTTGGAAATTTTTTTCTAAGTTGAAGGATCCTGATTTAAAAATCAAAGGGAGGGAGGACCAGAGTCACCCTCTCCTGTGTTGTCATCCAAAGATGACTCGGAGGCTATGGCATGAGCATACAAGCAGAAACAGCAAGGGCACAGATGTCTACAGGGTGAGTGTTTAGGAATAGGAGGCCCTGTGTGTGCTAGCTGAGGCAGAGAAAACAGGGAATGAAAGTGGGTGTGGGGCTATGCGGGGGGGGAACTAAAAATAACACCTGTGGTCTTCTGTTGACCTGTAAGAAGGTGTAGCCTGTGTGGACTATGTGGATGGTTCCTATTTACTCTTATCTGTAGAAATTGAAAATGAGGTTGAAATATGAAGAATGGCTGAAGAACTTAAGATGCTGAAAGGAATGATAGTGTCACTTTGTATTGTCTACATTAAGGGGAAGGGAAAATTGATCTTAGATTGTGTAAATTGGGAAATTTACATTGTGTAGAAATATTTTTAGAAGTATGAGTCTGAGAGAGACTATTTACGAAGATAAATAAGGCAGTCTGAGAATAGATTATAATAGACCCAACTGTTCCAAGGCGGAACATAGTCCTTCCTTGGGAGGAATCCCTTGATAAGCCAGGTAGCAGGGCCCCATTTCCATCAGGAGAACGAGAAAGGGAGGTGTGCCGCTTCCCTGCTTCCTGACCTGAGGGCGGCCATGTGGGCTGCACTTTGCCACTCATTGTCAGGATCTCTCCTGGACTTTTAGATCCAATAGAGTGATGCAAATCCGAGAAGGGGTATGTGTGAAGCTGTTTATGAAGGCAGTGACAGCGGAGCTGAGAATCCCAAGAAAGACAAACTAGTGCAGCAGGTGACATCTTCGCCAGTTGGTTTGAGGGGTGGGATTTCAGCTGTGCTTGTGATTATCCAGGATTCCGTGGTTACCATTTATTTTTATTTATTTTATTAAAAAAACTTTTTTGTTTATTTTTATTGATTTATTTGAGAGCGACAGAGACAGAGAGAGAGAGAGAGAGAGAGAGGGAGAGAGAGAGAATGGGCGTGCCAGGGCCTCCAGCCACTGCAAACGAACTCCAGATGCGTGCACCCCCTTGTGCATCTGGCTAATGTGGGTCCTGGGGAATCAAGCCTCGAACCGAGGTCCTTAGGCTTCACAAGCAAGCGCTTAACTGCTAAGCCATCTCTCCAGCCCTATTTTTTATTTTTGTTTACTTTTATTTATTTATTTGAGAGTGACAGACAGAGAGAGAAAGAGGCAGAGAGAGAGAGATAATGGGCATACCAGGGCCTCCAGCCACTTCAAACGAACTCCAGATATGTGCAACTCCTTGTGAATTTGGCTAACATGGGTCCTGGGGAATCGAGCCTCAAACTGGGGTCCTTAGGCTTCACAGACAAGTGCTTAACCACTAAGCCATCTCTCAAGCCCTCATTTTTATTTTTTTGAGTCATTATTCTTCCAATAGACACCTTTCATTTTTTTGTGCATATATCTTTTTTAAAATTTAATTTGGCTTATGTGGGTCCTAGGAAATCAAAGCTGGGTCCTTTAGCTTTGCAGGTGAGCGCCTTATCTGCTAAGCCATCCCTCCAGCCCTTGTGCATCTATCTTTACATCTTTATACTAAGGAATATCAGAGTCAATACCTGCTGTCTGTGCAAAGGTATGATGACTCCAGGGGCCATGATTCCACTCAAGTTACCTTAATCCAATGCTTTCTCATGAAGTTAACAGATATATGGTCACTTTGAGCTTGGTTAGTCTGCATACTACACTCTTGTTTTCACCAAAGGCGTGTTACTGCCCCGGCCTTCCACATAGCAGCTGTTTATCCTTCCTCTTTCATTATCAAAGAGCCTTTCTCTCTGAGAACACAGTGTATTTTTTCCTTAGGACAGATTGAGGAGACAATAAGAGGAAGTCATCATGATGAACTTAGCAACATTGTCCTTGAAGTTAATCCCAGCTGCTGGGGAGGAGTTGATTAGAGAGACCCTGACTGCCTTGACTTCTTTTCCCAGTTGGAAAAAGGTATGCTGGCTTGCCTGACGTTTTGATAATGTGGTCTCTGTTACAGGTTGAATATGAAATTTCCTCCACTATCCCATGTTTTGAACACTTGGTCCCCAGTTAGTGGCAGTATTTGGAGAGGTGATGGAAACTTTGGGAAATGGGACTTAGCTAGAGGTAGTTGGTCCCTGGGTGTGGCTTTTGAATATTATACCCAGTCCCCAGTACCTTCTCTCGTTTTGCATTCTGTCCGCCATGATGTGAATAGCCCTCCTCTACCACATACTTCTGCCACCATTGCTGTCCTGCCAAACACAGAAGGGCAAGTGAGCATGGACTGAATACTCTGAAACCATTAGCTGAAACAAACATGTCCTCTTTGAAGTTGTTTATGCCTGGTGGTTTTGTTTATTTATTAGCGTGTGTGTGTGTGTGTGTGTGTGTGTGTGCGCGCACGCACGCGTGTCACAGCAATGAGAATAATAACTAGAACAATTGCTTCCTGGAGCTGCAATAAATTTCTGTATTTTCCAACATTCTTCCTCTTCTATGACCCTTCAGGACTATGAACACATTATCCCACTGATGTTCCTTACTCTTACACGTTTAAGATTTAGCAAAAGCACAGGGACTTGGGAAACCCTAACCATAGATGTTTTTTAAGATAGAGAGCTACTTAGCAAAACATTTGGCTTAGAGCTCTTGAACTGAAAGGACCCATAAATGAAATGAAAAAAAAAATTCTGTTTTTAAACAGATTTATTTATTTATTTGAGAGACAAGGACAGAGAGAGAGAGAGAGAGAGAGAGAGAGAGAGAGAGAGAGAGATGATTGACAATTGGCATGCCAAGGCCTCTAGCCACTGCAAAGAAACTCCAGATGCATGTGCCACCTTGTGCATCTGGCTTTACATGGGGACTGGGGAATTGAACCTGGGTCCTTGGGCTTCATAGGCAAGTATCTTAAACACTAAGCCATCTCTCCAGTCCAAAAGGACTACTGCACTTTCTTTCTTCCTCCCTTCCTCCCTCCTTTCCTTCCTTCCTTCCTTCCTTCCCTCCCTCCTCCTCTCCTCATCTCTCTCTCTCTCTCTCTCTCTTCTTTCTTTCTTTCTTTCTCCTTTCTTTCTTTTTTTTTTTGAGGTAGAGTCTCACTCTAGCTGAGGCTGACCTGGAATTCACTATATAGTCTCAGGCTTGCCTCAAACTCACACCAGTCCTCCTATCTCTGCCTCCCAAGTGCTAGAATTAAAGGTGTACACCACCATGCTTGGCCTCAAAATTGTTTTAGTAGACAAAACTATCACTCACTCCTTTAAATGTTTTTATTCAAGGAGCGTTTGTCGAACATCTCATATGTGCCAGTGTCATGGTTGATATTTGGTGGATGGCTTTGAAGAATTTAGAATCATCATGGAAACAAATCTCTGGGAATGTGTTTTCAGGCGTTTTCTAGATCAGGTTAGTTGAGGTGGGAAGCCTACCCTTACTGTGGCTGGCACTAGACTAGATGAAAAGGAGAAAGCAAGCTGAGAAGCAGAATTCATTGCTGTCTGTTTCCTAATTGTGAACACAATGTACCAACTCAGGGAAGCTGCCTCCAAGCTGTCCCTGTCTTGATGGACTAAAACCTTGAACCGTAAACCGAAATAAACTCTTCTTTCCTTAAATTTTTTCTTGCTAGATGTTTTGTCATAGCAATGAGAAAGTAACTAAATGCACCAGGTATTAGCCGGGTCACTGGAGATCTATATATGAACAGTAAAATGCTCCTTGCACTTACTTTGTGGGAAATGAGTTGCTAACGAAATTTAAAAGAGAATAAATTTCCAGTGGTGGGCAAACATCACTGATAGAAATAGAACAGGACAAAAGCTTAAGGTGTGCCAGGAATGTTCTTGTATGCTCAAGAAGATACAGTGTTAGTTATTTTTCTTATTGCTGTGACAAAATACTTCATAAAGGCAATAAGTAAAAGACAATTGGCTCTCAGTTTGAGGCGACAGTTCCTTGTTACAGGAGCATGAAGCATCCCGTTATATCATGTTCACTACCAGGAAGCAAATAAGAGCCAATAAATGTCTGAAAAAAGTGTTTCACATCCCCATGGAGGGGGAATAACTGCTTTGAGATTCGACCTCCACCCAGTCTGAATGGCTGTCATCAAGAAAATAAGAAATAACCCACCAGTGCTGCCAAGGATGTGGGGAGGGGAGAACTTGATATACTGGTGGTGATTGTGTAAATTGTGCAGCCACAGTGGAAATCAGTTTGGAGGTTCCTCATCAAAACCTCTCAAAGCAGAACTACTATATGGTCTTCCTATATCATGTCCAGGTATCTCCCAGAGGGATCTAAGTGAGCATGCCATAGAGACACTTGCACATCCATGTTTGTTGCCGGATGCCCATTAACAGATGAATGGATAAAGGAAATGTGGCACACATGCATGGTAGATTTTGTTTAGCTGGAAAAAGAGTGAAATTGGGACAGTCAAGAGAAAATGGGTGGAGCTATAATTATTATGCTAAAAGAGGTAAGCCAGAGTTGAAGAAAATATTGAATTTTTTTCATATGTGGAAGCTAGGTTTAAATACAGGTATATATTATGTCATAGCATCTATACAAGACATAAAAGTAGAAAGAGGACTGTGGGAAGAGAGCAGGAGGCCTAAAGGGTAGGGATAAGAACAAGAGAGGACAATGGAACCTATGTGTTACAAAACAGATGGGGGTATTACTTGAGGGGATGAAAGGACCAGCAAAAAGAGGACAATAGAAAGTAAGGAAGGGCAGTGGGGGGATAAGAATAAAGTATAATGATGCGTACATATAAAAATGTCACATTGAAACCTCTTTTCTTTGTATGCTAAAGATAATTAAACAATTCATACACACACACACACACACACACACACACACACACACTGTCAAGCACCTTTGCAAAGACATTGTACCATCTTACGTCAACATGTTCCAAAAATTCTGGTGTTCTCTGCCCTTTGAATTTTAGACACATAACTTCTACTTCTATGCATATTACTAACCTCACCTGATAATGCTACTAGTTAATTTTAATGTATGGTATGTGTAGTGTGTTGTGGTGCACGTGCATGTATGTGCTGATGCTGCACCCCATGTGTTCACCTTAGGCACCCATGGGGGTGCCCGTGGAGGCTGGAGGACAATGTCAGGTATCCTCCTCCATCACTCAACCATCTGTTTTTCCTTGAGACTTTGACTGATTCTGAAGCTTGCCCCTTCCCCCTTCCCCCGACAGGACTAGGACTACAGACATGTGTGGACACCTACAGCTGTTTATGTGGGTTCTGGAGATTAAAATGAGGGTACTCTCATGTCCCTGCAGCCCCTCATGCTTGTTCACAAAGCACACTTTACTGAGCAATCTCTCTAGCCCTAGTCTGGTTTACAGTTGTCAGATTTTATTAAGAAAGTCATATGTAGGAAAGAAACATGGTATTATATGGTAACCTACTTATTATTAATGGTGTTTTCCCCCTTCTTACAGATCCTTGTTTGTATCTGCTATCATTTATCTTCAGCCTAAAGAAAACCTATATTTCTTGTAACAAACACTCTCAAATTCTTTTTTATTTGAAGATGACATTGAGTCACTATCCCTTTTTGAAGGACATTTCAGCTGGTTATAGAATTCTGTGTTCATCATGGCATTGTTCCCTTTAGTTGTTTGAAAGATGATAATCCGTTATCTCCTGGCTGACAGTTTCTCGTGAGAAGGCAGCCTGTCATTTACATCATTGCTGTTTTGTATATCTGTATGTTTCACTTGGCTACTTTCATTACTTTTTTGCATTTTATTTTTATTTATTTATTTGAAACAGATAGAGAGTGAGAGCGAAAGCGAGAGAGAGAGAGAGAGGGAGAGAAAGAGAGAGAATGGGGGCAGGCCAGGGCTTCCAGCCACTGCAAATGAACTCCAGATGCATATGCTACCTTGTGCATCTGGTTTTTGTGGGTCCTGGGGAATCAAACCTGGGTCCTTTGGTTTTTTACCTCTCCAGCCCAACTTTCAGGAGGTTTAATGTTTGACTTTCAGTATGTTAATTGTGAGGTGCCCTGGTGTGGTTTTCCTTGTGGTTAGTCTGCTTAGAGGTTTGTTAAACTTCTTGATCTATAAAATGATGTTCCTGAACAATTTTTAGTTTTTACTTCTTTTGTTTTTCTCCCTGGGATTCCAAACACAAAGATAGTAGATAGCTTTAGTTGTTCCATAAGTTCTTGAGGCTGAATTTTTCTTCAGTTGTGATTTTCCATCTTTCTGGCATTTCTGATTTGCTGTTCATATATGTATATTTTGCAATTTCTATCATATACTAACTTTTAATAATTGTGATAGTTTAGTCATTTCACTTATTTTGTAGTTACATTACTTTCTTGGTATTTCATATGTTTTTCACTTCAATCATTAATGATGTATTTTCATCTAATATTTTAAGTGTATTTTCCTTTATTTCCTTGAAATTTGTAGTAATCATTTTAAAGTCCATTTCATATACTCAACATTGGGACCACTTCAGGGTGGATTTCAATGGCTTGATTTCTATTGAATATGTGTCACATTTTTCTTTTTTGTATATCCCAATAGCTTTATATACTGAACGTAGCAAATGAGATTTCATATAGAATCTGAAGTGTGGTGAAATTTGCCTTGATAGGCAGTTCAGTGACTAGCCATTTACACTGAACCCATGTAGGCTTAGTTTTATGGCAGATATGTGAAGACCCCAAAGACGTCCTCAAGACCCTATCACTTGGTGATGAGGGGCAATGTTCTATACTGTCTCCTTGAGGGCAGGAATAGAATAGGTACAGTGTGGACCTAACACACTCACAAGGCTTCTTCTTTCTGGCAACTTAGCTAGCTGCCTGGAATGTTAATGAAGTACACATTCTCCATTCTAAGCAGAACTTCTCAAGCACTGTTCTAGCTCTGTTTTTCTCCCAGTCCCCCTAGCAGCCACTTGCTTAATAGCCTGAACCCATCTTTCCTGAGTCAGTGTAGTACAGCTTTCAACCAAAGACCCTTCCCCTCTTCCGTCACCTGCGTTTTTGAATAACACTTGCCTCTCCAAAGCTGCTTCCTTCTACTAAGCTCTGATTGCTGCTCAGTCAGCTCAAGGGATTATCATACTCTGCTCCATTGTAGCTCAGTGCACTGTGATTGTGAGCTTGTACTTTCAAACTCATGTGGCTCACCACACAAGCTTCCCTTTTCTTTTTCTGCATTTGTGTACTGTGCGTGGGGTGCATGAATGTGTATGCATGTTCGCAAGTGTCTGCTTGTGGAGGCCAGAGGCTGACATTGGGTGTTTTCCTCACGTGCCCTCATCGTATTCTTTAACACAGGGCTCTCACTGAACCTAAGGCTTCCCCATTCAGCTAGTCTAGCTAGCCAGCAAGCCCCAAGAATTCCCTGTCTCCACCCTCTCAGTGTTGGAATTACAGGCATGTACCATCATGTCTGGAATCTTATGTGAGTTCCTGGGATCAAAACTCAGGTCTCACACGTTTGTGCTGCCAAACTTTTCCTACTGAGCCATCCCCCCAGCCCTTCTTCTCTTAAGGATCACAGTGTTCTTGCTGCCTGATAGCACCCCATATAGTTTTCTAGTTTCATAACAGTGTATTGTGTGATGCCTAGTCTACTACCAGTAACTTTATTACGGACAGTGGCAAATGAATCTCTCTCTTTCTAAACTAACAAATCAAAATTACAGATACTTATGATGTGTAGTGTGATGTTTTTACTAAGTGTGTACATTGTGGAATGACTAAAAGCAGCTTTGGGGATATGAATTGCTTCACATATTTGTGTGTATGTGTGTGTGTGTGTGTGTGTGTGTTGTGGGACCAATTATAAGCTACTTTCATAGCAATTTTCAATTACAAAATAGATTTTTAAAACTACAAATGCTGTGTTGTAAAATAGGTCTTTTGAATGCATTCCTTCTATTTAAATGAGATTTGGTACCTTTTTATCAACAACACCTGAATTCATCCAATACTCTAGCTTTTGGTAATCACTATTTCAGTTTCTTTTTCTCTGAATCACACTTTTCGAAAGTTCGCATATAAGTGAGATCACGTAGCATGGGATTTGTTTTCTTGCCTGTCTTTTTTCACCTACCACAGTGTGCTCAGGTTTACCTCCACCGCCGCAGGCAGTGGCTTTCCTTCTTTTGCAAAGCTGAATAGCATGCTATCGTGTATCTACAACACGTTTTCTTTAGTCATGCATCTGTTGATGAAGCTTGGTTTGAGTCCATATCGTGGCTCTTGTGCCCATCGCTGCAGTAAGAACGGGAGAAGTGGGATAGCTGAATTCTTGGAACCCTATGGTAGCTGCTCGAGGTCTAATTTTTTTAGGAACTTCCACACTGTTTTCCATAGCTGCACTAGTAAGGAATCTTCTCAGATATGTTTGTCTACTACCTCCCATGCTTAGAACATGGTTGTTCTGTGGTCACACTGTCTTAGACATGAGCTCTGTACTGAGATACTTTCTCTCCTTTTCTTAAAGCAATTTTTAATTTTTTTTTACTTTTCAGGCTTCATAGTTCCTTGTTACTGGACCTCCATGAGGATTACCCTCCCCTCCCTTAGCGTTGTAATTACCTTCTTGTGCTGGGACAAAACATCTGTCCAAAAACAGCTAGGAGGAAAGGGTTGATTGTGAGACTTTTCAGCATGGCAGGGAAAAGGATGATAGAGCAAAGGTTGGACATCACCTCTTGTCACAGCGAGTAGCAGAAAGTGGCTAAGAGTGAGCTGAGCTCCTACTGGCAAGGGGAACTGGCTACAACACCTTTAAGACAGCCCCCAGCAACACACTTCTTCTAGCAAGACTTTGAGTCCAGAACTGCCACCAGCTGGGCACCAAGCATTCAGAACACAATGAGTCTTTGGGGGATACCTGATTCAAATCATCACACCCAGATCATCTATCCCATCACAGCAGGCCCTGTGCTGAGGCTATGGTCTCCTGGTCTCTTTCTTCCTAGAAATCCTTCCTAGTTCTGAATGCAAAAGGTTCCACCTCCTCCTCTTCTCTCTCTCTCTTTCTCCTATGTATAGCAATTGAACAAAAAAAAGCATCAAAAAGTCCCTCTGGATCCAAGTCAGCACAATGGGTCCTTTCCCTGCACTGTCCTGGCTAGGAGTTGCCTGGACAACCATTCCCTAACTCAAGCACAGCAAGACAAAACAAGGGCACACCCCTACTGTGTTGGTAAAGAACCGGAGACTCAACATGGCTAAGAGCAGTCACCTGCCACACAGGGCTGGCCAGACCTGGCGATGCTTCTGATGGTTTGACTCCAACAATTAACTTCTCATATGACCAGTTACTGAACAGGGTTTTGTGGGAGTGGAAGAAGACCTTGGAGTTATAGTTTGCTCACAGTGGTGATGATGATGGTGGTGGTCATGCTGTGGGCAGGGTGTAGTTGTGAGTGGTTTAAGAGAGAAAGTTCTAGAGCTGAGGGTTCTCCTCCAGGTGTACAGGAACCAGATGGAGCAGTAAGTACCTGGGGTGATAGGGGCCACTACTGGGGGTGCCTGGTGTGTTTGTAACAAGTGGAATAGGTCCAGGAGAGTCCCTTAATTTAAGAAGACCCTGCTTTGTGAGGGTCCCTGCAGCTCCCCCCCCCAAGACTTAAGTTCTTGGCTCTGCTGGCAAAAAAGGAACTCCCCAAATCAGTGGTCTTATGGGGTTTTGAATAGCGCCTCTTTCAGCTCTGTCCACAGGCATCCTTCTGGGTACCTGGTAAGGGGGGTGGCCTTTCCACAGAGACCTAATGTCTGCCCTGTGCGGATGATGGGGTTCCCCCGGAAGACCAAGCGCACCCAGGGGCCACTGGGAGAAGGGAACCGCTGTCTCCTTACCTCCACCCCATCTCTCTCACCTTCCCCCCCCCCCCAAGTGCAGGGTAGTGGGATTGCAGAGCCTTCCAGAAACCCACCGGGAGCTCCCCTGCCGGGCGGCTTTGATGATTTCTTCAGACACACGGAGCAGACTGACAAATTGACTCTCAAGCGAAAGGTCAGTGAGGAGAACCGAGAGGGTAGGAGCATCTGGATTGGCCATTAAAACGCCCGCGGGGCGCAGTTTGCAGCCCCGGCGTCTCCTGGTATAGGAAGGGCTGTCAGAGGGACTCATTTAGCAGCTGTTGGTGACTCTGACCCGGGATTGGAGAAAATAAAAATTCCTTGTGGTTGTCAGTGCGTGTGCACGTGCATGTGCGTGTGCGCAGCGCAGCCCGGCATGCGGCGTGGGTGGAGCACGAGAAAGCTCTCTGCTCTTGGGCCACGGTAAGTGCATTTTGTGCTGCCCTGGCGCTGACCTGGGGAATCGTCCCTGCGCGCTGACGGTGAGGGGCTCCTCTGAAGAGTTCCTCGCAGAATTCGATAACTGCCAGCTAGAGAATGCTGTGGACCTCTATGCATGCCACACCCGCAACTGCTCTCTGACCTTGGCACACCTTTTAGAGTGCAAACAGGGCTACACCTGCAGAGTGGAAATATCCTAGTCTGCCCAGCAGAAAAGAAAGGCACAGGCCCCGCGCATTCCTTCTGTGTCCAGTTTAGAAAGTGTGTCTGTGCTCAAGGAGAGAGCGAGAATAAATGGGACTTCACTCAGAAGGTGCCACGTAGTTTGGGTTTTCCCTGGAGGCCGTATCCACTTACCTTGAGTTCTTCCTGCCTGGCATAATTGGGCTGGCAGGCGATAAAGGCCGGTAATGACACCGTTTACTATGAAGGGCTTACCCTACGCCCTGTCAGCAGTCAGCCCTGCGGAGGTCCTAAAAACCCTCTGATGAATGATGGGGCACGAACGTCGCTCTACACTTAGGAAACTGTTTCTCCATCCACGGGCGCTGGGAGACAATTAGGCAGGATATTTATAACTCACTCTTCCCCTTACTTCTCCTAGGAAGCAGTCAAAGCAATGGAGTTAATGACAGAATGTAGAGAAAGACGTGAGATAGAGAGGGACACGAAATATAGTGGGGCGTTTAAGAAACCTTCACTGAAAAGGAAATATTCTCTTTTCCGATTTTTTATATTTTATTTATTTATTTATTTTATTATTTATTTATATATTTTATATTTTATTTATTTATCTATTTGAGAGATCTGTTCCTCTTTCTCTCCACTACACACACACACACACACACACACACACACACACACGTACGTAGAAAGAGAGAGAGAATGAATAAATGAATGATGGGCACACCAGAGCCTCTAGCCACTGCAGATGAACTCCAGACATAAGCACTTTCTTGTGCACCTGGCTTACATAGGTACTGGGGAATTGAACTTGGGTCCTTAGTCTTCACAAGCAAGTGCTTCAACTGCTGAACCATCTATCCAACCCTTCCGTTTGTTGTTGTTGTTATTTGTTTGTTTTTGAGACCATCTCCTGTAACCCAGGTTGGCCTCGAACTCACTATGTAGTTGAGGATGGCCTTGAGCTTCTGATTCTCCTGCCTCCAGCTGGGATTATAGGCATGTACCACCATGCCTGGTAACATGGTGGTGAAGATTGAACCCAGGACTCTGTGTGCTCCCTAGGTAAGCACTCTACTAACTGAACTATATCCCAGCCCCGAAACATCTCTCTCTCTCGCTCTCTTAGGGAGAATAGAGAGCGAGAGAGAGAGAGAGCGAGAGACAGAGTTTACACCAATGCCTCTTTGCAACTCCAGCTGCATGTGAACATCTGGCTTTAAGTGGGGAATCAAACCCAGGCCATCCAGCTTTGCAAGTAAGCGCCTTTAACTGCTGAGCCATCTCCCCAGGCCTGAAACATTTTCTGATCAGTTAAAATAGCAGAGGCGTCTGTGCCCCTAGTGGAGCCAGTAGGGGTTTGTGCTATCTCAGGCCTGATGAATTCTAGTTGACCTCACAACTGTCTTTCTTTTGGCCAGAAGGGGAGCAGTTCCTTTGATCTTCTGGCAGAGGGACTACTGTGACTGATACTAAGAAGCAAGGCTGTGATTGTTTCCAAGCATAACCATCATTGACTATGATTGGTTCAAAGAGACAAGGCACTAATTGTCCTTCCCCCTGTGCCTGTGATTGGCCAAAAGAAATTGCTGTGCTTGTTGAAAAACAACAACAGGCTATTGATGATCCAAACGTCCCTCTTAAGGCTATATGAGCAGACTTCTCAGACTCGGTGAGTTTACTGGGAGCCAGTTCTCTGTGCTGCCTCCGTTAGTACTGCAACTTTATGCCCCATAAAAGGCTAATCTCAAGTGAATCTTCTCTTGCCAACTTTCAGTAGCACAGGCTGAGCAGGTGACATGAAGGACACAACAGAGAGAGCAGAGAGTGGTAGTGTTGGTGGAAGCTGCAGGATCACAGAGCCAGGGACCACTGAGCAGTGGACAGTTGAGCCCTGACACAGCAAGGCAATGGGCTGAGTGACCGCTGGAGAAGACATAGCTAAGAAGAGCAGAAGGAAGGGAGGCAGGAGATGATGAGTGGATGGAGAACTAAGGCTGAAAAAGATAAAAACGTCAGAGCCAGAGAGAGAAAAAAAATATCCTGTTGTCCTGGCCAAAGAATAATTCCAAAGAGCTGTCAAGTTTTCAGGGTCAAGGGTCTTAGACCCGAGGCTGAAAGCTGTCACATTGGCCACTGCTCAGGGCTGAGTCCTGAAACTGGCGTGAAGACGATGACATTAGAGGGTAGCACCTGCACCTGCTTCCACCTGCCCATGGCTGCTGCTGGTGGCCACCAAACCCCGGGTCAAACAAAAGCTGCCAGAGACCAGCACTTTGGAGATCTTCTCCTTGCTTAACTGTGACACTGCGCAACTGAGCACAAGAACCTTTGCCCAGGTGATTGGTAACTCCTAGGTTTATTCAGAGAGAAACTTAGAATCAGAACTTTGCCTAAGCTTGCTTGATTCAGCCATTTCATATTTCTCTGGTGTGTGTGTGTGTGTGTGTGTGTGTGCGTGTGTGTGTGTGTGTGTAGTATGTGTGTCTATGTGTGTGTCCCAGGTGTGTGCATGCAGAGCCAGAGAAAGACATCGGGTATTCTTATCGCTCCCCCTCCTTATTTCTTCCTTGAGACAGGGTTTCTCATTGAACTTGGAGCCACCATTTTTCGGTAAAACTGGCTGACCAAGGAATCCTGGTGATTCTTCTGTATCTGCCTCTCTCAGCACTAGGATTACAGGTATATGTGATTATACACAGATTTTTTTTTTTTAATGTGGGTACTGAGATTGAACTCAGGTCCTTACGCATGCAGAGCAAGTGTTCTTATTCCACTGAGCCATCTCTCCAGCCCCCAGAATTTCATAATTCTGGACCTTAGAAACGGAGATAAGATGAAAAGTGTGGTGGATTGGATATAAAAATGCCCCCCCCCCCAGACTCATGTGTTTGAATACTCAATCCCCAGTTTGTAGTGCTATTCGGAAAGATTAAGGAATCTTTAGGAGGTGGAGTCATACTGGAGCAAGTGTGTCTTGGGGGTGTGGGCCTTGCGGTTGCTGTTCTCACCCTTTGCCTCCTCCCTATTGATGTGGACGTGCAGTACCAATTTCCTGCGCCTGCCATGCTTTATGCACCGTGATGGACTGTACTGGACCCAAGCCATCCACCAAAAGTAAATCCTTTCCCTAAGCTGCTTCTGGTCGGGTATTCTGCGTAGCCCAGGTTGGTATTCAACTCATGATGCTCCTGCCTCAGCCCCTTCCCTCCAAGTGCTGGGTTTACAGTTGACTGCCACCATATTTGGTTGAAGATGATCTTAGTAGGCATAGTTATTGAATCTGAATTGAATTGAATCTTAAAGTTACTTATCTCCTCAGCACCTCTGTCCCTTCTTATTTTATCCTTTATATATTTACCCCAAGAATAAAATTTTCTACTTGAACTAGTTAGGTTGGCTTTAGGGTTTCCTTGCTTTCCTGGCATATATGTTTGGTGGTAAATTTATGATGTCTTGTACCCTACTGGCAAGGAAGCAACAATCCAAGTGCTGGGCTGTTGCCACAACCCAGGGAAAGAGAAACATCAGCTATTTCATTTGCCCCACAGTCTAAAACATCAAAGCCTATTTTTAGCATGTGCAGAGCAAGGAATAACTTCAACAGTAGCTTGCTTATTGCTACATTATAGGACGAGGCTGCAGAGCAATGTAGAGTTTAAAATATTTATATTATTTGTTTGACTATCACTTGATTTATTTTGGTCCCAGCCAATAGAGAATTAAGCACATGGGCTTGTTAGTGTACTTACTTAGAAAGATGAGCAATCTTTATTTCTAAAGCTATGTTTTATGTTGGACCTTGAAAAGACACCATTCTCTAGGACATGTTTAGGAATTGTTTCAGTAATAAGAAAAAAGCTGGAAATAGAATATCTGCCTAGACGTCACCTTGGTATATCAACAGGACAGTGGTCCCTGTGGTTTAAGTCACTGTCATGTTAGGAATGGCTACTGCAAAAGCACTGATGCAGTTTTCATGCATGCTCTGTGATATCAGCCTTATTACTGTGGACTCACTCACTAATATATTTAAACATGGAATAGATAATTTATTACCATAATGAAAAAGGAATGGCTGCACAAGAACAGCCTGCTCTCAGTAAATGCACATTTTAATCAAGTCTGTTGATAAGTGTATAACAGCTACCTTCCAAACATGCAGGAATTCAACTAGGTTATAGATACGGCTTCTAAGAACAGTTAACTCATTAACTCAGCTTCATATACTCTATGTTAACATTTACTTATGTGACTGCTTGGGTGATATTTTGTATTGACCATGTCCAAAAATGGTGGAAGACTTTAGGAGGTGGAGACATACTAGAGGCAGTGTGTCACAGCTTGGATTAGATTCGGATTAGGTTATGTGAAAATCCTCTTAGAAATGAGCAGGACACAACCTCTCCCTGGGCTACTAGACAGGTGTGAAGCATGTTGAAGCACTTATAAAAATCACTATTATTGTTATTCTTATAGTAATCACTCCCTCTGATGTACACTTTTCCTGTAAGCAAACTAAAATGTTGAGAGACACAGCAATGGGCTCCCTGATTGACAGCTGTTAGACCACGCCCCGAAGGCGAGCAGCCTAGCATCTGGCTGCTTTGAACTCTCCACAGGGCTTTGAGGAAGCTCCAGGGCAACCGCAGCTGCTTGCTGCTCAAGCACAGCTCAGCTCCTGAAGTCACGACCCCAGCTGCAGCTGCTCCAGCTCATACTAGATTTTTATTGTCACAAGACTTGTTGACACCTAGATAACCCTACAACCATTTCTGCCCAGGCAAGAAGGGGAACATTTCTCCTTGTGGCCAACAGAAGGACTGCTGTGAATGGCATAGGAGGGACAAGGCTATGACTAGTGTGAACACAGTCCTTCATTTGCATGCACGTTTGCAGCAAATGAAGGACTGCTGGCTGCCCGTGAGAGCCTCTTGAGCTGCCCCCAGGCTGTTGCAATCTTAGGTCCAATGGAGGGCGTCTCTCAGGTGGTCTTTTCTTGGTTTTTATCTTCATCATTAATGCCGAAGCTGAGCTGGTTCCATGGAGAAACAGGGCAGCAGCGGCAGCAGAGATGACTGCAGTGGAAGTGGCAGTTGTGACAGTGGCAGCAACGTGGGTGAAGCCAGCAGGGACAGCAGCAGCCTAGGCGGTGGCCTGGGGACAGTCATGGGGAAGGTGGTGACGGCCGTTACCCCAGCAGCAGCAGTGACTGTGGCAATCATGACAAGAAGTGGTTGAACATTTTAGTGGAGGAGTTCTGAGAGCTGCCAGGCCTGGAGGGATGAGGGTCTTTGACACCCCAGCCTAGGAACCGTTACATTTGTCACTACAGGCCTAAGGACCCTTGCACCATAGCACCATGAAGGCACTCAGCCAAGCGTCACTCACTCACTCACATCTTTAAAATAATGCATTGCTACATTACATAACGTTTGCGGTAACATTAGAGGGTACCACTGCTTTCAGCTAGCTGCTGATGCCACTGTCTACAACCAGAAGCCAAGGCTCACAAAAGCTTCTAAATACCAGCGCAGGA